>JAMWET010003473.1:25000-102500 GCA_024036415.1 Prochilodus magdalenae | reverse complement strand
GCTGTGTTCTTGGTTTTGGATGTGTTCAGGCTTTTTGGTATCCCGGAAAACATAGTGTCCAATCGGGGCACTCAATTCACCTCGCTTTTATGGAGCACCTGGGAAATATGGTTAGTCTCACTTCCAGATATCATCCTCAGAGTAATGGTCAGTGTGAACGCATGAATCAAGTGTTAAGTACATTTTTGAGAATCTACTGCCACGATAACCAAACAGATTGGTCGATGTATCCTTTGCTGAGATAGCGCAGAACTCTTGTTAGCTCCACTACTGCTTCTTCCCGGTTCCGACCTGTGTCTGTCCCTGACTACGTTTCATGCCCTACCCCTGTACTGATTCAACATTGCTGCTTAACTCATCCATCACTTTGCGTAATAAATCTGCTTTGGTTTTTAACTCTGCGAGCGTCGATCGAGTCTTTTCGCCTGACAGGAAGCATGTTTAGCCTAGTTGATCATGTTCTCAAATGTGCAAACAGGCTAGTTTTATTTTACCTTTATTTATTGAAATTTTATATTTAAAACAGAAATAATTTAAACATTTTACCCCTAGCCCTAATTACCCACCTTCTCAAGACATAGATAAAGCAAATAAATGACATTAAATAAGAAATAAAGGTGACAAAATGCAGTGCTCAAAATAATAATAATAATAGAAAATGAATAAGTAAAGTTTACTGGTGAAACGTTGAGGCACCAATGAGATATCCACTTCCTTAAAAAAATGCTAAAAGAATGCTAATTTTTAAATTAAGTGGGGTTCAGTCTGTAAATATTGTTCAGTCTGTGAATGTGGTTCAGTCTGTAAATATTGTTCAGTCTGTGAATGTGGTTCAGTCTGTGAATGTGGTTCAGTCTATGAATGTGGTTCAGTCTGTGAATGTGGTTTAGTCTGTGAATGTGGTTCAGTCTATGAATGTGGTTCAGTCTGTGAATGTGGTTCAGTCTGTGAATGTGGTTCAGTCTATGAATGTGGTTTAGTCTGTGAGTGTGGTTCAGTCTGTAAATGTGGTTCAGTCTGTGAAGATAGTTTAGTCTGTGAATGTGGTTCAGTCTGAATGTGGTTCAGTCTGTGAATGTGGTTCAGTCTATGAATGTGGTTCAGTCTATGAATGTGGTTCAGTCTGTGAATGTGGTTCAGTCTGTGAATATGGTTCAGTCTGCGAAATGTGGTTCAGTCTGCGAATGTGGTTTAGTCTATGAATGTGGTTCAGTCTGCGAACGTGGTTCAGTCTGCGAATGTGGTTCGTTCTGTGAATATGGTTCAGTCTGTGAATGTGGTTCAGTCTGTGAATGTGGTTCAGTCTGTGGATATGGTTTAGTCTGTGAATGTGGTTCAGTCTGTGAGTGTGGTTCAGTCTGTGAATGTGGTTCAGTCTGTGGATATGGTTTAGTCTGTGAATGTGGTTCAGTCTGTGAATGTGGTTTAGTCTGTGAATGTGGTTTAGTCTGTGAATATGGTTCAGTCTGTGAATGTGGTTCAGTCTGCGAATGTGGTTCAGTCTGTGAATGTGGTTTAGTCTGTGGATATGGTTTAGTCTGTGAATGTGGTTCAGTCTGCGAATGTGGTTCAGTCTGTGAATGTGGTTCAGTCTGTGAATGTGGTTCAGTCTGTGAATGTGGTTCAGTCTGTGAGTGTGGTTCAGTCTGTGAATGTGGTTTAGTCTGTGAATGTGGTTTAGTCTGTGAATATGGTTCAGTCTGTGAAAGTGGTTCAGTCTATGAATGTGGTTCAGTCTGTGAGTGTGGTTCAGTCTGTGGATATGGTTTAGTCTGTGAATGTGGTTCAGTCTGTGGATATGGTTTAGTCTGTGAATGTGGTTTAGTCTGTGAATATGGTTCAGTCTGTGAATGTGGTTCAGTCTGAATGTGGTTGAGTTTGTGAATGTGGTTCAGTCTGTGAATATGGTTCAGTCTGTGAATGTGGTTCAGTCTGCGAATGTGGTTCAGTCTGTGAATATGGTTCAGTCTGTGAATATGGTTCAGTCTGTGAATGTGGTTTAGTCTGTGAATATGGTTCAGTCTGTGAGTGTGGTTTAGTCTGTGAGTGTGGTTTAGTCTGTGAATGTGGTTTAGTCTGTGAATGTGGTTTAGTCTGTGAATGTGGTTTAGTCTGTGAATGTGGTTTAGTCTGTGAATGTGGTTGAAGTTGATACTGAAGTGTTTCAGGCCTTTTCCCAGATGGCTCCTCATAAAGCTTCCTGTAAGAACATCTAGACTGCACCGCTGCAGTGAGGCTAAAATAGAAAGCAGTCTTAACACTTGTTTAGCAGGGTTCCGTATGTGTTATTACATGATGTCTTCAGTGTGGCTCTAAACTGAGGAACAACGTTAGGAAGCTGGTCTACGTAATGAGCTAGGCTCATCTTCAGGCTAGCACACATACGTCTCACACATAATCTGCATTGTTTGCTCCCCAGTCTTCCACCTCCGACCTTTTCTGTCCCCTATCATCCGGTTCGTTCACAATCCATCCTTTCTAGCAATCACAACATCGAACAATGACCACCGGCACAAAGGAGCACGGTGGTCAATCTGCGCTACAATGGACACTTGGTGCGCTTTGCTCCGGCCAGCGTTTCCCGACTCAGATTCCAGCTATAAATACTGGATTCTTCCCTTTTTTTTTAGCACCTTCGGCTCGCAGTGCAGCAGCTCCACCATACCTTCCCACCCCATATGCCCCTGCTCCCGTTTGCATCCGTAGGAGGCATCTCATTTTTAGCGCTGAAGCATTTTTTACGTGTCCTCAAAGGATGTTTCAGAAGAACAAGAAAAAGCTCGGGCTCGGTTTTCCCACAGGACCTGCCTTCGGGTGTGAGAACAAGAGAAGCAGAAATTGTTAGTTAGGCAATCAGCAAATGTCCCTCCGATGGAGACGCCGCAATGAAAAACTGTACATGTTGTTTTCCACTGAGTTTTGCCGAACTGTGATTTATTAGGATAAGATAAGATAAGATAAGATAAGATAAGATAAGATAAGATAAGATAAGATAAGATAAGATAAGATAAGATGAGATGAGATAAGATGCCTTTATTGCCATTGCACAGTGTACAAAGAAATTGAGCAGCAATCCAATAGGACATTACACTCAGAATAATTAAACATATGGCTAAAATATATAAAGTATATAAAATTGAGAGAGACAGAAGGAAAAAAATAAAAATAAAATAAAAATATATATAAAATATAAAAAATATATAACATAAAATTATATATATATATATATATATATATATATATATATATATATATATATATACAATTTTATTTTATATATTTTTTATATTTTATATATATTTTTATTTTATTTTTATTTTTTACCTTCTGTCTCTGGTTGAATTTGATTGTAAGTCAACGGAATCGGGCGTTTTTCCCAGCATGGTTTGGAGATTTCTAGTAATCCATTTATCATGAAATGTCCACCCAATGTAAACAGCAGCTCATGTGATCAAATAATGTCAAAAAAAAAAATTGACCAAATTGGAGATACATGGTTTTCATTGGACAGTGATGATATATATATATATATATATATATATATATATATTATTATTATTTTATTATTTTTTTTTTCCATATTTTTTTTTTTTTTTTTTTGCCATATGTTTAATTATTAAAATCTAAAAATATTAAAAACTGTATATTCTAAACAGACAATAGACAGGTGAGGTAGCAGTTAGTTATTGCACATTCTTAGTGTATTACTGTTATAGTGACCTCCGTTTTCCGTTGCAAGGGCTTTAACTGGCACTACTTATGCAAATCTCTTGTGCTCTCCATATTAGCAAAGATCAATATTCCCAACACAAGCGTATGGCACACTTTACTGTAGAATATTACTGTTACTGAAGGATGTAAGGTAGTAATGCACTACCAGTCAAAGGTTTAGACACGCCCCTATAAATGGATGTGGTCGGTGGCCTTAAAGACTCTACAGTGGTACACTGAACAGCTCCAACTGATGAGAGTCTGAACCAGTCCATATCCTGATACATACTCTTGATGTAGCACAGTATGATATTCCTCCACCTCTAATATATATTTATCTCTTTCCCTTTCAGTTTAGTGAATATTCATGATGGACCGACCAACAGAATTGCTCCAAACCCTGTTATGTCAACCTCCATTGCAGGTTAATAAGCTGATGTGGGGTTAAGGTGTCCCAATTCTTGTTGGGATAGGGTGAAGTGTTAGGGCCACATGGTATTCGTCTCGTTCCATGTGTGGAAAACAGCTCCAAAGCAGATGTTAATGATTGGCTAAAAGGAGGTACTGCATGTGGGCGTGGCCAAAGACCATAGTGTGAAGGAAGTAGCTGAATCTGCAGGTGTATGGAAGCGTACGGTCATACGGGTCTACCAGCAGTGGCTAAAATCCCAGCCTACAGGGAATTCACCTCGGAATTGGACCAGGGAAGGCATCCACCAAATCTGGCCCAACTGACTGATTCTTTGATGTAAGAGTATCTGGACACTGATGTGGCTACATCAAGAAATTTCTCTAGTACAGGCCCAATCCAGTCACAGCTGTTATTGGTGCTGGTGGAGGTGCTACATGCTAGTAGGTACATTTCAGTCAGAGGTGAGGAATCCTAGAAATAGCTATTGGCCTCAAGGTCCTAGCTAGCTAGCACCACGGTGGCCAGAATGCAACTGCAGCACCGGCTTAAAAAATTAATTTGCCAAAACTTCCCAGCATCTTTGTATCGCTGCACACTGGCAGGGTTGCCTACAGGGCATTGTTGGTAGGCTACTCTATTGCTAATGGCATGACGCAGTGCTCGTTTTCATGGCTCACGTGTAACAGGTTCCTGAGGGGTTGACCCATTTCACGGGGAAAGATTTCACCCACTGTCTTTGTACGTCAGTTCCAAGGTGCAAGCCTAGGGGTCAAGATAGGAAATGAGGTTGGGCCTTGGTGTTCTCTCAAGCAACACCTTAATGAAGCACCTAGGATGCTGTTTTAACAGGCTTGAAGAAGTTCCACTCCTGCAGGGACCTGGTCGACAGCTAGTTGTTAGGTGGCGGGAAATTCCCCCACCACAAAAAAAATGAATGAAAAAATAAAAAATAAAATATACCCTCACTGTGGACTTGAGCAAGGCACTTCACCGCAGTCTGCTCCGGACAGAACTCCCCCTGCCATGTGAAAGTCACTTGAGAGTAATGCCTCATCTGGATGCCATCGTGGTCGTGATAATAATAATGCTAGTGAAACGCCGGCATGAGATCTCCATTGAAATCTGGCAGCCAGGAGCGATCGAGGCCCGCTACAGAGGGGACAAGAAGACAGATGGCCACGGCCTCTCCGTTCCGCCTCGCACTGTTCAGTGTCCTCGAATAACCAGCACGGCACGACTGAATGGATTAGCAAGAAGTTATATTGGGATGGAGCACGGGCCCTTGATTTCCATGGCGATGGCGGGAGTTGCTGAATTGGAGATAATTGCACACTTCGTGTTCCATCATCTGGCCCTCAGTCCGGGGGGAAAGCGAGCCCCCAGACGTCTCTGAAAGTCTACAGATGCATTTAAAATTCTTCCAGGAAAGCTTGGCTAAAACTCTCAGAAAAATGAAAATTGCTCAACAGCAGGCTGACCTTCTGCGGAAGTGCTCTTTTCCCATCCTGGACATGTGGAGACTGCACAGGGCACTTCCGGCACTGGCACGGTGATGACTTGGAGGCTTTATTGATAAATAGGGCTCAGATCTCGGTAGTTTTGGTGTAGATGTATTTGAATCAGTTTGAGAGGTTCTATCCAAGACATCCACTGACCTGTCCAGTGCAGATTGAGGCTAAGGAACCCACACCGAGTACCAGGTACTAGACGTTTTGTAAGTTCTGTGTTTAAAGTTGAAACTATAGTAAGTGGTGCCAGACTGTAAACATAAATCTCAACTAGGTTAATTTTCTGAGTCTTTTAGATCTGAGTCTTGCAGTATTGCATGTTCCTCAGTTGCAAGACTCAGTTCCTATTTTAAGTGTTCACTTAGTTTTCAGATTTTGAGTCTTGCAGGATGGAGTCTTGTGGTATTGAGTCTTGGTTTTACAGATCTGAGTCGTGTAGTTTTGAGTCTTGTAGATAGAAGAGTCTTGAGGGTCTGGTCAGGGTGAGTCTTGTAGTATTGCATGTTTGCTGATCTGAGTCTTCCTATTTTGATTGAGTGTTCAATTAGTTTTCAGATTTTTTACAGATCTGAGTCTTGTAGTTTTGTGTCTTGTAGATAGCAGGAGTCTTGTGGTGAGTCTTGCAGTCTTGCCGTACAGGATTGTTAAAGTTTTCTGATTTTGAGTCTGAGATGTGAGTCTTGTAGATAGCAGAGTCTTGAGGGTCTGGTCAGGGTGAGTCTTGCAGTATTGCATGTTTGCTGATCTGAGTCTTCCTATTTTGATTGAGTGTTCACTTAGTTTTCAGATTTTGAGTCTTGCAGGATGGAGTCTTGTGGTATTGAGTCTTGCCGTACAGGATTTTAAAGATCTGAGATGTGAGTCTTGCATATAGCAGAGTCTTGAGGATCTGGTCAGGGTGAGTCTTGCAGTATTGCATGTTTGCTAATCTGAGTCTTCCTATTGTGATTAAGTGGTCACTTAGTTTTTAGATTTTGAGTCTTGCAGGATGGAGTCTTGTGGTATTGAGTCTTGCAGTACTGGGTTTTATAGATCTGAGTCTTGTAGTTTTGAGTCTTGTAGATAGCAGAGTCTTGAGAGTCTGGTCAGGGTGAGTCTTGTAGTATTGAGTCTTGCATATTTGAGTCTTGTAATATTGCTGGTCTGGGTCTCTTATTATTGACATTGGTGGGTTTAAGTCTTTCAGTATTGATATTTGAGTCTTTGAGTCTTGTATGTCTGGGTCCTGCAGTGTTGAAATCTACGGTTGTTCCACACGCCAGAATACCTCTGGCAATCATGTGACCTCCTGCACACAGACGGCAGCCTATCCCAGATTGACCACACCCGAACACTGATTCCTTCCACCTGTGTAATTGCTTATATAAACTTTTGGTGTCTTCGGTCTTTGCAAAATAGCATCTCTGAGCTTTTGGTTTTCCTGATTGTGTTTTTTCGTTTTTGACTTTTCCGAGTTTCTCGATCGCCCTGTATGGTTATGTTTACCTTGATGCCGATGTTTTGGATCACATCTCGGATTGTGCTTTCACAATAAACCTTTTAAGCCTCATCTGCTCACGTCCTAACTTGGCCTGGACGTTTTGTGGGTCTGGTTGAGTCCTGTAGTATTGATTCTTGCATATTTGAGTCATGTAGTAATTTGATGGTCTAAATGTTGTTTTTTTTTATTATTATTATTTTGTGCAGGATTGATTCCTGTTGGTCTAGGTCTTAGCAAACAGATCAAATTATCTGGTGACATATTGAGAAAATTCAGCCTTACTAAAGTTTATTTAAATGGCTAAACTGAGTGAATGTTTCTCACTATACCGTCAGATAATTTCAAGCTAATTTTCCAGCAAGACATCAGAACATTTATCTGCCAATCTGGTGAGAATTTCGGCCTACTAAAATGATGTAAAACAAAAGTAAAAACGTCTGGAATTAAGTACAAGAATCTTAAAATTGTCACGCCTGCTGGCTTACAGCTCACTCCCAATCTCCCGGACTCCATTTCCCATAGCCCACCACCCGATGACGTCACTTTCACATGTCCGCCATCTTCCAATCCCGTTCCGTTTTTCCTGTTTACACCTGTTGTTAATTTAGTCTGTATGTATGTATATATACTCCTCTGTCACACTGACCCATAGTGAAGTATCGCCAGTCTGTGTGTCCCGAGCGGGGCTGTCTGTGATTACTCCTGTTTTTGTTTCTCTGGTTTTGACGTTGTTCTGTTTCACTGATTTACTCTTTGGCCCTTTTTGCTGATCTGATTGTTTGCCTGGTTTTGACATCCTCTTGTTTCTTGACTCTGACTCTGTCTTGCCCTTCTGTTATGTCCCCCTTGCTCTTGTTTCTGCTGTGGTCAGTCACAGACCTGGTAAATAAACCATGCCTTGATTGTAGCTCAGGGCTTATCACAAATTGTTTGTCCATCAACACTAAAACAAGCTTACACCAATCTCAAAAAGAGAATTTTCAGATATATCAGCTAGATATAAGATCGTTTACTGTACTTGAGTTTTTTTTGCAGGGTAGACCTTGTAGTATTGAGTTTTGAGGGCTTAAGTTATGCAGTATTGATTGTTAAGGTCTAGGCGTTGTAGTATCGATTCTTCCAGGTTCCAGATTTGCAGTATTGAAGCGTTCAGGTTAGAATCTCACAGTTCTGAGATTCTTATATACGTGAGAACACTTACACACTTGGTATATGATATCAATGATACAAAAATGATATCAGATATACATTTAAATAAATCAAGACAGAATAGCAATTATCTATACTTGAAGATTCTGTAGATTCTGTTTCCGTGGAGCCAACATGTGGGGTGTTCTTGGCTTTGTTGAAAGGTATTTGTTCTGGAGTGACTGTAGGTTTCAGGTTGCTGAGCCCCAGGACCTGCTAACTGTCTATGGGGAGGAGGAGGAGGTGGTTCTGTTCCATTGAGGGGTACTAACATTTATAGGCATCCCACATATAGTAGCCTTTTCCTGCCTCCCTTTCCCAGTGGTGGGCTTCCCTGCCCTCATTGCGAGGCGGTTCTCAGCGCCGTAAAGACGCCGAGATTACGTAACGGGACCTTAATAGTCCATAAAACCAGATTACCAGCGGATTATCTTTGCTTGTGGTCCTGCCTTTCCTCCCGTTTCCCGCTCCTCCCCCTTGCTCGCGTGGGCGGGTGTGTGGGCGTGCGGATGGGTGCGTTTTTTTGGGAGGGAGGGTGGGTCGGGGGGGTGACTGGCCTCTATGCATGATGCCACAAACACTAGAGCCAGATGGGTGTAGTCTAAGCTGCTTAGAATCGTATTAATCACGTAGCTAAGTTGCCATCAATGGTGTGGAATCTCATGCTAAGGGGTTCACACGTACACCAACACACACCCCGAACATGAGCGCCACGTCAGGGAGGAGATAAGCTTCCGATAAACCATATTCTCTCTCAAACACCGGGTTTAGAACAGGATCAATTCGGCAAATAGCCTCCGGACACCGCCCCACCTCCCCAACTTGACTGGCCGTACTGTCCAGCTCATCTGTTATCATCCTCACTGCATCATTACACCCGAGTGGGGAATGGTCCCAAGTAATTGGATAGGAATTAGCATAGCCAAATGGCGTTTTAGCGCAAACAGTGAAGGTCATTAATGGGATATGAATACCATAGATATGTATACAATTAAATTTGATCTGTCAGAATAATTGGTCAGGAAAAATCCAGGAAATATTCCATGCTGATCTGAACACCACTTGGTGCCATGATCATCTGCACCATTCGGGATGAACGACCCATCATGCAAAGTACTCTAAGAAGCCTTCTTGCCCAATATCATTAAAGAACCACTTTTGGTTCCTTACAGAACCATTTTTCTGAAGCTCTACAACCTCCTTGGTTCATTTACGACATGTGGCAAACACTCTTATCCAGAGTGACGTAGAAATTCGATAATTTCTTAGACCGGTAGGCGGAGGTAGCATTAGGAGTCTTGCCCAGGGACACTTATTGGGTGCCAGCCCAGGGAGGTGGAGGTGTTGCCCACTACACAACACAAAGATTGTGGCTCTACTCAACTCTGGGGGACTTTCGTCCCTCCCACCAATGTCTCATGGCTGTCTTGACAAAAGGGATTCTGTACCATGTGCTTGGAACCCGTTTTGGAACCATACAGAACCATCTACATATGTACATGACTGCTGTTGGGTTGGGACAAAACCTTGGATCTCCAGAAGGGTACATTTACAGGAATGGGAAAAAATAATCAAGCTTCAACGGAACTTGTTCTAGATCATCTAGTTCTAGATCATCGAATGTGCATAGCTGCACAGTTCCAACTAGCCTACCAATCAATGACCACATCTCCACCAACATGGTGACCACGCCAAAATCTTGAGCCGTTCTATCGGTGCTGTTCCAGCATCAACAACCCTCTGGTCTGGAACCATGGAACCCGTGATGCAAGCAGGAAAGGGCCGTGGCACTGCACGATGAAGTGCACTGAGCGGAACTCAGGGACAGTCATATCCGACCAGTGGTGTGCTGCTCATGGACGAGCCCATAAGACAGGAGGTGTCCGTCTATTTCGATGTGAAGCACTGACAACACTTGTCGTAATATACGTGCAGGAGGCCCGTAATGTGGGAACTGCTACAGGTAGCTAAGAACCTTAACACGCTCCTTTATAAGAGTCCACTATCATAAGGGACAGAGGAAACAATTACCTGAGGATCAGCTCAGAGAGCAACTCACCTGAAGTCCAAGTCTTCAAATCACCTTGAAAAGGGGGTCCAGCTCAGCCCATGAGCCTATGGTTGGCCAGCTCAGGCTGTATTTACGCTAGAACTCAGGTTTTTATATGTTGATGGAAGGATGCCTCTTGATGTTTCCCGCTGTGGCCCCAGCCGGCCAGTTCCTGGCTTTTAGGGTCAGATGGAAACGGGACGTGACCAGTTGAGGCTTAGAAAAGTTTATTAAGAAAAGGGCAAACCAAACACGGAACGGAGAGACAGGCGAGGTGTCAGGGAAACGGCAACAAGAACAACGTTGGCAAATCCAAAAATCCATCAGAGTCAGAAACAAAAGGACAACAATCGAAGACGAGGCTCGGTACGCACTGACGATAGAACCGTTACTGCGCGATGAGACATACAAACAGTACAGCAGATATAGGAAGTGAAATAGGTGCAGCAATCAGAATTCAGGTGAGGCCGATCTGGGATTGGTTGTCGGATGTGAGCAGAAAGTCACAGAGGAATCCTGGGAATTGGAGTTTGCTGGTGTGTTAACCCGCGAGGGGCTGAAGGAAAGTGTGACACCGGCTGATCCCACAATGAGCCCACCAATAACTTTCCCTAACAGGCCCCTGCGTTCGTATTCGTACATATTACATGTAGACTATGCTATATAACGTGATTATTCCAGGAGGCTGATTGTTTTATTCCAGGACAGCTATCTGCTGAGAGAGCCCTGGGAGGCAGAGTGAGCGTGAGAGGCATGAATTCATTTACCTACATGAATATTCAATGGCGAGGTCGATTTAAATGTTAATGTTTTATTTAGCAGGGCATTTCACACAAGCGTGTGCATACAGCGTAGCCTGTCCGGAACGTATGTTCAGTATAGAGTGCTAACTTTATTAATGTGAAACAATGTAAAGTGCATCACTGTTATGTAAACATTGCTAACAATCAGTGTTAGGAAGTCAGGAATGATCATGTCTACTGGCCTATGACTGGCTGATTCATTATTCAGTCCCGTTATGGTGCATTTATGGGGAAGGCAGTGCGTCTACTACTGTGACTACAACGGCAGATGGCTTCTCAATGGTGGAAGATGTTGTTTTATACTACAACCAGGACCGGATTGGACCCAACCTGCTCAATGGTTGTCGCCATATGCTTGAAAGTTTGGCCAAAACATTGAATCTAGACAGTTCCGCCTTCAAATCTGCAGCTGACCAGCCATGTACGGGGTCCAAAACAGATTTGAACTGGAGCTATGAGGCTAATGTGGCTAATAAGTCCTGGACGTTTATACTTCACAAATTAGCACTGTACAAACTGCATGCCTGAGTCATCGTGCAGTTGCCTCAAACTGTCCTGGGGGTCCGAAATCCCAGGAAAAGGCAAGAAAGGAAAAGAGAGTAGAAGAGAATGACTAGTACAAAATGCCAACTCTTCAAAACAATGCAGGAGAACATGCTGAGATAAGCAGATGAAAACCACAGGTGAGAAAAAGACGAAACCACAGGTGGGGGGAGGGGGGAGGGGGGCTTGTGGAGACTAAAAAAAGCTTTCCACGTCTACTGTGAAATCTTTGGAACCCTTACAGGAATAGTTTGAAGCCACAATAATGAATAAAGTAATAAGATTTCATTACTTAGACTAGCTACATTAGCCTCGTAGCTCTAATGCTAGTCCTAAACAAGCTGATCATCTACAGTTAGTATATAAGAATAAGTTGTATAAATCACATTTTTTACTGAACTACTCTTTAGGTACATTACTGGTCAAATGTTTGGCATTCTTTGCCCTGTTTACATTTACAGTTGCCATAAATTACATGTCCTTTTTGTCCAGTTGAGGTTTCCCAGTTAAAAAAGGCAGTGAAAGTGGCAATCATTGGGGGCCCAAGCACTACATGTCTACACAAAAGATAGCCAGTGCTATTAGAATGGTCTACAGTTGGGGTCTCTAAAGAAGTCTGACGAATTTTGTATACATTGACTTTTTAACTTTGCATTAGTAAGCAATAACTTTTTTGAAAAATACAGAACCGTTTTAGACATTACGTTGTTTGCGTAGTTGCTGAACTGAATATTCCTACAACCGTTAGTAATTAGGCATATTGTATATGAAAAAAGTAATTTACCATCCAAAGTTTGGAATTTGCAGTTTCCACATACATATATATGTTAAAACAAATTGAGTTTTTATTATTCCGCATTTCCTAATTATATCCACTAGGAATGAAAATACATTTACGTCATTTAGCTGACGCTCTTATCCAGAGCGACTTACAAGGGTGTTCATATCACAGGTAGTGTTAGGAGTCTTGCCCAAGGACTCCTATTGGTGGAACCCCAGCCTCCCACACGTGGTGGTGGCTCCTTGCTGGGTTGTCTGCTGAGCTACACCAACCACAACATGCTACAAGCTATTATGATACTGTTTCTAGTAAAAGTACTATAATAGTGTAATCATCTGCTATTGATTATTATTGGCTGATTTTCAACCCAAACATGGGACCTTGTGTGGGATGCAAAGCTACGACTTTTAACAACACTACCCTGGCTCAGTCCAGTGCGGTATCCGAAGACCTAGCAAAGATGGTGCTGCATTCACAGACAACAGCAAGCGTGATACTATTGTTTTCCATCCATCAGGAGGCCAGTCTTCCCAATGTTTGCCACTGTCGAATAAACTGTATACACTGTAAATATAAATATAACCTATCTACACTGATACTCTATTCTCTGAACAAGCATGTGAACGCAGCCTGACAGTCCAGCCCTCGGTTGGTAGCTGTTATTCAGTATTGCTCATAAAAACATTTTATTTCTGGTAAATTATTGCTGAATTAATATCTGATCACCTGTTTAACCCATAAGAGCCCACAGGGACGTATGTGTCACAAGCCTTTTAAAAGTCGGTAAAGTTCTTTATACAGCTTTATCCTCCACCTGAACACATGGAGTCCCTGAGTGACCTATACCCAACATCCTGGATGCAATCACATGACCCATATGACCTCAATTATAAAATATGTGCTTGGTTAGTGCAGTTTAGAGACCAAACCAGCTCATTTTACAGTCTGGGTTTTATACCTATAAGGTCCGACCCATTTTAAGAGCTCTAATGTTCATATACCCATATTCTATATCACATATACCCATATCCTCTATAGTACATATACCCATATTCTATATTACACATATATTCTATATCACATATACCCATATTCTATACATTTCACATTTCTGGCATTTTAGCCGCTCTTTATCCAGAGCGATTACTAGGTTAACCACATTACAGGTGGGCCATACTTGCCCTAGGACTCTTATTGGTGTACACAGCAAAGTCACCCATACTTTCGAACCCATCCCTCCCACGTGGGGGTGGTGGATACTTTATGGGAAGTGGTGTATCCGCTGAGCTACACATACCACATATTCCCATATTCTATATCACATATACCCATATTCTATATCACACATACCCATATTCTATATACACATATTCTGTATCACCCATATTATATTATATACCCATATTCTATATTACATACCCATATTCTACATCATAATATACCCATATTCTATATCCACATATACCCATATCTATATTACACATACCCATATTCTACACATATACACATATTCTATATTACCCACATACCCATATTCTATATTACATATACCCATATTCTACCCCCCCATATATTACATATACCCATATATCTATATTATATTCATATACATCCCACATATCTATATTACATATACCCATATTCTATATTACATATAACCCATATTCTATATCACATATACCCATATTCTATATTACATATACCCATATTCTATATTACATATACCCATATTTTATATAACATATACCCATATTCTACATCATAAATACCCATATCCTATATTACACATACCCATATTCTACATCATAAATACCCATATTCTATATTACATATACCCATATTTTATATTATATATACCCATATTCTTTATTACATATACCCATTCTAATGCCATTTCTAGAACACCATGATGGAATACGAGTTATGAAATCGTTGTTGTGACATATGCTATCAGTATTATGACTTTATAATACTTACAGAAGACGCCATGTGACCTCTTTGTCACAATAAGACTGATCTTTTATGATCCTATAAAGGACCCTTTATTATTTTCCCTTGAGGGGAAATGACTCTTATGGCTCTTATGGGTTAAAATGAAATGAATTCTGAGTGTTAACTTTATTATAACTTTTCTCATAAATGTGTAATGATTTAAGGAATGATCTGCAGCTCTGTTAGTCTGAACACCACCATGTTGTTCCTTTTATATTTACATCTTTATTAAATCCTTATCTAATATTTGAATGCTGTCAGGGGAATATTTGAATAGCAGCATTAGAATTAGAGCAGCATATTAGACCAGCATTTGTCTCCAAAATAGGTGGAAAGTTTTCTGAATGGTGTCTTTATGAGACCTCCCACTGCATCCGTGCCGGAGATAAACCTCGTGCTCCTCACCTCTCTCGGCTTATCAGATGCCTCGCTAAACTGTGTGATCTCATAATCCATGCGATCTATGATCCACGTTTGCCCGATAATGCCACGCTCTCACCTGAGTAGCTGTAGCGGTAATCTCTGTTGTCAGTGTGTCACGCTCTTGTGTTCTTTACCTTCATCCTGTGCTTTTCTGTTCCGTTCAGAGAGTTGTCGGATTAATTTAGGTCATTTCCAGGTCGCTCCGGTGTGCGCAGGTTCTACAGTACATCCGCTCAACCTCTTTGTGGCCTCCGCTCTTTCATGTAAATATATAAACCCTGCATTTGACATTAACTCGTCACCTTTCTCTGCAGTTTGCCAAAGGGAATTATTAAATATATCCTTACGCACTATTCAATAAACACAGCACAGTAGCAATTCACAGACCATTTTCAGCCAACCCACAAAATAGCCACTAAATATACAAAAAAAAAAAAATATATATATATATATATATATATATATATATATATATATATATATATCATATATATATATATATGGTAGCTGGTATGAGGGGAAATTACATGGGAAGTGGCAATTTATACACCATTACAACACTGAGTGACATAGGTTTTAGAATTGCATGTATCTCAAAGGAAGTTGTACACTCTGACTGTTTGAGCTTAGTATGGTAAGCAACATATTTTAAATCTATGATAAATTGGACACTGTGCAATATTTAGACACTGAACTACTGCAGTTACCCCTATATAGAATGCATAATCATTGTTAAAATGCTAAAATCACACACTTCCTCTCCCAGAGATGGTGTCACATCAACAGTTTAGAAACCTGTCACCTCCTTTCACTAATCAAAAGTGTTCATTCTGCATATAACTCCAATATATAGGTGTTAATTTTAGAGTGGTGCAAGTTACAGTGTATTGTTTTGTGTATCAGTGGCTATAGCAACAAGTGTGTCTCACTTTATATAAGTTATACGTTTTTTATATATTTGTGTAAAATTTTATATAAACTTATGTTTTTATATATATATATATATATATAGTAGCTGCTATGAGGGGAAATTACATGGGAAGTGGCAATTACCGGGGCCCAAGCACTATACACCATTACAACACTGAGTGACATAGGTTTTAGAATTGCATGTATCTCAAAGGAAGTCGTACACTCTGACTGCTTGAGCTTAGTATGGTAAGCAACATATTTTAAATCTATGATAAATTGGTTAGAGGTCTATGCAATATTTAGACACTGAACAACTGCAGTTACCCCTATATAGAATGCATAATAATTGTTAAAATGCTAAAATCACACACTTTTTCTCCCAGAGATGGTGTCACATCAACAGTTTAATATATATATAGTATAAGTTTATATATATATATATATATATTTAATAATGTTGGTTTACTACAACATTAAAACCTGTTATAAACATCTTTACACCTTTTAAACTTCAGTGAATCCTCTAAACTCTACATAATAAACTTCCATTCATGCAAGCAGCAACCATCCACCTTCATAAGTTCTCTTTCAGTGCTCGTTTGATCATGGCTTGATGCCTCTAAACTACCTGTAGCTCTGTATCCACTATCCACTCACTCAGCTGGAACGGCTGTTTAACATACTTCTATGCGTGTAGACTACTGGGCAGTCTCAGACAGTTCTAAACAGTTCTCCATAGTTCTAGAATGTTCCAGACAGTTCTAAAAACTTCTGGAGAGTTCTCCCAGTTCCAAAAGCTACTAGAGGTCTTCTCAGCACTGAATATTTTGCAGATTTTGGGGACCAGTAGCGTATTCTGTAGGTTTTAGGAATTAGAGCCTAGCAACTAGAACAAAATTACTGTATTAACCAGGATATCGTTGCTGTCCAAAGAAAAACATGTTTCTCCATTTTTGTTGATTTTTACTTTTAGGCCTCATTTGATCACATGAGCTGCTCTTTACACTGTCTCGAAATTTCATGAAGAATGGACCAACAGAAATGGCATGAAACTGCTTGGAAAGACGTCTGGTTCCATTGACTTCCATTCAAATTAAATGTGTTTTTTGGCCTCTCCTGTAAAGTTGCCATTATGGAGATACCTGTTTTTCTTAGGACAGCGACGATATCAGTCTCTCTTCTTCTTATGGTATTCCTTTATTGTCAGATGCAAGGAACTGGGTGCGACGCTAGCAGAGCTAAAAGTCAAATGAGCTTTATTGAACAAACCAGAATCTTCACACAACAGCAAAGGACGAGACAGCAATACATAGGGGCAATACCTGGTCATAAGTAGAAGATACAGGTGAGGGTCGAGATCCAGAGAGGCAAGCAGGAAGGCAAAGTAAACCAGAGGGAAGTAACAAAGCGAAATCGAAGGGACGGAAATAGGGTCTAGAACCAGCGAGGCTAACAACAGGCTAACAAAACAAAAGGAGAAGGCGAAAGGATAATTTGAGAAGGAGACGGGGTCAAAACTAAAAGTCAGAGATAAAAAGTAGGATTGCTGGCAAAACTTTGTGAAGAATTACGGTTTGAGTGGGGTTTATCAACAGTGTGTGACTGGTAGACTGCAGACATGTGGGTATGACGTCATCGGGTAGTGCACTCTGGGAAGTGGAGTCCGTAGGATCAGCAGTGTCAGGCAGATCCGCGGACGTGACGTTTATTATAAAAGCAATTCCTTAGTTATGGAAATCAAGGCATTCCTTGACCTGCCAGCTAGGACTGAGTTTGTTAACGTGATACATAACGAACAAAGTGTCATTCAGAATTAGAAATATTCATAACCATGTTTACAAAGCCTTATGAAGCACCATAACAGTTACCATCATGTCCATCGATTCTTATAGACGTGGCATTCATAGAAGGTTTTAGCAATGTTGTTTTTCTGCAACACGATAATAACTTTCCCTCAAATTCAATCATAACTTCTATATCTCCTCTACTTTTATGGATATGGAAGTGTAGAATCTGCTCTTTCCACGCAGTTCCTTCGCTTGCTCAGCTACGGGTTAAAAAAGCCGTATGTAAGAACATAAGGAAGTGTTTCCAGGCTTATACCCCATAAAGGTTAATACACAAGAGAGCTACTGATTTGGATTTAGATGTCTCGGAATATGACATTCCTTATGATGTAGCTTCACCTGTTCCACTGCTGGGAACTCGTGCGTGTGAACGCTTGGCAAATTGACTTTGCCCCGCGATTTCGACAAGTGCCAAAACAAGGAAACGTCACGTCGCCAGCGCTTTCGCTCCGATCCTGAAAAGCCGCCACCCCGTTCCTCAGATGCGCTCGTGAGCCGAGGATGTCAGCGATCTTTTCAGCTCTGGAGACAGAAATAGAACAGCAAATGGTGAATATGAGTAGGGTAATTACGGCGTGAATATACCCCATTCTAGCCCTCTGCCTGGAGAGAGAGAGAGAGGGAGAGGGAGAGAGGGAGGGAGGGAGAGAGAGAGAGAGAGAGATCAGGATGAAAAGAAGAGATGGGGGGATGAATAGCTTTTCTGATTATGGAGGACAGGACGGAGGGGTCAGGAGCTGGATGAAAGACAAAAAGCACTCCCATGTATACTGTTGGTGGGGGTGGGTGATGTCAGAGGTGGTACAAGCTGAGCGTGAAGCTGCTAGAGAGAGCTGCACTGGGCTGGTCATCCATCCTTTTCTCCGAGAGCAGGTGTAGATCACAAACATCAGACCCACCGACACCATACGGCCAGCTCCGTCTGTTTGGAGCACCAAACCGATACAGATAGCTGCAAGGTCCACTGGTTTTCAGGCTCCCTGGCCACTTTATTGGAAACACCTACCTTGTACTCCCACTAACCGGCCACTTTATTAGAAACACCCATTATGTACATCCACTAACTGGCCACTTTATTAGAAACACCTACCTTGTACTTCCACTCACTGGCCACTTTATTGGAAACACCTACCTTGTACTTCCACTCACTGGCCACTTTATTAGAAACACCTACCTTGTACTTCCACTATCTGGCCACTTTATTGGAAACACCCATTATGTACTCCCACTCACTGGCCACTTTATTGGAAACACCTACCTTGTACTTCCACTGACTGGCCACTTTATTAGAAACACCCACCTTGTACTTCCACTAACTGGCCACTTTATTGGAAACACCTATTATGTACTTCCACTCACTGGCCACTTTATCGGAAACACCCATTATGTACTTCCACTAACTGGCCACTTTATTAGAAACACCTCCCTTGTACTTCCACTAACTGGCCACTTTATTAGAAACACCTCCCTTGACTTCCACTACCTGGCCACTTTATTAGAAACACCTCCCTTGACTTCCACTACCTGGCCACTTTATTAGAAACACCTACCTTGTACAAAAACACCCACCGCCCGCCGAGTATCACTGGTTCTAATTATCACATCCTTTGTTCTGAGATCCCCCTCTGACTGTGATTGGCTCCAATCTGACTGTGATTGGTTGTAAACATCACACCTGATGTTAAGAGACCTTCTCTGACTGTGATTGGCTCTAAATCACAGTATGGTTCATTTTGAGCCTGATTGGTCCTAGTTTAAAATGTCCTTTGTTCCCTCTAACTGTGACTGGGTCTAACCAGCACATAGTCCAATCTCATTTGAGTTCTTTAGTCAACATATTGGAAATCTTTACAATTCCAATATGTAGCAATGCATTCACAGCACTAGGACCCTGTCATATGGTGCAGCTGTGGATGACTCTACTGTAGGGTGTTGTACACGTACGACTTCAGAAACGAAAGGTTCGTATCTAGAGCATCAGTAAGGCTGAAAGGCTGCTTCTAATGTAGGGCTGTTGGCTTTCCCTGCTTCTAATATTCTTCCTATAAGAATTTTCCTCAGCATTCCTGAAGCTATATGACACCTATTCGACGACATTTCATATCTTAACTGACACATGCGTATGAAGCTTAGTGGCAAATGTTCCTTCAACATACAGTGAAATTTCATTTTGCTCTGGCAATATTTGCATGGCTTGTCCGCTCCCATCATAATGACCATCATAATGATGTGTAATTTTGATTGATTCAGCACTTTTTCACTCAAGAAGCTCAGTCTCGCGGCCCCACAATCATTATCCACCCATAAATATTTATGAGCTTGGCATATAAGAACGCAATATGAACTACGGTTTGTACATACCAAATGAGTTATGCTAATTTGCTCCAGGACTCTGTTGGCTAGGCATATTACTTTCTAGGATTGATTTGGCGTGACGGCCTGCGAGGTTCCTCATTGTTCAGGAGTGAATGGCGTGAAGATAACGATCAAAGTCAGGGTTCTGCGTAATCTGGCCTTTGTATCGACGAGTCTTTCATTGTTCAGGCGTCATAATTAATGTGATGCATGTATCATGTCACCTTTATTGTAACAATGCATCTCGTTAACCTTTAATTAGATCAATTAACTTCCATTGTGAGCATTTCCAAACATTTAGCCTCCAGTGATCACGCATAGCAGTGGGACACATTCTTCATTGTGGGTTTACTTACACTGGCCACTTTATTAGAAACCCCATCGCTTTATTAGAAACCCCTAAGCTGCAAGCAAGGAAAGTACAAGGTGGGTGTTTCTGATAAAGTGACCAGTTAGTGGGTGTAGGACGTAGGTGTTTCTAATAAAGTGGCCAGTTGGAGGAAGTACAAGGTGGGTGTTTCTAATAAAGTGGCCAGTTGGAGGAAGTACAAGGTGGGTGTTTCTAATAAATTGGCCAGTTAGTGGAAGTACAATATTGGTGTTTCTAATAAAGTGGCCAGTCAGTAAAAAAAGTACAAGGTAGGTGTTTCTAATAAAGTGGTCAGTTAGTGGAAGTTCAAGGTAGGTGTTTCTAATAAAGTGGCCAGTTAGTGGAAGTACGAGGTAGGTGTTTCTAATAAAGTGGCCAGTTGGAGGAAGTACAAGGTAGGTGTTTCTAATAAAGTGGCCAGTTAGTGGAAGTACAAGGTAGGTGTTTCTAATAAAGTGGCCAGTTAGTGGAAGTACAATATTGGTGTTTCCAATAAAGTGGCCAGTTGGAGGAAGTACAAGGTGGGTGTTTCTAATAAAGTGGCCTGTCAGTAAAAAAAGTACAAGGTAGGTGTTTCTAATAAAGTGGCCAGTTAGTGGAAGTACAATATTGGTGTTTCTAATAAAGTGGCCAGTGAGTGGAAGTACAAGGTGGGTGTTTCTAATAAAGTGGCCAGTTAGTGGAAGTAAGTTAGTGGAAGTACAACGGTTGTTTCCAGTGGCCAGTCAGTGGAAGTTTTAGTGTTTCTAATAAAGTGGCCAGTAAGTGGAAGTACAAGGTAGGTGTTTCTAATAAAGTGGCCAGTTAGTGGAAGTACAATATTGGTGTTTCTAATAAAGTGGCCAGTTAGTGGAAGTACAAGGTTTAGTGTTTCTAATAAAGTGGCCAGTTAGTGGAAGTACAAGGTGGGTGTTTCTAATAAAGTGGCCAGTTAGTGGAAGTACAAGGTAGGTGTTTCTAATAAAGTGGCCAGTTAGTGGAAGTACAACGTTGGTGTTTCCAATAAAGTGGCCAGTCAGTGGAAGTACAAGGTTTAGTGTTTCTAATAAAGTGGCCAGTTAGTGGAATTACAAGGTGGGTGTTTCTTATAAAGTGGCCAGTTAGTGGAAGTACAATATTGGTGTTTCTAATAAAGTGGCCAGTTAGTGGAGGTACAAGGTAGGTGTTTCTAATAAAGTGGCCAGTTAGTGGAAGTACAAGGTAGGTGTTTCTAATAAAGTGGCCAGTTAGTGGAAGTACAAGGTAGGTGTTTCTAATAAAGTGGCCAGTCAGTGAAAGTACAAGGTAGGTGTTTCTAATAAAGTGGCCAGTTGTGGATGTATAAGCTAAGTGTTTCCAATAAAGTGGCCAGTTAGTGGAAGTACAAGGTAGGTGTTTCTAATAAAGTGGCCAGTGAGTGGAGGTTCAAGGTAGGTGTTTCTAATAAAGTGGCCAGTGAGTGGAAGTACAATATTGATGTTTCTAATAAAGTGGCCAGTAAGTGGAAGTACAAGGTGGGTGTTTCTAATAAAGTGGCCAGTGAGTGGAAGTACAAGGTAGGTGTTTCTAATAAAGTGGCCAGTTAGTGGAAGCACCAGGTAGCCGACAGCAGTGATTCGTCGTTAGTAGATTAGCAGTGTAAGTCAGAGTGATGTTAATTTTGTACTGGTGGTCGTGAATGTTATGAATGTAGTAGTTATTAATGGTCGTTTTAATAAATGAGTTTTTGTGCATGTCGTATGTTTTGGTGTCAGTGAGGGTGAACTACATCACCGCAGCTGTTTGTGGATGTTGACAGAGGAACGCAAGCGAGAAATTGGTGCCCTGAGCGCTCGCAGCCTTCCATTCAAGACCTGTAACTCCTATTGATCGTATGTTATATGAATCCATAACCGTGTAACAACACGTGTGGTGAACGTACGCCTGTTTTATGGCTGGATACCCTGGAGTGTGAGGAACTATGGATTCCAATTTTATATATACATCAAGATTGACACACCAAGACCTTCATACTAATTTGGCCGTGTAGTGATCCGGCATGCTGAGCCTTCTAAAATATGTAAAGCATTTCATAAACACACAAAACATCCCATAAACCCATCACTGTAAATGAACCGTTTATTAATGACCTCACCTGCAACCGCGTTGGGTCGGCGGATTGGAAAATCATACATAATACATAATCATGCAGCTACAGAATCTAAACATGTACTCTGTTTTCATTACCTTGTAATAAAGGTGTATATATAAACACATATATAAATTATCAGTACAAGCAATAAATAAACTATCTGTGTTTATAACAGTGCATGTGATAGTAATAATTGTTTTATAAGGATCAAAATAATAGTATGGATAACAAAAAAAAACATAAAGTGTTCTTTTTTCAACTAAATATGTGTTTTATTCCCAATATGGTCATTTTTTGTAATTCTCAGTTTTATGGGGTATGTGAGCTCATATTTTAGAGATCGGACCAATAGGAACGCTTCAGTTATTGCTTTGAATAACTGAAAGTAAAGAAAAACTTGATATTTGATATATTTGATATTTGTTTGATATACACATATATCAGATATTTCACAACACCATACGTCTGGATCCCAGATATGTGTGGTGACATGGTTTCATTTAGTCTATGGTTTCTGGTTAAGTGTGGTTACATATGTTTATGTGTGGTTATGTGGTTTCTAGTTATGTGTGGATATATATTGTTTTATATGGTTGTGTGGTTATATATAGTTGTGTGTTTTCTGGTAATGTGTGGTTATATATGGTTATAATGTTTCCGGTTATGTGTGGATAGATATGGTTTCATATGGATGTATGTTTACTGGTTATGTGTGGTTATATATGGTTATATTGTTTACTGGTTATGTGTGGTTATATATGGTTATATTGTTTCCGGTTATGTGTGGATAGATATGGTTTCATATGGATGTATGTTTACTGGTTATGTGTGGTTATATATGGTTATATTGTTTACTGGTTATGTGTGGTTATATATGGTTATTTTTGTTTCCGGTTATGTGTGGTTATATATGGTTATATTGTTTCCGGTTATGTGTGGATAGATATGGTTTCATATGGATGTATGTTTACTGGTTATGTGTGGTTATATATGGTTATATTGTTTACTGGTTATGTGTGGTTATATATGGTTATATTGTTTACTGGTTATGTGTGGTTATATTGTTTACTGGTTATGTGTGGATAGATATGGTTTCATATGGATGTATGTTTACTGGTTATGTGTGGTTATATATGGTTATATTGTTTACTGTTATTTGTGAAAAGATATGCTTGCATATGGATGTATATATATCGTTATGCTGTTTCTGGTTTTGTGTGGTTACGTACGGTTTCATATGGTTATGTGGTTTCTGGTTATGTGTGGTTATATATGGTTATGTGGTTTCTGGTTATGTGTGGTTATATATGTTTGATATATATATATATATATATATACATATTTACACCTCAGCAAATATGCGAGACATGACTGAACAAAATGAACTGGACTTTCTGATGACTTTGATGTTCCATTTAAGAGGAGCCCTAACTGACCAGTCCCAGCATTGATAACCTGCCTGTCATGGCTAATACCACTCAGCACGGCGTTTCATTCATTCGCTCCATCCCCCTTTCTTCTCCTCTATATACGCTCCATCTCTCCGTCACGCTTTGATGCGCTCGGGTTGCTGCATGACTTGTCTCAATCAATAGCCCTTTTATCCAGTGTGTCGTTGCTCGTCAGTTGCCATCGATCCGACCCGCTTCAGGAGCTGATCCGGTCCTCTGGGTGAGGTGGGGAGACGGGCGTGAGGGTCGAGGCCGAAACTTAAATGGTTTCTGGGGTCAGTTTAATACGAGCTTTTACAGACAGGCCGAATCCTCTGGGCCCAGTTTCCATTGCTTACCATGAGCGACGGACCAGTACAGTACGTTCTTCATTTAAACCAGATTCATGCAGTGTAATATCATGTCTGGAAATATTATGGAAATATGAAAGCTGGTTTAGCATGTTTAGCTTCTTCCCACCATCCAAATAACCCCACACACAGTCGGTGGTGTTGAACTCCTTGACTCTGGGGTGGTCAGTCCATTGTCCTGAGAACCCCAGCAGCTTCTTTGTTGGATGTGTGCATCTCCTTTTCTCAGTGAGGAGCTTCTTGAACAGCTACACCTCCTTTCAGACCTCCATAGTGTTGAGGTGTCTTCTCACAGTGGAAGAAGGATGGACAGAGACACCTGTGGATGTTCTCAGATGTGAAGCAGGAGTAGAGCTTGATGTTCTCTATCTCCCTCAAAGATAAAGATTGAAATCTCTCCAAAGATAAAAGCAGTTTGTGGACAGTTTCAGTGGGTCTACCAGGTCTTTCAGGTCCTTCCACTTCCTGTCACGTGTGAATGTGAGTGGAGAGTTGTGGGTATGATAGAGCCTAATATCTACTAAGTAGCAAAAATAAAAAACATGCAAAAACATAGATTCTTGGAAAGTAAAATCATCTCATATCAAGATGGTTGGAGGCTGGTGTGGCGCAGTGGATAACACCACTACCCCCCCCCAAGAAGCTACTGTCCCATGTGGGAGACTGGGGTTCGATTCCCAGTCTGGGTGACTATGCTGTGCTACACCAATAAGAGTCCCTGGGCAAGACTCCTAACACTACGTTGGCCTAGTTGTGATGTGATTAACCTTGTAAGTCGCTCTGGATTAGAGCGTCAGCTTAATGTCGTAAATGTAAATGTAAGACGATAACACCACTACCGACCCTGTGCGGGAGAGGGGGATTCGATTCCCAGTCCGGTCTGGGTGACTATGCTGTGCTATGCCTTTGGGCAAGACGCCTAACACTACATTGACCTACCTGTAATGCAGTTATCCTCCATCATTTTGCATAACAGTGTCAACTAAATGGCATAAACGTTGTCCTAAAAGTAAAATATCCTAAAATTCTGGTTTTGAGAATGTTGCTAGCTCGTTTTAAGATTCTTCATTTTAAGATTCCGACAAGTAGTGAGGAAATTTGGCTTGCAAAACTCCCTTAGTAAAATTAAACAGTCTAAAAATGAGTGAAATAAACTTAGAATGAGCTTAAAACTGTTTAAAAATTAAAACTTTACATTTTAACAAGATATACGATCATTTTTTACCTGCCAGGATCCAACGGTTTGCAGTATTGGTGAGCACGAATGCAGTAATGCTTTGGTTATCACATATTGTACTAGATCCACACAGGTTAATAAGGTTGAAGTTAATCAGAGCACCTGGCTGTCACGTCTCTGGGTCTCCCTGACTCTACCGATCTCCCAGACTACATTTCCCAGAGTGCACTATCCGATGATGTCACACTCACATGCCCCCAGTGAGCCAATCATCCACGGGCTAGCTCACCTGAGTACTGATTTGTTTCACCTGCGGCTCATCACACATCCTGTTTATAAACCCCCGCATGCACACAGAGAGAGTCGTTGCGAGGTTTTGCTAAACCTAGTTTGCATTACCGAACTTTTCTCGCTGCCGTTCTCTTTGCTGATCCTGGTTTTGACTTTCCTTTCGACTGTCTCTCTTTGGATTTCCTTTATGTCCTGGTTGCCTGATTCCTTGCCTCGCTGGTTCTCTACCCTGCTTCCGTCCTACGCTCTTGGATTACCCCATTACCATTTCCTGGTTCTCGACCTACGCTAGCCTCTCCTACCTATTGTAACAGGGAGATTGAGGCAGGTTGGAAACGCAAAGTGGTTTCATTCAGGTTCGCCCGGGAGGCAGGGGTTCAAAGACAGGAAGGCATCGACAGAGACATATCCAAGCAGACTACGGCCAGAAACCAAAACACAAACGCTACAAGACACAGGAGACAAGAACCGTAAGGAACCACGGCTCAGAACTCAAGAGTGAAAAAACAGGGGCTTCACAAACAGGCAGGGCAAACAATGGAGTCTTATGGCAGTCCTAACGAGTTCTAGATGTGAGAATGGGTGGAGCCAGGGTGGAGCAGGGAAAGCTGTGCAGTAACATGAAGTCACCAGAGGGGGCAGTGTGTGACCCCTATGACCTGGCATTGCCCTTTTGTGTTGTGTGCTCGTCGTTTGTTGTTGTGTATAGTTACTGGCTTGTTCTATAACCTCTCTGACTTTTAGCCCAACCCAAGTTCTTTGTGCCTGACTCTGGCCAAAATAGAAAACATGAACCGTCACTGTGTACACGTGATTCCTGACACCCTACTATGGTGCAGCGAGAATTTCTGAGTATAGCTAGAACCCCTGTTTTATGACGTGTAGAAATGTGTAGAAATGTATTTGGTGGGACGTTGGGTGGGAAGCCATGTTGGCGTGTATCGTGTTGGGCTTTTTAACTATGGTAACTGGCTTCAAATCAACATTGTAATGGAGATGGATCGCTTAAACAACAGAATGGCTCGTCAGATGACGAGGACAACCAGCTAAGCTAATGTCTTACCTCAGTGTGGCCTCTTTCCCCTGCCTCTCTTCGGCGGTCTTGGCCTCTAGGACCCATTCCGGGCCAAACAGAAGAGAAAGCTGTCTCCTTTATGCTTGTGTTGGTAAAGGTTCCCCGATCTTGGTTCTATTTATTAGACCATAGATCAGTGACTTGGCTGGGTGTCAGGACTGGACGGCACTCTGGAGCGTACTGAACCCAACAGCATACGGGGTTTGGGCTTGGATGCCTCGTTCAGGTTGAGTTGCAGTAGATTTGCAGCATTAAGACCTTAGTGCATGTGTAGAAGAGAGAGAGAGAGAGAAAGAGAGAGCGAGGGAGAGGCTCATGCAGGCGCTGACTGGTGCAGAGCAGCCTGGGGGACTGAGCCGCTCACCTTGGCTAACAATAGGACGGTACGAATTAGCGCGCGCAGCTCTGTACCTCGACTGGGAATTACCATATGGAGGAACTGGCGGAGCCCGGAGGCGAAGCTCGACTGCGGATGCTCATTTGCGTGCGCGCACGTGTGCGCATTTTTCTGATTTCTTGCTCCGCTGTCCGTCGAGTGATACGGAGCCTCTGCTTGTCGCCATGGCGACCACTACAGGCATCCCGTAATCTGGAATCTGTGAAGACGCATCCGCGAGCCGCATTGTGCTACCTGTGATTGACGTGTGGGAAATGAGCCCCTTCGCTGACGGAGATGCTCGAATGAGATGCATTCCTGCCTCTTATTTCTTACGTGCTGTAATATTCTGCAGGGCGGCATTGCGTCCCCGAGCCTCGTCCGTTTGACAGGAGTGATGATTTTATATTGTACTCGTGGTTTCCTTTGTGTGCCCTCACTGCGAAACCCAGCATGCAATTCACAAGTGCATCGTATGATACTCAAAACTGCTGGGCAGTGGCTAATAAATATATAGCCTGGGTTAGTCAGGAGTCGTTAAGACGGCTAGCGTACACAAATCTACGCTGTCCATAGAGATACAGGTATCTCCAAAATGGCTACTTTACAGCGGAGGCCAATAACCTGATTTGACTTTTAGTCAATAAGACTGTCAGAAACACAGAACTCGGACTGACGTGCACCGAGCTAAAAATCAGATGAGCTTCATCAGGGCTCTAGAGTGCGACCAATTTGTCTCCCTGTGGTTAAAAACAGACACACATCAGGCCCATTTCGTGGTCTAAACCAATCAAAGATAGGGAAGGGCGGGACCCCGGAGCGCCGTCAGCACTAAGTGATAGTACGTTCAGTGAACGAATCAGTGAGTGAACGGGAGCCCTCAGTTCAGTGAACGAATCACTGAGCAAGCACAGTTCCCTCGCAATGAGAGTCTCCGCCACCAGATTCGGTTTAGTACGTTTACTCAAATGATTCGTTCATTCGGACACAACACTAGCAGTCAGACAGAGCGGTGAGTAGCCTAGGCCCGTCAGATAAACAGAGCGGGTGTAGCTGCGGATGACGAGAGACTACGAAAAGAATGATTTAGAACATTTTGGTTAAGAATGTTCAGTTCAGGCCTGGTCCGTTCCTAAATTGTTAACCTGGGAGGCTGATGGCTCCGTGTCAGACCGCTGGTTATGTCAAGCCCTGGTCCGGAGACGGCATCAGATAACTAGCCACATACGATCGACTCCGAGTCACAGCCTGCACTGACTGTAAGGAGTGTGGGAAGACCATGGCCGGCAGTAGTACGTTTGTGACTGGTTCTAATACATTTAGAATTGAAGCGCTGGAAAAGCACAGTGCATCTATCAAACACATTACCTGCCGCGACAAATGCACTGCCCAGGTGTTACCTTACTTGTAGAATTGTGCTTCAAATAAAGCACTTTATGTTGACCACATTGTTAGTTAATCATTTACAAGTCAATATTGCCTATATGGGCAGCGATTTAAAAAAAGAAAAAGTGAACATGTAAAATTGCTGTTCTGAATGTGATGCAGTTGAAAATTTGGGTGCACCTAACTTTGGTACTGGTGCACCTAAGAAAAAACGTTAGGCGCACCAGTGCAACCAGTTCAAAAAGTTAGTCTAGAGCCCTGTTTATTGAACAATCAGACACCAAAACCTGACCAAGCATGAATGGAGAAAGCAAGTAGAGGAACAGGTCAAGGTCAGAACCATGGTAGACAGTCAGCGAGGCAACCAGAGTACAAGGGAGAGTCAGGGAGAAAGGGTCAGAGGGCAGACGGAGATTGAAAAGCCAGAGAGTAGAAGAGAATGAAAAGCCAAATTGGACAAGGAAGAGATCGGTAGTCGGAGAAGGAAAGGGGTCAGAACCAGAGTAGACAAACAGCAGGATAGAACGCTCAGAACCGCAAACGGGGTTGGCAAAAC
This sequence comes from Prochilodus magdalenae, assembly GCA_024036415.1. NCBI lineage: Eukaryota > Metazoa > Chordata > Actinopteri > Characiformes > Prochilodontidae > Prochilodus > Prochilodus magdalenae. The sequence goes on along the minus strand of JAMWET010003473.1, from coordinate 73,353 downwards.
TTCACCATGAGTGTGTTTGTGGGGCTTATGAGCAGACTGGTGATGGAAGACAGGTGTGCTAATACTCAGGACATGTGGGTGTGATGTCATCAGGTGATGCATTCTGGGAAGTTGAGTCCGGAGGAGTGGCGGAGCTGAGGAAACCCAAAGGCATGACGAGAACCAGACTTCTTTTTATCAAAGCAACTATGGGTCATTTCTGTTGGTTCATTCATCAGTGCAAACTGCAGCTGCTGTGTTCAAAAGATTCATAAAAGTAAAAATCAACAAAAATTAAGAAACATGCTTTTCTTCAGACAGCGATGAAATGCAGACAGTGCCCCCCCCAAAGCACTTTTCCCAATTTACTTCCGCCTTCGAGATGCTTTATCCCAGGTCTTGTTTGTCTTGGCCTTCAAACTTGAAAACAAGCTGGGACTGGATTTGGTATAGACCAGACTAGCTCCTGGATGTAGGCCACATCAGTGTTCAAAGGATTGGTCAGTTGGTCCAGATTTGGTGGATGCCTTCCCTGGAACAATTCCGCGCAGAATTCCCTGTAGACTGGGATTGTAGCCACTGCTGGTAGACCCGTATGACCGTACACTGCTTCCATACACCTGCAGATTCAGCTACTTCCGTCACACTATGGTCTTTGGCCACGCCCACATGCTCAGTCACTCCTTTTAGCCAATCATTAACATCTGCTCTGGAGCGTTTTATAACACAAGGAATGAGACATTCCCTGCACTGTAACACCTCCTCCCAATCTATGGATCCCGTCACTCACACCCCACACGGATTTATAGTAGCCCCATCATTTTCATGTAGCAGCGCCATCTGCAGGAGCCTGAAGATACTACAGCCTTAAGCACGCAAGGTGGTCTGGACTGCTCATCACTTTAAGGGCTAACATTCCTGCATCATTCCATAGTTAAGACGGGAAGTCATTCATAGTAGTCTGACGAGGAATTCTCCACTGTAGAGAGTCAAGGCAAGGTGGGGGTGAATGGAACCAAATGTCTGAGGAACTAAGCCCCTCTAAAAGTCACCTGGGGGAAAGTATAAATGCACTACCTGAGACTTTGATCTATGACGGAATCTTCAATTGATGAAAATGGAATTGGAAGACAGGTGTAGGTTCACCGGTGGTTTAGATAGTAAATAAAATGGCTGTGTTTGTGTTGTAGGCATGGAAACCCCCGCCGAGTCTATTTGCCATCACTGAGTGGTATGAAGTTAGCGCAGTGCTAACTGGTGGCTACATTAGCCTGGTAGCTTCGGGGCCCAAACCAAATAAGCAAACATCAGACACCAAACATGCCTTCTCTGACTGACTACATCTCTCTCCAAACTGCCCTTGTCTTGATGCTGTTATCTGGAACGGAGAGAGTTACTGGACGCTGTGAGAGTCAGCGGGACACCGCAAGTCCCTATAAGCCTCAAATTAAAGCCATTCATCACTGCTCCGGGACATTTAGCGAAGCTCCAAAGCAGCAAAAAGCACTCGGGGCAGCTTCATATGGCCGAAGTTTCATTGTCCAGCGCTGGCGGATTTCCGTGGCTCTCGGACGTCGGGGGTCATTGGAATAAACGTGCTTGCTTTTGTCTCGCTGACGTTTTGCTGAACACGGCGAGCAAGCGCTCCGGCAGTCTGCTTTCTGCTGAACAAAATAGAAAAAGATAAAAATGAATCCAACACGTCGAGCGCCGAGGTAGTGCTGAGGCAGCGCTTGGCCCGCAGGACTCCGAACGCCTTGACGGTGCAGAGGGAGAGATAGAGAAGGATACCCGAAGGCTGGGCGAGGCTAAAGCGGTTTTGGTGCAGTGTAATTGAAAAGGTTTCTGCTACCAGTTAGCATGAGGAGCTAATTCTGTTATGCATTAGCTACTGGCACATGACTTGTCCACACACTGCTACTTCTGCTTTCACTCCGGAGGATGAGATGACTGTTTTGTGGGTTGGGGGTTGCAGTAAAATGTTGGCTAACCTGAGTTTTGATCTAGAGCTACAAGTCTAATTAGCAGCTAATGTAGCATATTAGCATTGTAGAGCTATTAGCATTGTGCGGGCCATATGGAGCTGCTAGGTAATCTTAAACAGACTTGCTGACGTGGTTTCTAACACGGTGTAACAGTGTATAACACTCTGCGCTGTACAATTGGAGGTAACAGCTGGCTTGAACCTTGCTACGTGCCCAATAGCATGTCATGGTAGATGTTACTGTATGTGCTATCATCAGATGTGCCACTTCCACTAAGCAAGGCAGGCAACTGCTAGGGCCCCCAGGCCAATGCGGGGCTACCCCGAGAGTATATTTATTAGGTTCTTGAGTTTATATAGTTATAGTAATGTTAATAGTTGTAAATAAAACAACATCAGTGTTTACATTTTGCAATTTTGGTGATGAACGGTGCCCGGAGGGCCCAATGTGAATTTTTGCCAAGGGCCCCAACAGATTCTAGAATCGCCACTGAGTTATATAACAGCGTCATGTTACCATTATTGGTAATTGTCATGATGCGATGATGTAATGTCTCATGTTCTGTTGGCTAGCATCGTGATATAGACATTGCCTGCTAGCAAACATTAGCACTTAGCGTAAACACTACGGCATCTTTCCTGGCAATAACAATGGGAACACAACTCTGATCAACAATTAATGTTCTCAAACAGTACGCTTAGTTAGCTTGGGGCTAGTGTTTTACTTTGTGGTTAGCATAGTTAGCATATTAGCTCCTGGTTGCCACATTAGCGGCACATTCTAGTTTTTTGGAAAAAGTTCCGTTTTGGACATTCCAGTGCTGTGATTGTGTCAGGGACAAAGAACCATGAATGATGCGCAGAGCTAAAAGTCGGACGGGCTTTAGTAAACAATCGAGTCATTGAACCCAGCACCAAAACATGAACAGACATGGAGGGGGAAGGCAAGATCGGAGTCAAGGGACAGGCAGAGGTCAGAACCAGGGTAGTCAGGCAACGAGGTAACCAGAGTAGAAGGGCAAGGCAAGAGAACGGTCAAATGAACGAAAAGGAGGTCGATAGACAGAGAGGAGATCAAACGAGAAAGCCGACAGGGATAAGGCAGAAAGGGAGTCGAAAGTCAGAGTCAGGATCTACAGGTTAGAAACGCTAGAGTCGCAAACTAGGCTTGGCAAAACTTCGCAAAGAGGAAGTGTTCGTGAGAGGCACATATACCGGAGCTAAATCAGATACAGCTGGACTAGAACTCTGGAGACCTAGAGCGGAGCTGATTAGACGACTGGGGACATGTGGGTGTGACATCATCAAGCGATGCCCTCTGGGAAGTTGAGTCCGGAGGAGCCAGGAAAACCCGTAAGCGTGACAGATTTTAATTTCTCTAAAATGACTTGGAATGAACCCACGACTTTTCCTCCAGAACTCACGTTCTCTAAGTTCTCTCCCCTCGATCGATCAGTCTGCCCTGATACCTCCGTCACATGTCAAAGGCACATCCCGAACAAAATGCTAGGCTAGGACTGAAGAGGCTGTGAGCGAATGAAGAGTTCCGTCACCGCTTGCTGTCTGCACCCAAATTAACTTAACCACTTTCCACAATCCTTCATGTTTAGCTGTCATACTGATCGCTCACGCCATGTGACCTTTGACCTACGCTCTCTGAAGCTTGGAATGTGTCACCCCACCATTGGTATTTTCAGCGGAATTCCAGTGGAGAGGTAGGATGTCAGATGTGCCACCAGTTGGAATCATAAATCTGCTTTCGCTTTTCTCTCGGCGTGTTAGAAGTGAAAGTCTGGGGGTGGGGGGGGTGTAGCTCGTCTGGAGATCTGAGTCTGTTTGTAGCATCCTGGATCAAGCGGGTGATTTTCAATGTGTTCCAGTTCACCAGTTCAATAGAATGTTATTCCCTTGAATAAAAGTCCTGGAGAATTTGTCTCCGGAATAAAGAATGAGCTAAATTGTTCTTTCTCAATAGTTACTACACCCCTGTAGTGGAGTTGCAGAAGCGCCTCCACCTGGTCAGGTTGGGTGGTGCATATCCTTCAACCGATGTTATGCTGGAACGTGAATGGCGGAGTTCTGAAAGGAGGTAAATGTGAGGTACTGTGAAATGACCACTGATATGATGACGTTAATATGCGACATGCTTATTTAGAAAGTGTCGGCTCAGCTGGTGTTAGACCCACTAACACTGACACTAACACTAACACCCTTCTGTACTGTTTCTGATCATCAGCTATTTATCAAGCCATTCATGTGTTGACTTATTCATTCAGCCACAAATCAAGGCGGTGGTCCTTCACAGTAACGTGTTCATGTGTCACCTCACACACAACCTCACACGGCGCTAAGGTCACTGACAACTGAGCATTCGAAAAACTGAACATATTCAGAAACCCAATTTGTGGTGTAGACAGGGAAAACCGAGTTTTTGCCTTGTAACGTTGAGTGTGTGCAGTTGTCTCCTTTGTTTAGCATCAGAGTGTGCGGGTGCAGCCAAAACGGGGCTAACATCGCTAACAAGAACAAATATACAGTTACTCTTACACTACACTGAAGAACAGAGGCATCAGAATGACAATGGAGGTCACTTCTATATCCGGCGTTCCTACCACACAGGGGCTGCCTCTTAAACCGCACACTATAGCACCAAATACTGTGTTAAGTAGTGCAGCGCTGTTAAAGTACATAAACGCCTGTATTTATATGTGTGTGTGGTTTGGGATGCAGCCAGGCTTCTGATTGGCCAGCGTGGCTTTTTACGGTTTTGGTTTTGTGATGGTAATGATATGATGCACTCCAGAGACTCAGCATCTGTGTGTTGGGGGACACAAACAACTTGTCCAGGAAGTCTTCCGCCGATGTCAGTACTGAAAACACATCCATGGCTTCCTCTCCTGTAAAACCTGAATCTCCAGGCCTGGATCTCCAGGCTCGAGCGCTGCGGTGTTCACAATGTGACTTCACTTCCATCGACCAGACCAGCTCAATACGTTTTAGCCTAGGGGGCAATAGGACAGTGCCTGCAGAGGTTAACCAGCACTTCGTAGAGGTGGAGTCTCTAGCAATGAAAGGCATAGACCATGGGTGGAGTAAGAGTGCAGAATGGTGAGGTACTGTATGCAGCTGCCTTGGGAACCCATGCTGGGTAGTACTGCAGTCGCAGGAGGTTTACTGCTGAGTTGAGCAGGATGTCAGAGCTGAGATGGTATTTATATACTTCCCCATTTTAACAGTGTAATTAAATTAGGGATCCAACTTTCCAGTTCCGATACCAGCACCGATACATAAACTTTGCATATCTGTGGATACCCAGTATGGATCCGATACCGTTTTTGAATGAATAAGCCGTGTACTTCAGCATGTTGGAGCGATGTACGGCACCGGGACTGACATGGACACAGCTCACTCTCTGGCTCGCTCCATATTGTTGGTCCTGTTCGTAAATCTAGTCTACTGTGAGGTCTCAGGTTCCTGCAGATCCACCTCCGGCCACCCGGGGGAGACAAAGAGCAACTAACGAGTAATCACGCGGTACACGCTAACACCTGGTGCTCACGCTACTTAAGCCTGAGAGTGCCAGTAGCACTGGCCAGTTTAACACCTGTAATACAGTAATACATGGTAAACCTGATATTGTTTATTGATAAGGTGAACAATAGAAGCGTGTTGTACAATGTCAGGGATAAAAGAGACCGAATAAGTAAGTAGCTATATCCTCAGAAATACTGGATGATGGACATATATAATAAAGAATGAACATGGACAATATGGAAGATACAATACACACACACAGACATATGTAGATACAGGGGTTGGACAATGAAACTGAAACACCTGTCATTTTAGTGTGGGAGGTCTCATGGCTAAATTGGACCAGCCTGGTGGCCAATCTTCATTAACTGCACATTGCACCAGTAAGAGCAGAGTGTGAAGGTTCAGTTAGCAGGTAAGAGCACAGTTCTGCTCAAAATACTGCAATGCACACAGCATTATGGGTGACATACCAGAGTTCAAAAGAGGACAAACTGTTGGTGCACGACTTGCTGGCGCATCTGTGACCAAGACAGCAAGTCTTTGTGATGTATCAAGAGCCACGGTATCCAGGGTAATGTCAGCATACCACCAAGAAGGACGAACCTCCACCAGCATCACGTAGTGACCTGGCCACTATCCTGCAAGAAGAATGGCTTATCCCTCTGACCACTGTGCAGGACGCAGTATATGTCATTTCCAAGACCAACTGATGCTGTATTGGCCGCAAAAGGAGGCCCTACCCCATACTAATAAATGATTGTGGTCTAAAACCAGGTGTTTCAGTTTCGTTGTCCAGCTGCTGTATATACACTGCTCAAAAAAAATAAAGGGAACACTTTGAAAACACATCAGATCTCAATGGGGAAAAAATCATGCAGAATATCTTTCCTCATATAGACTGGGTAATGTGTTAGGAACGAAAGGATGCCACATCGTTTGATGGAAATGGAAATGATCACCCTACAGAGGGTTGAATTCAAAGACACCCTGAAAATCAAAGCGAAACAATGAGGCAGCAGGCTCGTCCATTAACCCAAACTCAGATTGGTACTCAGTAGTTTGTATGGCCTCCACATGCTCCTAATGAGACGACGGATGGTGTCCTGGGGGATCTCCTCCCGGATCTGGACCAGGGCATCACTAAGCTCCTGGACAGTCTGAGATGCAACCTGGTGGCGACGGATGGACCAGAACATAATGTCCCAGAGGTGTTCTATTGGATTTAGGTCAGGCGAGCCGGTGGGCCAGTCAATGGTACCAGTTCCTTCATTCTCCAAGAACTGCCTGCATACTCTCGCCACATGAGACCGGGCACTGTCGTACGCCAGGGGGAACCCAGGGCCCATTGCACCAGCGTAGGGTCTGACATCGGGTCCAAGGATTTCATCCTGATACCTAATAGCATCCAGGGTGCCGTTGTGTAGCCTGTAGAGGTCTCTGCGTCCTTCCAGGGATATGCCTCCCCGGACCATCACTGGCCCACCACCAAACCAGCCATGCTGAATGATGTTGCAGGCGGCATGACATTCTCCACAGCTCCACACATTTCTCCCAGAGCTCGCTTCCCGATGACATCACAGCCATTTGTCCGGAATTCACCAATCACATCGCCCAAATACTGATTGCACTCACCTGCTCTTCATTTCCCTGTTTGTACCTGCACCCCTCGGCCACACAATCACTTTGTAAGTGTTGCAGAGCCTAGTTTGCACACTGAGCGGTTCTCCCCTGGTTTCTCTGTTTGTTCTCTCCTTTGTTTATCGACTCACTCTCTTTTGGATTCTCCCTTTTTGGTTCTGTACGCTGTTTGCTATAACTTCCTTTGTGTTTACTCTCTTGGACAGTTTGGTTTTGTTTGCTGGTTATTCCGTCTCTCCGGTTCTCGACTCTTGCCTGTCTCCCTGCTTTTGCCTCAGCCTTGCCCTTCAGTCATGTTTGCCTGGTTCTTGTTGAATCTGATTGTCAGTCTGGCTATTAAAAAACCTTTAGCTCTGCGCTACGTTTGTGGATTCTGACACAAACACATGCCTGTGTAAAGAGTCTGAAGGGGTACCATACTGGAAACCGTTTGAAAACCACTGCTTTAGGCTAAAGGAAGGAGATGCCTAGAACTTCCAGACCTCAGTTTCTGAGCTTATAGAAGCTGATTTTACTAAGAAGTCACTTTTGGATTCTCCCTTTTTGGTTCTGTACGCTGTTTGATATAACTTCCTTTGTGTTTACTCTCTTGGACAGTTTGGTTTTGTTTGCTGGTTATTCCGTCTCTCTGGTTCTCGACTCTTGCCTGTCCCCCTGCTTGTGCCTCAGCCTTGCCCTTCAGTCATGTTTGCCTGGTTCTTGTTGAATCTGATTATCAGTCTGGCTAAAATCCTTTAGCTCTGCGCTACGTTTGTGGATTCTGACACAAACACATGCCTGTGTAAAGAGCCTGAAGGATAGATAGGTAGATAGATAGATAGATAGATACTTTATTGATCCCAGAGGGAAGTTCAAGGTAACCTTGCGTTGGTCGAGAATCGAACCCGGGTCAACTGCTTGGAAGGCAGCTATGCTAACCACTATACCACCAACGCACTGAAGGGGTACCACACTGGAAACCGTTTGGGAACCACTGCTTTAGGCTAAAAAAAGGAGACGCCTAGAACTTCCAGACCTCAGTTTCTGAGCTAATAGAAGCTGATTTTACTAAGAAGTTCCACTAGAGTAGTTTTAAATGGTACTTCACCCACCTCTGGTTATGCATTGGACAAGTACATCAAACATTGGTTCTCAGATGTCCCAGTTAAGATATAGTAGTTGTACGCTAATCGAGCTATCCAACCAGTGTGGGCTTAGTAGACCAAATAGCACCACGGAACTCCAAAAGAAGCTAACACTGCTACTTAACATTAGCATAGCATTAGCATAACACTGGCACAAAGGTGGTCTTATGAATTGGTATGGTAGATTGTCCACTATGTGCGTCACATTACCGTAACTGCCATGACGGACGATGCCGTGGTTTCGTTTCCTATCTCCCTTTGTCCTTTTTATTTTGGAAATCCGTCATACAGTTCCGAAGCAGGGCGGCAGGGGGAGAAGCCTCGTAGCTGCTGGGGATATCTGCCACCAGCCAGCAAGGGGAGGCTCCTTATCGACAGGGAGGACGGAGGTGCCATGAGCGAAGGGCTATTTTTACACTGACAGTATGGGTTGCCGGCCAAGTGTTGCAGGGTTACATGCCAGATCCACCCAGGTAGTTGCCAGGGGAAGGCCAGGAAATGATGGGGAGACTGCCAGGAGCACAACAGGGCTGAGATCAGACAGGCTTTTCAAAGATCTTCCTCCTCAAGCTGATCAAAGAAGCCTAGCGTCAGGTTTCTCCCAAACACAACACCTCAGGAGGAGTATCAAACAGGGTTTCATGTCCTTAGTAAATAAAACATAAGGATTTCAGGTACAGGGGTTTAGAACCAGTTTAGCTGATCTAAGGGGGCTGACAGGAACACTGAGCGGTTTAACCCGGTTTCAGGATAACCCAGTACGTGTAATACCATGAGGTCGGGTCCATGGATATTTAGATAATGATGCAATAACACATTGTATCAGAATACGCAGTGATGGTATCCGTTATGGAGGATCAGCTTCCATCTTCCACCACAGATCATATTCATCTAACCCGCGGTAGACGCGCTAGCAGTTATGTAATCATTTTGCTTCGTTCAAAATTTTCTGGCCACTTTATTAGAAACACCTACCTTGTACTTTCACTTACTGGCCACTTTATTAGAAACACCTACCTTGTACTTTCACTCACTGGCCACTTTATTAGAAACACCTCCCTTGTACTTTCACTAACTGGCCACTTTATTAGAAACACCTACCTTGTACTTTCACTAACTGGCCACTTTATTAGAAACACCTACCTTGTACTTTCACTACTTGGCCGCTTTATTGGAAACACCTACCTTGTACTTCCACTAACTGGCCGCTTTATTAGAAACACCTACCTTGTACTTTCACTACCTGGCCGTTTTATTAGAAACACCTACCTTGTACATTCACCTACTGGCCACTTTATTAGAAACACCTGCCTTGTACTTTCACTACCTGGCCACTTTATTAGAAACACCTACCTTGTACTTTCACTACCTGGCCACTTTATTAGAAACACCTGCCTTGTACTTTCACTACCTGGCCACTTTATTAGAAACACTTACCTTGTACTTTCACTCACTGGCCACTTTATTAGAAACACCCACCTTGTACTTCCACTAACTGGCCACTTTATTAGAAACACCTACCTTGTACTTTCACTAACTCGCCGATTTATTAGAAACACCTACCTTGTACTTCCACTAACTGGCCATTTTATTAGAAACACCTACCTTGTACTTCCACTAACTGGCCACTTTATTAGAAACACCTACCTTGTACTTTCACTAACTGGCCGCTTTATTAGAAACACCTACCTTGTACTTTCACTCACTGGCCACTTTATTAGAAACACCTCCCTTGTACTTTCACTAACTGGCCACTTTATTAGAAACACCTACCTTGTACTTTCACTAACTGGCCACTTTATTAGAAACACCTACCTTGTACTTTCACTACTTGGCCGCTTTATTGGAAACACCTACCTTGTACTTCCACTAACTGGCCGCTTTATTAGAAACACCTACCTTGTACTTTCACTACCTGGCCGTTTTATTAGAAACACCTACCTTGTACTTTCACCTACTGGCCACTTTATTAGAAACACCTGCCTTGTACTTTCACTATCTGGCCACTTTATTAGAAACACCTACCTTGTACTTTCACTACCTGGCCACTTTATTAGAAACACCTGCCTTGTACTTTCACTACCTGGCCACTTTATTAGAAACACTTACCTTGTACTTTCACTCACTGGCCACTTTATTAGAAACACCCACCTTGTACTTCCACTAACTGGCCACTTTATTAGAAACACCTACCTTGTACTTTCACTAACTCGCCGATTTATTAGAAACACCTACCTTGTACTTCCACTAACTGGCCATTTTATTAGAAACACCTACCTTGTACTTCCACTAACTGGCCACTTTATTAGAAACACCTGCCTTGTACTTTCACTAAATGGCCACTTTATTAGAAACACGTACCTTGAGCTTCCACAGGCTGGCCGCTTTATTAGAAACACCTACCTTGTACTTTCACCTACTGGCCACTTTATTAGAAACACCTACCTTGTACTTGCAATACCTGGCCCCTTTATTAGAAACACCTACCTTGTACTTTCACCTACTGGCCACTTTATTAGAAACACCTACCATATACTTTCACTAACTGGCCGCTTTATTAGAAACACCTACCTTGCACATTCACTAACGCGTTCTAGACACTTCAGACCATCTCTGCACACTCCTGAGCACTAACTGAGTTGATTCTAGAGCCCCAGCGTCTGCCTAGCAGGTAGAACCGGTAGCTAATCAGATGGCACTGTGGCCTGAGGTTGTGTTGGGTTGCTGTGGGCAGTAGGAAGACTTCGCATTGGGGCGCTGCATTAACCTGCTGGGGAAAGAGCTTTACCTGCAGGCAGTCCCACAGGCCTGCTGAGAGATCCACAGCAGGAGATGCACACTGCTTCCAGATCAGCTCCATCCCTTTAACATGCGGACAGCAACAGGGGACACTGGCCTGGAACCAGTGCGTGAATCCCCGGTGTGGGGGGACAACTCTCGTGACTTCTGAATAAGCTGACTAAGTCACTTCACGTGCCCTGACGAAGCACAGACAAGGTAACCTCTGAAGCGGTAGCACTGTCTCTATGAGGGGAAAGGTGGTCCTGCATCTACCTCAGTCACTTAGCAGGACGCTAGCCAACACAGGGCTCATTTAGACGATGTAACTGAATCGTTCTCTGAAGGTGTTGGGCTGTCCAGCGATGTTGGGTTAGCAAAAGTTTCAAACGATCCAGGTTGATGTACGTCTCAGAGAAAGCATGAGCTTGCCTTCACCCCCGGATTGCCTCGTCTGCCTTCACACGCATATGAACCTGAGTGACATCTCATTCTCAATCCATAGGGTCTAATATGATGTCGGCCCACCCTTTACACCTATCACAGCTTTCCACAAGGGTTAGGGATGTGTGTATGGGAATTTCTGACCATTCCTCCAGAAGTGCATTAGTGAGGTCAGACACTGATGTTGGACGAGAAGGCCTGGCTCTCAGTCTCCACTCTAACTCACCCCAAAGGTGTTCTGTCGGGTGGAGGTCAGGACCCTGTGCAGGCCAGTCCAGTTCCTCCACACCAGACTCGCTCATCCATGGAGCTTGCTCTGTGCACTGGGGTGCAGTCACATTGGAACAGGAAGGGGCCGTCCCCAAACTGTCCCCACAAAGTTGGGAGCATGGAATGGTCCAGAGTCTCTTGGTCTGCTGAAGCATTAAGAGTTCCTCTCACTGGAACTAAGGGGTGGAGCCCAACTCCTGAACACCACCCCCACACCGTAATCCCCCCTCCACCAAACTTTACACTCGGCACAGTACAGCCGGACAAGTACCGTTCTCCTGGCAACCACCAAACCCAGACTCGTCCATCGGATTACCAGACGAAGAAGCGTGATTGGTCATTTCAGAGATCACGTCCCCACTGCTCTAGAGTCCAGTGGTGGCGCTTTACACCACTGCGTTCCACGCTCTGCACTGTGCTTGGTGATGTAAGGCTTGGATGCAGCTGCTCGGCCATGGAAACCCATTCCATGAAGCTCTACACACTGTTCCTGAGCTGATCTGAAGGCCACATGAAGTTTGGAGGTCTGTAGTGATGGACTCTGCAGAACGTTGGTGACCTCTGTGCACTATGACCCTCAGCATCCGCTGACCCCGCTCTGTCATTGTACCTGGTCTACCACTTCATGGCTAAGCTGCTGTCGTTCCCAATCACTCCCACTGTGTTATAATCCCACTGACGGTGGACTGTGGAATATTGAGACTTGTTGCACAGGTGGCATCCTATCACGGTACCACGCTGGACTTCACTGAGCTCCTGAGAGCGACCCATTCCCCCACTACCATCTGTAGGAGCAGTCTACAAGGCGCTTGGTGTTTTATACCTGTGGCCATGGAAGTGATTGGAACACCAGAACTCAGTGATTCGGATAGCTGAGTGCATACTGTGTAGATGGTGGCTGGAACGGGCCATTATTTCAAAGGCGGGAAATGATGCCTGTACACCGTCAAAGTGGAGCTATGGGCTGTTCAGAATTGCTCCTGTTTCAAGCCCACGAGTTTTCTCAGCAGCTTTGAGGGAGCAGGGCTGTCATTTCTGTTTCAGCTGAGTAACTCCGTTGCTCCGAATTTCCAGCCTGCTTGATAACCGATGCTCTAAAAGCGGAGCCACTGCTTTCTATTATCAGCCATAGAGTAATCCTAGTCAGGCAGGGTGTGTCCACCACCGTCTGAAGATAGTGTTAGTGTTCTGTTAGTGTGTGTGTGTGCGCGAAGGACTGAACTGAACTGGACTGACGCTTTTACAGTCCCACGCTCATGTTACAGACACACATGTTGTGACCTCGTCCATCACACTCTGCACTATGCCCCCAAAGCTTCCGGAGACATCTAGAAATAAAAACCTTTGGCTCTCGGAGACGCTCTGCAGCCTCGTCGACCTCCCGTACCGTTGTGGAACCAGTGTGTTGGTCCGTCTGTCCTCACTGGAACAGTGAGATGCTCGGGTATTCCCATTCTGCTGAGGACATTCCATAATTTCACATGACCCAGTGACGTTTAGTTGTGTTTACAGAGCCCGGTTTGTAAAACCAGTATATCGTCGCTGTCCAATGAAAAACAGGCATCTCCACTTTTGTCCATTTTTAGTTTTATGTATTTTTTGAGCACATCAGCTGCTGTTTACACTGAGTGAGAATCTCATGATGAAAGGACCAACAGAAGTGGCCCAAAACTGTTCGGAAAGATGTCTGGTTCCATAGACTTACATTAAAGCTATATGGGGTGTTTGGTCTCTCCTGTGAAGTTACCATTTTGGAGATACTTGACAGTATTTTATCAAAGGACCTGACTGTTTAGATTTACAGTGTGTGTGTGTGTGTGTGTGTGTGTGTGTGTGTGTGTGTGTGTGTGTGTGTGTATTAAGCCATCTGTCTGCAGGGGTTTAGTCGTCTTCAGTGTGCCTGATAATCCCTCCATCAGCAGGGCCACTGGCCTACTTTAACTTTCTGCACACTCACCAATCACTCAGTCCACAGTTCACACAACATTTCCCAATACAGTACAATACGTTCATCATATCGTTTATATATATATATATATATATAATATATATATATATATATACAGTGAGGAAAATAAGTATTTGAACACCCTGCGACTTTGCAAGTTCTCCCACTTAGAAATCATGGAGGAGGGGTCTGAAATTTTCATCTTAGGTCCACTGTGAGAGACATAATCTAAAATATATGATTTTTTAATAATTTATTTGTGTGTTACTGCTGCAAATACGTATTTGAACCCCTGTGAAAATCAGTGTTAATATTTGGTACAGTAGCCTTTGTTTGCAATTACAGAGGTCCCGTAGTTTTTCACCAGGACTGCACACACTGCAGCAGGGATTTTGGCCCATTCCTCCACACAGATCTCCTCGAGATCAGCCAGGTGTCTGGGCTGTCGCTGAGGAACACGGAGTTTGAGCTCCCTCCAAATATCTTCTATAGGGTTTAGGTCTGGAGACTGGCTAGGCCACTCCAGAACCTTGATATGCTTCTTACGGAGCCACTCCTTGGTTATCCTGGCTGTGTGCTTTGGGTCATTGTCATGCTGGAAGACCCAGCCACGACCCATCTTCAATGCTCTGACTGAGGGGAGGAGGTTGTTCCCCAAAATCTCGCAATACATGGCCCCGGTCATCCTCTCCTTAATACAGTGCAGTCGTCCTGTCCCATGTGCAGAAAAACACCCCCAAAGCATGATGCCTCCACCCCCATGCTCCACAGTAGGGATGGTGTTTTTGCACAATTTCTATTTGTTCATGAAATGCGTTAATATTTGCTGGGTCAGTACTCAGTTAATAGTTCCTGAAATTAAATATTACTTGACAGAAAGAGTTCGGGAGTTGGTTGCATCACTTCTCAACAACAAAGCGGTTTATAGACACCGGGTTAACCCATATGCATGTATCCTTATTCAAATCTTCCTTTAATTATACGACTGGGCAGCCAGTGGTGGTGGACACGACATCACTGTTGGTTTGAATAGTGCCAAACTCGGATCCATCTTTCTGTTAAGTCAACTTTCTGTTGAGGGAATAATCACTAATAGATGTGTATATTGTAATGCTTCGGCACTTCTCTAGGTATGAGCGCTGGGTTGCGGTTCTAGGTAGTGCTCTTATGCTGGGTTTAACTCTGTATTGTTCGGATCTCAAGGCGAGATTTAGACTCTGACCTTGTTGTGCTAGCTAGGAAGCATTCTCAGATGGAACACTAAGCAGGGATGGAAGTCGCTCTGGATGACAGCATCTGCTAAATGCCTTCAATGTAAATGTAGGATTACATGCATTTGGGTCGGGTCCTCTGACTTGTGGCCCTCTACTGGAACGAGAATGAACTTCATCCTCTACACGCCCAAATAATGTCTGTCTGTTAGGAGCACTTTTACTCCACACATTTGGAATAAGTGTGGGAGTGCAGGTGTGTTGGGAAGGAAGATAAAGGTGACCAGGATCAATAACTGATGATACATTTAGACTGATATGATCAATATTTATTGAGCTACACATACAGAAGTCTGTCTCTCAGATTGGCGATGGGCAGATGGTGCGGTAGGGGTGGAGGTGGACGGACACCAGGCCTTCTGGACGTGTGGCGTATCACAACAAATCATTCAAACAGACAGTCTGGTACGACACCACTGCAGTCTTTGGTGACGGTGACGTGGTGTTAGGGCAGTCGTGGTAACGCCTCAGGGAAGAAATCTGTGGACACGTCTCTGAAGTTCAGTCTTAGCAGCTGGTTTAGTATTTATTTTCTTCCCACCATCCAAATAACTCCAAGCACATTCGGTGGTGTTGAGGTTCTGGACTCTGGGGTGGTCAGTCCATTGTTCTGAGAACACCAGCAGCAACTGTGTTGGATGTGTGTGTCTCCTTTTCTCAGTGAGGAGCTTCTTGAACAGCTACACCTCCTTCCAGACCTCCATAGTGTTGAGGTGTCTTCTCACACTGGAAGATGGATGGACAGGAACGCATGTGGATGTTCTCAGATGTGAAGCAGGAGTGGAGCTTCGATGTTCTCCTCTCTCTCAGAGATAAAAGTTTTGCCTACTGTTTATCTGATGGGGACAGTGTGGGTGGTTCTTCCAGGTGGTTGTTAGGACTCTAATTTCCCCCTTAGCCTTTAATTAGCTTTATCTTATTGTCCTTTGATGTTCTTGTGTTTAGTCGGCAGACAGTTTCTATAGCACAAATGGCTTTACGTTCCTAAAATATGCAAATCAGTTTCAATCAAGGAAAGGTTTAATTGGTGGGTGTGTCCAAACCCTTGACCGGCACTGCATATCTTTAACATGCGCGAATGTGTACCTGCAATTTTGTGCGTCTGGGGACGCGTGTGTTTGTATACATGCTCTTACACAACACTAAGCCGCATTATGGAGCAGCGTGTGGACCTTGCGTATGTGTTTGTAGATGTCTGGGTCAGTGTGTGGTCATGTGGGAGGATTAGCGTCGCTCTGTGTGTACATGTGCACCGTGTGTACAGTCCTAAGTGAAACACTCCTCGGTCTAAGTGAGCAAGTTTAACCATCGTCCATATAGGAAGGTCTGTTTACTTGGCGGCCATTGTTGCAGCACTGCCAGGCAGTTATTAGCACCCACATAAGATCAGGCTTCTAGTTCTTTGAATGGGGAATGACCAAACGTCTCGACCATTAGGGGGTCTTTCCCTGCTAGCACCACAATATCATCAGCTCTTCGACCAGCAAGATGATTGGATCTTTGCATGGAAGGGGGTGGGTGTCTGTTGACTGATGCAACAGCATTAGCATCTAGTTAGCATGTGTGTCAAAGGCTTCAAATATCATGTTTAGCTTAGCGCTAACATAATGCTTCTATTGGTAGCAAAATTAGCATCATCATAGTTTTAGTTGCTCGGTTATGGACAGGCAACCTGTCCAGGGTGTTTCCTGTCTTCCGCCCAGTAAGTGCCGGGGTAGGCTCCATGATCCCCCTATGACCCTGAAGGGTAAACAGTTTAGAAGATGAATAAATGAATGAATGAATATGTTTAGCATTATTACTCTTCATGGCCTAGCTAAAACTATAGACAGATCAGTGTGGCGCTTGTGGGTTTGACCTCCTGAATGGACCCTTCCACAGTAACCGCTGTAAACCGGTTGGCAAACAGGCCCAGGAGTGTCCCGGTTGGGACGGAGACGCTTGTTTATGTGTGAAATATTAAACAGTGCTTTTATTGTCTTGCCCCGAGAACGCCTGGGAGGAAGTCATGCCCCATCTAATCTCTTTTAGTCTCAGAGTAAATGCTGTGTGGGTCTGATCTGTTGCGAGACGCACACCTTTAGCAGCACTGTCGTTTTCACCAAAGACAGAATCCTAAAAACTAGTCCTGGCTGCGGTGTCGGTTGCTGTATGGTCTAAACACAAGAAAATGATTGAGGCACCTTGTGGGTTAAAGCTGTAGTGTGAGGGAAGTAGCTGAATCTGCAGGTGTATGGAAGTGTACGGTCATACGGGTCTACCAGCAGTGGCTAAAATCCCAGTCTACAGGGAATTCTCCTCGGAATTGGGCCAGGGAAGGCATCCACCAAATCTGGCCCAAGCTAACCAATTTTTAGATGTAAGAGTGTCTGAATATTGATGTGACTACATCCAGAAACTTGTCTAGTACATGCTAACTTGGCAAGTAAAAGTATCTAGTTAATACGTCTTAAAATTCTCACATTTTTGTAAACTTTTTATATTTCATTTTAACCTTACTAATACCTGATTTCCAAATATTTTCTCAGTATACTGGCAGATAATAAGTTTGAAACAGTATTGGGAACACTTTAAACAAGTTTAAAAAAAACATAAATAAATAGATATTTTAAAATTAGCTTACAACAATCTTAAAATGAGAATTATATCTTGGCATTTTCAAAAATAGTACATACTAGATATTTTTGGTATAATTGATGTATCTTTTTAAGATTTATTTTTAAGTTATTTTTTTATCTTATATTTTTTAATTTTATATATTTTTATTCTATTATTTTTTTAATCTTGTTTATATATCTAATAAATTTTACTTACTAATTGTAAGGAATTTTTGTAGACCAAATTTCTTCACTATATTGACAGAAAATTAATTTAAAACAAATGATCCAAATTTTTGGCCAAATTATCTGCTAATATATTGAAAACACATCAAACAAGTGACTAATAAACAAAAATAAATCTTAAAATTAGAATACAGTCTCAAAATGAGAATGGTATATTGGCATGTAAAATTATCTTATCTAGTTTATACATTTTAAAATTTGTTATTTTAAATTATTATGAGCTTTTTTTAAAGATTTTCAAACTGGTTATGTGGCAAAATATAGTGAGAAAATATGACTTACCAAAATTACTAAAAAATATCTGTAAAATGGATGAATATTGAATAAAATTAAATTAAAATTAGGTAAAAACCATGAAAGTTTTAAGGTATATCAATTAGATACGTATCTAGATCAAATTTTTTTGCAGTTTGAGGAAAGTACAGACCAATTTCACCGAACTGTAATAAATGTATTCATAAATATTTACATTTCCATTAAAATAGAGCGTGCTCATGTGACCACATGTCATGCAAACAGTCTGGTTCTCGAAGTTTTATGAGTTTTATGATGAAGGAAAGGCGTAGATTATTGTAGTCCAAACCAGCCCAATCTGAAGAAGACTCTTGATCCCTAAGGCAGCAGACTTAAAGAAATGGCCTCTGGGGTCAGCCTGTCCTTTCGGGTCAGCCTTAGCCCAACGTAGATCCTAGATCGATAGCTAATAGCTAAATTTAGTCCTCTGGGATCTGGGTGGCGTTCCAGACTTCTTTTTAGGGCACTGTTCCTCTTTTTCCAAGCATTTGCTCCATCTGGATGGTGGGATTTGATCTCCATCCTCTCCACAGTGGGAGAGTGTTAGCAGGGGGAGCAGTCAATCAGAGAAGCTACATCTCGAGGGCTGATTACTGTGATTATTATGGCAGCAGCTGCATGTATGAAGAGCTTTATGTTCCCATACAGCTACACAGCATCATCAGCTTTCCATGTGAATAGAGCGTGATCATATGACCACGTGTGACACAAGCGTCCTGGCTTGTGTAAATTACAGCCCCAAACTGGCACTTCCTGTGGTGGAGGCTGTCGGTAACGAGGCAGCAGGCCGGCCTTTTGGGGTCAGCCTTGAACGCTGGATTGATTCGGGTGCTTCTGTCCTCTGGTACACACATCAGACGGGGCCGAGGTCTCGGGGAGGGGATGTGGACCAGCTGGTACTGAAACGTGAATGGCTGTAATGTTTTCCAAAGCCCAGGAGTCCGACAGCCGGATGGACATAAGAGAGGCTGTATTTGAAATGGCTCACTACTATACCGCACACTGCACTCTACAGTAGTGTGTACTGTACACTGTATACACCCCCCCTGTGTGTGGTACACAGTACAGTAACTAGTTCGGACCTACAGTGTAGTATACTAATACAGTCACATGACCAGTTACCTCACAGTGTCCACTGTTTATACTAACGCTGCTCACACCTGTACGGTTTAGCCTATGAGCTCCCCTCAGTTTTCACTCTCACATTTTACCTCAGAGCTGTTTTATTACTGTATGAACCACACCCCACTGTACACCCACATTTAGAGCTAGCTATCCACTGTTTAGAGCTAGCTGCTGCTAACGCTGCTCAGTTCACCTGAGATACGGTTAGCCTAGCTGTTAGCTCCCCTCAGCTATTTCACTCTGAAACTGATCCTCTAAAGCGAGTTCATCTTTTATTAACCTTCAGACCTGTATATTTAACTTTCTGAGGCTCATTCTGATGAACACACACCCCACTACAATCACTACACCCACATTTACCTCAGAGCTGTTATTACTGTATCCACTGTTTAGAGCTAGCTGCTGCTAACGCTCCTCAGTTCACCTGAAGTACGGTTAGCCTACCTGTTAGCTATCCTCGGCTATACACCATGAAGATAGCGCCCCCTGTACACTAGAACATTTGACTGGATTAGAACACTTAAAACTAGTAAAAAAAAAAAAGATATCTTAAAATTAGCTCACAATAATCTCAAAATGAGAATGATATCTTGGCATGCAAATTAAATCTTAATAAAGCTTCACATTTTTAGTTAGAGATTATTGTAAGGTAATTTTAAGATATTTATTTTACTCACTATATTGGCAGTTAATTAAAAAAATTACTTAGACTTTGTAAAAAATCTGTAAATAGGTTAAGTATTCTTAAAAGTATTTTACAATAATCTCAAAATGAGAATTTTAAAACGGTATATCAACTAGATATAAGAATTTTACTAAATAAGTATATAATAATAATAATAATAATAATAATAATAATATAATAATATATTTTATTTTATAAATTTATTTTTTAGAACATTTTTTAAAGATATATGTATTCGTAAATATACACACTAACATATATAACCACATGTCATGCAAACAGATGATTTGCAAAAATCGAACAGTTCTCATCTCATTTTGAGATTATTGTAAAATCATTCTAAGATGATGTATCTTATTTCTAGTCAGTTTAAAGGATAGCGTAAAAATTATTTGTATTTTTCTAGATTTTATTTTTGAGTGATTTTAGTCACTTTACTGGCAGATAATTTAGCTTATTTTGAGAAATTATAGTGAGAATATTTGGCCTACAAAGCTCACTTAGAACAAGCAGAAATTCTAAAAAACGATTTTCTAAAAAAAATCTAAAAATGAAAAATCCCCACCTGACAATGGAAATATATAAGATATCTGAGATAATATCAGATATAATAATGAGTTTTTCTTGTTTTAAGTGATTTTTGTAAGCTGTTTTTCTCACTATATAGACAGATAATTTGGCTTCTTGACTAAAGTAAAGTCCAACAATCTCAAATTTAGAACCGCCCCAGTCAGTCCTGTGGGGGCTCCAGGTGGATCTGAAGGCGTAGGTGTAGCGTGGCTCTGCTGGGTGTTTCAGAGCTGCGGGCTCCAGGGCGAGTGAAGGAGAGCGTCCTGCAGGAGCCGGAGGAGCATGAATTACACCACAGGATTCAGCACAAAGGAGACAGCAGAGCTCAGAGAGGACGAGCGGAGAGCATCACGGGGACACAAGCCCCGCCCCCTTTTATTTACTACCTCAGTATCTCCTACATACTCTCTCCCTCTCTCCATTTGTTCTTTCTTTCCTTCTCTTTCTCCCTCTCTCTCTTCTTTTCCTTCTCTTTCTCTCTCTTTCTATTATCTATTTTCTTTCTCTTATTCTCTCTCTCTATTCTTTCTTTTGCTCCCCCTTCTGTATTGCTCTCTCATTCTTTCTATTCCCTCTCTTTCTCTTTCTCTCTCCACATTCTTTCTATTCCCTCTACTATCTCCCCCTCTCTCCTTATTCTTTTCTTTTACCTTTTATCTCTCTCTCTCTATTCTTTCTTTTTCTTTCTCCTTCATTGTACATTTTCTCTATTCATTCAATTCACTCCTTCTATTTCTCCTTCTCTGTCTATTCTTACATTTTTTCTCCTACTATCTATCTTTACCCTTCCCCTTTCTCTCGACTCCTTTTATTTGTCTTTCTTTACTCACTTTTTTCTTTTCTGTCTTTTTCTTTCTCTCTGTCTCTCATTTTCTTCCTGTTCTGTCTCTACCTTTCTTTCTGTCTCTACCTTATTTCTTCCCACGTTCTCCTTTTCATGTTCCTCCTACTCTTTTTCTTCCCTTCTGTTCCTCTCTCTCTCTCTCTCTCTCTCTCTCTCTCTCTCTCTCTCTCTCTCTCTCTCTCTCTTTGCATTAATAACCATAAAAGTTGACACTGGTCTGCTCTCTAAGCTGAGAGAACAGAGGCGTGTCCCGTAGCTGTAGCCGCCGCCCTGCGGGCCTCTACCACAACGCCCAAGGTGACTTTTTCAATTAGCATCAAAAGCAGGAGACGAGTTCTCCGCTGGAGGGGAGGGAGGCCCCCTACAATCAACAGCTAAATAAATAACAGCGGCATCACGCAGCTTTCTCCACTCGGGCACGCTCCGGGCCACTGCGGATCCCTCTATATGGAGCAGCGGTGCAGGTCTAATGCACAGCTAACACGGTTTGGAGGTTAGCGTAGGACATGCTAGCACTCTCCTCTTTTCTATAATGTAAACCAGTCTCCACCTCTAGACCCGCTCGGGTCACACGCCTTTCAACATCCCAATAAACAAAAACAAGGTCAGGCTCGATTTACGTTCAGACACAAACAAGAGATAATCAATATTTTACCATCTCAGCTTTATCAGCTAATTCTAGAAACGTTGATGTGAATGTGATTCCAGAAACGTTGGGACAGGACTAGCCTAGGACACATGATGGCTATATAGCATTATTTAAGTGACTAGCAGCAACATAGCCGTGATTTAGAGTTACTCAAGCGACTAGCCTAGCAGCCACATAGCCGTGATTTAGAGTTACTCAAGTGACTAGCCTAGCAGCCACATAGCTGTGATTTAGAGTTACTCAAGTGACTAGCCTAGCAGCCACATAGCTGTGATTTAGAGTTACTCAAGTGACTAGCCTAGCAGCCACATGACTTCTATATAGCATTATTCAAGCGACTAGCCTAGCAGCCACATGACTCCTATATAGCATTATTCAAGCAACTAGCCTAGCAGCCACATGACTTCTATATAGCATTATTCAAGGGACTAGCCTAGCAGCCACATAGCTGTGATTTGGAGTTACTCAAGCGACTAGCCTAGCAGCCACATGACGGCTATATAGCATTATTCAAGCAACTAGCCTAGCAGCCACATGACTTCTATATAGCATTATTCAAGGGACTAGCCTAGCAGCCACATGACTTCTATATAGCATTATTCAAGGGACTAGCCTAGCAGCCACATAGCTGTGATTTAGAGTTACTCAAGCGACTAGCCTAGCAGTCACATGACTTCTATATAGCATTATTCAAGCGACTAGCTATATAGCATTATTCAAGGGACTAGCCTAGCAGCCACATGACTTCTAAATAGCATTATTCAAGGGACTAGCCTAGCAGCCACATAGCCGTGATTTAGAGTTACTCAAGTGACTAGCCTAGCAGCCACATAGCTGTGATTTAGAGTTACTCAAGTGACTAGCCTAGCAACCACATGACTGCTATATAGCATTATTCAAGTGACTAGCCTAGCGGCCACATGACTTCTATATAGCATTATTCTTGGGACTAGCCTAGCAGCCACATAGCTGTGATTTAGAGTTACTCAAGCGACTAGCCTAGCAGTCACATGACTTCTATATAGCATTATTCAAGCGACTAGCTATATAGCATTATTCAAGGGACTAGCCTAGCAGCCACATAGCCGTGATTTAGAGTTACTCAAGCGACTAGCCTAGCAGCGACATGACTTCTATATAGCATTTTTCAAGGGACTAGCCTAGCAGCCACATAGCCGTAATTTAGAGTTACTCAAGTGACTAGCCTAGCAGCCACATAGCTGTGATTTAGAGTTACTCAAGTGACTAGCCTAGCAACCACATGACTGCTATATAGCATTATTCAAGTGACTAGCCTAGCGGCCACATGACTTCTATATAGCATTATTCAAGGGACTAGCCTAGCAGCCACATAGCCGTGATTTAGAGTTACTCAAGTGACTAGCCTAGCAGCCACATAGCTGTGATTTGGAGTTACTCAAGCGACTAGCCTAGCAGCCAAATGACTTCTATATAGCATTATTCAAGCGACTAGCCTAGCAGCCACATGACTGCTATATAGCATTATTCAAGGGACTAGCGAAGCAGCCACATAGCTGTGATTTAGAGTTACTCAAGCGACTAGCCTAGCAGCCACATAGCTGTGATTTAGAGTTACTCAAGCGACTAGCTTAGCAGCCACATGACGGCTATATAGCATTATTCAAGCGACTAGCCTAGCAGCCACATGACTTCTATATAGCATTATTCAAGGGACTAGCCTAGCAGCCACATAGCTGTGATTTAGAGTTACTCAAGCGACTAGCCTAGCAGCCACATGACTTCTATATAGCATTATTCAAGGGACTAGCCTAGCAGCCACATAGCCGTGATTTAGAGTTACTCAAGTGACTAGCCTAGCAGCCACATAGCTGTGATTTGGAGTTACTCAAGTGACTAGCCTAGCAGCCAAATGACTTCTATATAGCATTATTCAAGCGACTAGCCTAGCAGCCACATGACTGCTATATAGCGTTATTCAAGGGACTAGCGAAGCAGCCACATGACGGCTATATAGCATTATTCAAGCGACTAGCCTAGCAGCCACATGACTTCTATATAGCATTATTCAAGGGACTAGCCTAGCAGCCACATAGCTGTGATTTAGAGTTACTCAAGCGACTAGCCTAGCAGCCACATGCCGGCTATATAGCATTATTCAAGGGACTAGCCTAGCAGCCACATAGCCGTGATTTAGAGTTACTCAAGTGACTAGCCTAGCAGCCACATAGCTGTGATTTGGAGTTACTCAAGTGACTAGCCTAGCAGCCAAATGACTTCTATATAGCATTATTCAAGCGACTAGCCTAGCAGCCACATGACTGCTATATAGCGTTATTCAAGGGACTAGCGAAGCAGCCACATGACGGCTATATAGCATTATTCAAGCGACTAGCCTAGCAGCCACATGACTGCTATATAGCGTTATTCAAGGGACTAGCGAAGCAGCCACATGACGGCTATATAGCATTATTCAAGCGACTAGCCTAGCAGCCACATGACTTCTATATAGCATTATTCAAGGGACTAGCCTAGCAGCCACATAGCTGTGATTTAGAGTTACTCAAGCGACTAGCCTAGCAGCCACATGCCGGCTATATAGCATTATTCAAGCGACTAGCCTAGCAGCCACATGATTTCTATATAGCACTATTCAAGCGACTAGCCTAGCAGCCACATGACTTCTGTATAGCATTATTCAAGCGACTAGCCTAGCAGCCACATGACTTCTATATAGCATTATTCAAGCGACTAGCCTAGCAGCCACATGACGGCTATATAGCATTTTTAAAGTGACTTGCCCAGGCCCCTTCTTAGCTGTAATGTAGCATTGCTGAAGCAGGTGGCCCAGGCAGAAACGTATCTATGCCATAGCATCGCTCAAGTGACTTACCCAGACCCTCCTCTTAGCTGTAACATGGCTTTGCTTAAGCGGTCAGCCAGGCAGCAATGCATCTGTGCCATGGTGTTGGTCCAGGGGACAGGCCAGCAGCCATGTAACTGCTATACAGCATAGCTAAAGTGACTGGCCCAGAGAGTCTCATAGCTGCAATGTAGCATTGCTGAAGTGTCCGGCCCAGGCAGCCATGTAGCTGCGATACAGCATCTCGATGGACACAATTCCGGAAGTCTGTGCATCGAAATTCCATAGCGCTGTGGATTGAAGATCTCATGTTTTAAATAATCCACGGATTTCCAAGAAACGCCATTCTTCATTTGTTTTGTTCAGACTCGCAGGGTATGTGGTGGTCAGCTGGTGGGTTTGATCCACTGTTCTTATTTCGCAAGTCCCAGCTGTCATGTCCAGACCTGTGGTATTGACGTGCTTGGAAGGCTGTTTGTTTTGTTTGTTGATTTGTTTGTTTGTTTGTTTGTTTATGTGTTAAGGTTCAGCTTAAGCCATCCACTCCTTACTAACCATTTCGTACCAAACACACAACCATCTGAGTGTCTTTTCATGCCTGTGTGTGAGTGGGCGGGAAGTCTCTAGGCACCAGCCTGAGAAAGACATCTATGGACTTAAGAGAAGCACTCAGCTGTAAGAGTCTTTAAAAAATGGTCCAGGAGGTCAAAGCTGGATCAGGAACGGTGTAATCTAAAGCTTCTTTAAGGCCGGACTAGATTGCTCAGATTCATTTTACGTTCGGGAATTATTCAAGGCATCATTATGCATCCGAATCATCCAAGAATGGGCTTTCTACGAGCCCGGGATCATTACAGAGTTGTTACTAAATCATCATAGAGCCGTCGCTGGAAAGCTCCCATCTCCAAGGCATCAACATTTCAGGAGACGAAGGAAAGGTCTTGTCCAATTTCCGGGAAACTTCAAGGTGTGGAGGCTCCATGGGTGGATTAGGGATCTCTAATTAGCGTGGCTGGAGAAAGGAACACATTCCAACTACAGGATTCATCAAAAGCTGTATGTAAAGACTGTGTCAGCAAAATATGGGTGGCTGGGGTGGGCTTATATGGGCCCACTACTTGTCAGGCAATGCGGATGAGCGCCATGCCTTTTCCGGTTCCTCTTGCCTTGATGTTGATGTTTAGTGTTCAGCATTGAGAATTGTGTCAACTTGAGTCATTGTCTTTTTGGCTGTGTGAATTTTACATTGACCAAACCAAGTCACATGGTATCAGTATGTAAATTTGTTGGTATGGCGCAGTGGCTAACACCACTACCCACCAGGAAGCTACCGTCCCATGTGGGAACTTGGGTTCAATTCCCAGTCTGGGTGACTGTGCTGTGCTACACCAATAAGAGTCCTTGGGCAAGTCTCCTAACACTACACTGGCCTACCTGTAATATGATTGACCTTGTAAGTCGCTCTGGATAAGAGCGTCAGTGTCACATCCTGCCCTGTCCTGTTCATGTTTATCTGGGTTTCTGTCATGTCCATGTGCTTCTGTTTATTTCGGTCTTTCGCTCGTCCTGTCTCCGCCCTCTTGTCAGGCCCCTCACCTGGTTCTGGCTCCGCCCCTTCCCAGGTGTCTCTCGTTAGCCCTTGTTGTTTTATACTCCATGTAGAGCCCTTTGTTCTGGCTTGCCGTTTGTTCCCCTGCCCGTGTTTTGTCTCCTTGTCCGTTGGTTGTGTCTCCCAGCTGGTTGTTTTGTCTCCCAGTCAGTTGCTTTTGTCTGTCAGTTGGTTTTTGGTCTCTTATGTTTGGTCATCTTAGTGTTTTGTATCGTGTTTGGTAGCCATTGAAACTTGTATTTGCATCCTGTCTCCCCGTCCTGTCTCCTTGTAACAGTCAGCTAAATGCCATAAATGTAAATATACACTGATCATGAAGGGGCGTTACCTCAGGGTCTCAGGAAAGCTGGCACCTGTATAAGTTGTGAGGTGTTATATTGTGAGTGAGGCTGAACACTGGTTAGTGTGCTCATGGCAAGGCGACGTGCTTTACCCAAGTTTGATCGAGGCATAGTAGTGGGTGCCAGACGGATGGGACATTCTGTTTTCCGAAGTTGTGTCTCAAGTATTTGAGGATCCTTGACCCACAGTGTCACATGTCTACCAGGACTACATGGTACAAGGCATTTCCACCCACAGTGGACAGTGCAGTGGCCGCCCATGAGTATTTATGAGAATCGCAAACAGACAAGCAACTCTGGCAGAAGGCCCAGACACCTGTCCCACAGGTCAGTGCAGCGTTCCTTAGCTTCCATGGGATATGGGAGCAGAAGAGCCACCAGAGTCTCTCCGGTAACACCACCACACTGGAGCTCATGAGGCTCCTAACTGGGTCCTAGAGGACTGGCAACATGTGACGTTGTCCGATGAGTCACAGTACCAGCTGTTTCGGCTGATGGGAGGGTTCGTGTGTGATGCAGACCCCATGCGTCCCAACTGTCAACAATGCACTGTTCACTGTGCTGGTACTGGTTCCATACATGTGTGGGGTGTGTTCTCATGGCATGGGTTGGGTAGCTTGGTCAACAGCTCGATGCGGCATTGACCGGTACCTGCTATGTTTCACTGCTTGGTGATCTGCGGCCCTTCATGTACCCCCACAGTGATGACGTGTTCCAGCAGGATACTGCACCGTGCCATCGGCCCAAGATGTCCAGAACTGGTTCGAGTAGCGTGCTGGAGAGTTCTGATGAATGGTGTGGCCCGTACATTTACTCAGCATGAGCCCGCTTGAGGCATTCCACTGTCATGCCTCGTTCAAACTTGAAAAATTTACATCTCCTTGCTATGAGCACACTGGCCAGTGTTCAGCCTCACTCACAACACCTCACAGCATATACAGCATATACCCCATCAACCTATTATTAGCATCTAACGGTTTCATATAGGGCCTAATCTTCCATCACTTAAGTATATCTAGTATATATTGTTTTTTTTTTGCAGATTTTTACAGAAACGCTTCCCAAAAGTGTCCCGGTAGCTCCTCCACACCACCTCCCACTGCAAGCAGGGCCTCACGGGCCTCTTACAACGAGAACATTTGGGCAAAGCCATGAGAATTTTTGTCCAGAATGTGGGTGGGAACCTGGACTGATTAGGGTGGGAACACGTTGAGTGTGACAACCGACTAAACCAATCCAGAGCTTTAGGACGGTGGAGCCAAAAGTCGGAGGCGAAGGTGTGATCTTCACCATCGTCCAGCAGACAATTAGCCTGTTGGTAGCACATGGATGTGGTCTTAGTTAGCATGGCTGAAAATGATCCCAGAGCTAATGATGGTGGTTATGCTAGCTTGCTAGTTTTGCTTTTGCTTACGATACTCCGGACGTTGAAAGAGTATGGGGTAGAGGAATCTGGAAGTGGATTTTAAAGGGGAGTGCTGCCTCGGTCATGATACTAAAGAGTTAGAATGATATTGTTGGCGAGTGAAAATTTGAAATAGTGCATCCCGGAAAAAGGAATTATCGGCGTCTGTCCAGGTACTGTGCCGAACGGTGGACTGGGAGTTGAAGTAATGGGTGGTCCAGCCTAAAACTGGATGCGTGGCCGTCTTGGGCTATTGGGTGTTGAAGCTGGCTTGTACTGTAGACATTTGTGCAATTCACAGGTTTTTAAGGACAGTTGCCTGGATTTCGGAATGACTTGCCATTTCTGGGAATAATGACTGGCAGGGAACGCTTGTGACACTTCCAAGGTGCTAAATACAAAAACCACCCCAACAAAAGAAATTTTTCAGTCAAGAGCTGGAAGGAGTCGCAAGCAATCTGGGACTGATACCACGCCAGCTGGTGATCTGATCCTTCCACTCTCTCGATTGGCTGGACGGACGTCACGTGACACGGCTAACCAAGGCAGCCATTCGTCTCTTCCAATTAGCGGCGTGGTGGCTCTTGTTAAGGGCCTAATTCAATCTAGCCGCCATCTGTATACCTGCTAAGGAGGCGAATGACTAGCGACGTCTAAGCGCAGCGTTTGGTATTGCTAATGTTGAATTAGCGATTTTTCGGGCAGCCTGACTGATGAGCTATGAAGGTTTCTTTCTCGTAGAGCACCTCTCCCCGCTACCAGCGTCGTTTTAATACATGTCCAGATGCGATTACCTTGACTGCACATGTATCTTCTCATAGGAAGTAACCCAATTGGAGGGTAATGCGTTTAGCCGATGCAGGAATAGGCCGCGTTTGCGTTTCGTGCGCTGCGTTGATTGCGTTTCGCCTCATCACGCCCCCTCTAGCAGGACGTTTATCATGCTGATGGTTAACAACCCTTCCCATCTGTGGGATGTACCTGTAATTACTGTGAGGCGGCCCAGGCAAGGTTAAAGGCGGTGTTTAAAGGCGGACTTCCAGTAAACGTCAAAGTGTTTACAGTGGTGGTGATGGGAACCAGAGGTTCATTATTATGATGGCTCTGAAAGCGGCCTCATGGACATGGTTACGGATATGCTGCATGGCCGAGATGTAGCTTCATGCTAGGAGGACGTTCTGGAGCAAACCAGCAAAGGAAACCCCAGTATTCACAACTTTACCACTATCTACATCAAACCACCAGTGAACACATGTAGGCTTAAAAAAATGGTATATTGGTGAGTAAGGTGATCTTATATCTAGTTGATAAATTAAAAACAGGATTTTCTGAAGTATTTTTAAGCTACTTTTAAGATTATTTCACTTATTTCCAATTTCTTTACTGGTTTTTAAGTACTTTTTTGCTGTGTTGGCAGATAATTTAGCTCTTATTTTAAGAAATATGCTTGAAACAGACCAAATTATCTGCCAGTAAAATTGGAAAATAAATTTCCTTATACAAATAACTTTAAACAAGACTGGAATCTCTGGAAATAAGTACAAAATATATAAAAAAATTTAAGAAACATGTACTAGACATAAGATCATTTTACTAATTTAAAGATTTAATATTTTGTAGTCCAGAAAGCAATAGTTTTATTTATGTTCTCTTAACATACTGTAGAACATAGAAGTACAGTAGTTAAGTACCCTACGTAATAAAGTAGGTTCCAGATACAGGTCAAGATGTTTTCACTTGGTGTGGTTGTGTGGTCGCGAGTGGCCGATGTAATGAAGATTTGGTATTTCACCAAATCCACTGGGACTTTCCACTGGGACTAGTACAAGTCTAGGTTTAGGACGCCATCGAGTCCACCTCACTGCACTTTAGGCCCACTGCTTACCATCTTCCCTCTTTCATACCCCATAAGCCCCTCCCACAACATGGAGCATACCATCTATAGGGGTACCTAAAAGAGGCATGGGACCGAATGCCAGTTCCCACCATTCATCTGGTCATTGACAGTCTATACATTTAACATCACGTTTAACATCTGAGCTCATATGATACTTATCTTATATGCACATCCAGCTTTTACACTAAGCTAGCTTTATAAACCATAAAATCAACCAACTGTTCCCCAGGGGTAGGGGTCAGAAGATACAACTAGGAATGTGTCTTTTGCCTTGACATCATCACACTTACAAGGCTAGTCATATTACAGGGAGGCCAATGTAGTGTTAGGAGTCTTGCCCAAGGACTCTTAATGGTGTAGCACAGCATAGTCACCCAGACCGGGATTTGAACCTCATTCTCCCACCTGTGGTGGTGGCTCCCTGCCCATGTAGTGTTATCCACTGAGCTACACCAACCGCATATCCTGACCTGTATGTGGAACGAACCCACTGCTCATACAAGAGTTCTACTGTACTTTTAAGTCTCTCACAATACTGGCCGAGAATTTGACTTGGTTCAAGCAAATTTCTTACCATAAGCAAAATTATGATAATCTCAATTA
Source organism: Prochilodus magdalenae (assembly GCA_024036415.1). Taxonomy (NCBI): domain Eukaryota; kingdom Metazoa; phylum Chordata; class Actinopteri; order Characiformes; family Prochilodontidae; genus Prochilodus; species Prochilodus magdalenae. The sequence goes on along the minus strand of JAMWET010003473.1, from coordinate 42,673 downwards.
CCAAAACATACCAAATCGGACTTGCTAAAAACCAAAAATGAAGATATACCTTGCCTAGATATCCTTTTTAGCTGTGTATAATTTGTCACATACATGTGGCCCCTGGTTCCCATCCCCTCCACTGTATTTATGATCAGTTATGAGTGTGCATGTTACCCATTGCTTTGTATGCATATTTATAAGCTCCAATAATCCTTCATAAGGCTGTAATAATAAACTATAATTCAGTTATCTGATGACTTATAAACATGTAGGCCAGTAGCACTGGTGTCACTGTTCATCCCAATGGCTTTTAAATGGGTAGTGACCTGTGCATAATTCAATAGCACCTGTAATACTTATTAACCATGACATTTAAATCTAAACACTGAGCGCTTTAATAAAACCCAACTATGAGATACTACTGTATAAACGGTACTGTACTTGCTATATGAGGAACGTTCTAAGCAAATTAGGAAAGCAGATACATTATATCATACTGTCTTTATGTCTAATAACTCAAAATATTAATGTTCCTCAGTTTTTATAGCCAGGGACAGTGCAGTGTCCAACATCGAGCTTCCTGTGCCTGGAATGTACCTAACACCGGGTATCACCTCCATGAGTAACAGCTGTGATTGCATTTGGCATGGGCTGGACCAGTTTCTGGATGTAGGCCAGATGGGCCAGATTTGGTGGAGGCCTTCCCTGGCACAATTCCGAGGAGAATTCCCTGTAGACTGGGATTTTAGCCACTGCTGGTAGACCCGTATGACCGTACGCTGCTTCCACACACCTGCAGATTCAGCTACTTCCTTCACACTATGGTCTTTGGCCACGCCCACATGCTCAGTCCCTCCTTTTAGCCAATCATTAACATCTGCTCTGGAGCCATTTCCCACACATGGAACAAGACATTCCCTGCACTGTACCACCTCGTCCCAATCCATGGATCCCGTCACTCACACCCCGCTGGTGTTTATAGCCCCATCATCCTCATATAGCAGCGCCATCTGCAGGAGCCTGAAGTGACTACCACCTTAAACGGCGACTCGTGTTTTGTTTTTGCCTGTGCTGTGTGATTAACTCTGCGTCCTCTGTGGGTTTCTCTTGCAGTGTGTGTTCGCTCATTAGAGGTGACAGTCAGCCAGAGCAGCGTCCAGGTCGCCAGGGGCCAGGCGGCCATTTTGCCCTGCACCTTCACCACCAGCGCCGCACTCAACAACCTTTACATCATCTGGATGGTCACGCCGCTGGCCAATGCCAACCAGCCAGAGCAGGTAAGGCATCCTCCCACATACTTCCAGCCACTGGCCACTGTATGAACTCCAATGAAGGCCCACTGTGGATGTGCACCATTAGCCTGCGGCAGACACAGTAGGTGTACAGTTAGGCCTACAGTGTACAGCTGGATTTACCTGGAATAGGGTGGAATTGGCTAAATTGTGGAACAGCTGAAAGTGTTGCCAAGGGAGGTTAGTCTTGAGTGCCATTAGGTCCTCCATAAAACTGCAGCCTTCAGAATTGGACAGATGACCAACGGAAAAAAGCACAGGTCCTGTTTTCTGGTACCAAAGGTTACCCTTCCCCCCATCGCCTCGGTGGTCCTGGTCCTGGCGTTCCACTGTCCTGCACGTTTTAGAGTGTCCCTGCTTCTCCACATCTGATGGAACTAATGAACTAATTAACAAGACCATCCTGAGGTCAACCGGACCAGCTGGAGCTGGGAAACACTACAGCGTACAGGGCAGTGATACTCCGGGATCCAGATTGAGAACCACTGGATGGCTAACGAACCGCACATGAACAGATGGGCTACGGCCTCTAGGCCATCTTCCACTGCACCAAGGACTTGAACCGGTGACACCAGAAAAATGGACCTGTGCTTCTTCCATTGGCCATCAGTCCAGCACTACAGCTTTCAGCTTTATGGTCCTTACACCCTATGATCTGGTCCTCCTAGCTGCTTTCCCTTATTTGGTGAGCTCATGAATATTTAAATGAGCTCTGCTTTGATTGGCTGGTTGACAGCAAAACACAACCCGCAATGAAAACACAGAAGCACCATGTGGAAATAGACTCAATAAAACGAGCCACTGTCTAAATAAGCCACGCCCTCATATTTAGTTAGCTATGCCAGTTATTTGGAGCTAACGCTAGTAGCTAACGTTAGCTATACTAGCTACTGGCTTTCCATCTGGACGTCAACACACAGTAGTTGGTCCTCACTATGGAGCTTTCAGTTTAAGATGATCTGCTTCAACCGGCAAACAATCAAACAGCATGGCTGCTACTTACAGGCTGCTGTTGGGGTGGGGATGCTAATAAAGGTGGAGCTGGTCTTCTCTTCAGTCTCTTCAGGGTCAACCCCTGAGCGGAGCTGCTCCATATGGTCCAAGAGTTTGGGAAACTGTGGAAAGACGTGGGAGCTGAAGTTCCTATTTCCCGCTCCATCTTAAATGGTGCTGGAGGGGTGCCTGAACAAGCTGCAGCATTTAAGGTGGAATGGCATGTTCCCATAGGGAACCATAGCAACTTCAGCCTTCTTTAAAGATGAACGTCAGTCATGCCTGCTGACAGTCGGGCTCCCTGGGAAGGGAATGAAATGTGCCCACATGCGCTTCACAGTCTGGAACAATATGCTTATGCATAATCTGACATTTTCCGCTGCTGGGCTGGAACATAAATTTGGGGGATATGAATATTAGTCAAGACTGAATCAAGATTGTTACGTAACAGTTCTGGAAGTGACCCGTTTTACTGTCCATTCTGCTGAATGCAGGATTGGTATTGGATGGTTCCCTGCTCAACAATGTCAATGTTAATACACCAGCCTAACACTAACCCTTAATACACGGATCATCAAAAGAACAGCTGCACAAACAACTGCACCCAGAAGGAGTCAAGCCACAGGAATAAAACTTGGTGGGTGCCTTTGACATCGTGAGACATGCTAATGATTCTTCACACTCGCCGCACATGTGACGTAAGCAAGGGCGGCCCTTATCTCTGTACTCGGCTTAACACCACGTCACCGTCACCATAAACTGCAACCAGACTGTCAGTGATGAGGTGATGATCTTCAGTGATGAGTCCTGCTTTAGTCTTGGTGGAGACGCCCAACGAATCCGTGTGTGGAGGCACCGTGGTCAGCACCAAGATGATTTAATATGAGAAGGCCTGGTATCACTCCACCTCCACCCCTACCGCACCATCTGCACGAACCGTGTAAGGACATTCAAGCTGCACCATTGGACACCATTGGGAACCTCTACAACTCACCAAACACCAAAATGAAAGAATATGGTCTTTAAAGTTATTCCAATACAGAGAACATTACAAGATATCTGGACACCGTCCCTCTTATCACGCTGTGCCGCCCTCCACCCCGGGGCCGCAGCCAGAGCCTCTGCTATCAAATACGCCAAAGCAGGGCCAGTTTTTGATGACTGTCCAGTCTCTGTCACTCTGAGCGCAGGTTTACTGCCACTTTGATTTCCGAGCCATTGACTTTCATAGCCGTGGCTGCAGAGGTGCCCGCATCACCTGCCCTCGTCGCTTTTAACCCCACCTAACACACACACACACACACACACACACACACACACACACACACATACATAATATACACATGCACTCCGTCGCTCACCTGCCTCCTACTCTTTTAACTTCAAGCACATAACAATCTTCTGCACTAATTAACCCAGAGCGTTACAGGCCGAGCCGGAGCAGCTGTTCCTCTGAACGCACACGCAAAGCCATCATACGCACACACACACACACACACACACACAAACCCCCTTTAAACCCAAAGACGCTTCGGCAGTCCACACAGTAGCTGCCGAGGCTTCAGGGCTCATTTCTGCATTCCCAGTGTCCGTTCTGAGGCATCCGTTTGGGTAAAACCCCAAATAACAGTGACATGGACCTAGGAATCAAACATCTTGGCATTCCCACACACCTCACTGTCCACCTCCGAAGTGAGACCGGTCAGCCTCTGGTGTCCAGGCCAGTCCTGTGACCGTAATTGATCTCGGAGATGAAGGAAATGGATTTCCGTGTAGCATGTCTCCAGCGCTTTGGCTGTAATGATCTTTTCGCTCGCTGATATGACCAGTGGAGTGAACTGGACATCGATAGTCAAGCGGTCATCTGTCATTTTCTTGCGGCCGCATCCTCCCTCCTCCTACTGATCTGTAGATGCAGAGTCTTTGTTTCAGGCTACTGTAACAGTAGCCCGTGTTTACAGAGGCGGCCAAATTGGAATTTTGCTCAGTGAATTCGGTGCTCTGTCAAGTCCAGTGTGGTACCGTGATAAGATGCCACCTGTGCAAGTGCAGACGTGAAATTTCCTCCCTACTAAATATTCCACAGTCCACCGTTAGTGGGATTAGGACACACTGGAAGTGATGGGCAACAACAGCAACTCAGCCACCAAGTGATAGACCACCTACGGTGACAGAGCAAGGTCAGTGGATGGAGTCAATCACTACAGACCTCCAAACTTCACGTGGCCTTCAGATCAGCTCAAGAACCGTGTGTAGAGAGCTTTATGGAATGCAGTGGTGTAAAGCACCACCACTGGACTCTAGAGCAGTGGAGACGTGTTCTCTGGAGGGACCAATCACGCTTCTCCGTCTGGCAGTCCGATGGACGAGTCTGGGTTTGGCGGTTACCAGGAGAACGGTACTTGTCTGACTGCACTGTGCCGAGTGTAAAGTTTGGTGGAGGGGGGATTATGGTGTGGGGGTGGTGTTCAGGAGTTGGGCTCCGCCCCTTAGTTCCAGTGAGAGGAACTCTTAATGCTTCAGCAGACCAAGAGACTCTGGACCATTCCATGCTCGCACCTTTGTCGGGACAGTTTGGGGATGGCCCCTTCCTACTCCAACATGACCACACACCAGTGCACAGAGCAAGCTCCATAAAGACATGGATGAGCGAGTGGATGGTGTGGAGGAACTGGACCGGCCTGCACAGAGTCCTGACCTCAACCCGAGAGAACACCTTTGGGATGGATTAGAGTGGAGACTGAGAGCCAGGCCTTCTCGTTCAACATCAGTGCCTGACTTCACAAATGCACTTCTGGAGGAATGGTCAGAAATTCCCTAAACCTTGTGGAAAGCCTTCCCAGAAGAGTTGGAGCTGGTATAGCTGTAAAGGGTGGGCTGACATCACATTACACCCTATGGATTGAGGGAATGGGATGTCACTCGCGCTCATAAATATATAAACAGAATATATCTATATTCGTATGTTAAATTTGATATAGGCGTCTACAGTAAACTTTGCTAGCATCATGCATATTAGCCTTGTTTTAAATTTATGCAGAGAAGTGCCACATCTATGCAAAATTATTTTCGTTAAAAAAAGAACATTTTTTAATACATTCCTAAACTTAATAATCTGTAAACACCAAAGATGCTAAACCAGGTACTTCCAGCCTGTAATCATTATACATGATGTAATAAGCGATGCTAAACATGTATTTATACGTATACAATAAACTGAACATACAGCAAAGCAGGTTGATGTATCTGACCTGATTGCTCTGATTTGGCCGGTGCCAATGTGGTCATTTGCCCTCACTGATAACAGACCAGGTCATCGGTTTCCCAGGCCCAGTGCTCAGCGTGTGGTCACAATCATCAAGTGGCACGATCCGTCCTCCTTTATGTGCGATTCCATGGTGGAGATGGATTATGGTGGGCGATGGAGGCGGGGCCAACGTGGCAAAGGACGGCATAGCCAATGCCAAGATACTTCTTAGGGATCGAAATCATCTGCACGAGGACGATGACCTCCTTTTCCTGCCATGACCGTGACCGGCATGCACACACAGACACACATACAGCTGGGTTATCTCTCAGTGCTGTTAGATACATTAGCTCCATGTACTTTCCCTGGTATACTGGCCTGCTGCTGCTATACTTACTTAGCTTAGGGTTGCCACCTGTCCAGGTTTTCCCTGGATTGTCCTTCTTTCTACTGGTCAGTCCCGGAAAAAATATTATCTCTCCCGGGACATTAAATGTCCCGGTTTTCTGAAGGTATGTTAATTGTTTTTGCCACTGTGTCTTTAAATTTTACTATTTGTGTTTGTGCGCTGGTGCGTTTTTTTCACGCTGACGTGCACCGTTTCTCATTGGTTCTGCGGAATCATGTGACTGATTGACTACCCCGTCAGCCCTAGCGGCTCCTACAGGCAGAACTAGATAGGCAGTGAATCGGTGACCGTGGTGGCTTTGCAGTAGCGTTATTCGAGGAACATTACCATTGCTATGGGTGGTGAAACGGATGATGAGACAGTGGCTACTGAGTCTGCCAAGCCAGTCAAAAAGAAAATAAAACGTTCAACTCATTTCAACAATGACTGGATGCAAAATAAAAATTACGCCGCATGGCTAAAGCCAACCCCGGGTGATCCACTTTCTGCTACCTGCACCGTTTGTTCAGCTACAATTGTGATTAAACATGAGGGCAAAACTGCGTTAGATGACCACGTTAAAACAAAAAAACATCAGAATCGCGTTCAAGTCACCCGACAAACCATGGCAATATCATCATTTATGATAAAGAAAGACTCAGAGGAGGACAAGATTGCTGTCGCAGAACTAACATCTACTTATCACGGTGTGCGACACGGCCACAGCTACCTGTCCACTGACTGTGGGAACAAGGTCAGTGCGAAAATATTCAGTGATTCTAATATTGCAACCAAGATGTCCTGTGGCAGAACTAAAAGTGAAGCTTTAGTTGAGAATGTGTTGGCACCGTTTAGTCAAGAGAGATTGGCTGCAGAGTTGCAGAAAGCGCAGTCCTTTGCAGTGTGTTCTGATGCGTCCAATTCCGGTCACACAAAGTTGTTCCCATACACGGTCCAGTACTTCTGCACATCTGAGGGTGTGAAGTATGGATTGCTGGATTTTTATGAAGACCCAGACGAATCTAGCGAAGCCATATTTAACCAAATAGTGTCCATCACGGAAAACAACGGGCTTTCAATCAAGCAGATTAGTGCATATGGTGCAGATAACGCATCAGTTAATTATGGTCGGCACAACTCGGTTTTTCAGAAACTCAGAGGAGTTAATCCACACATTGTGAAGGGCAATTGCAAGTGTCACATCATAAACAACAGTGTGAAAACAGCTAATCGTGTCTTTAGTTCTTCAGGGTGTGACGTAGAGGCCTTTGTGCTTAAGGTGTACAGTGAATTTAGCTGTTCTGCCAAAAAAGTAGAAACTCTTAAGGAGTTTTGTGAATTCACTTCTACAAAATACAGGGAGATCCTGAGGCATGTCCCCACGCGCTGGTTATCTTTGCTGCCCGCGATTCAGAGGATTTTAGAGTGTTGGCCAGCTTTGAAGTCTTACTTTGTATCCCTTGGAAAAGATGACTGCCCGAGTATTGTCTGGACATTTGTGGGTGGTGCTGCTGACACAGATGTGGACCATACTGTTGCTGAATGCATTCTGGCATTTATGCACAACGTGATGCAGGAATTTGATTCGTCTATTCGGAAGCTAGAGAGTGACAGCGCTACTGTGATCGACGTTTACTCAGTGATGAACCGCTTGCGCAATCAGCTGATCGCAAGGCGCACAGACAGATTCTACGGAAGCAAAGCAAGGCAAATAATGAAAGATCTTTCACCCCAGCAACAGGATCATTTCAGAAGCCTGGTAGACAGATTCTTTGAGAAAGCAGTACTGTATCTCGAGGATAAATTTGACTTTAAAGACCAGCTTCTTGCCCACACTGGCTGTCTCAGCCTTGAAGGTCAGTCACTCCAGTGGTCTGAATTAGCCCTTTTACTGGACAAACTAGCCCTGGATGTTGATGAAGACAAGCTGTATGGTGATGTGATCACCCTGAATGAAGTATTTGACACCATTCCAAAAGACCTTACCCTAGACAGAAAGTGGGCCTATTTTTTCAGCAAGGCAACTGAATCTACTGAACTACTAAAAGTAGTTGCTTTTGTTTTTTCTATACCAGTCAGCAATGCCTACACAGAGCGAGTGTTCAGTCACATGGAGAATGTTTGGTCCGACAAGAGAAACAGACTGTCAGTTGCAATGGTGAAGTCAGAGCTTCAGGTGCGATTGAATTTCAAGTTGTCATGCGCTGAGTTCAAGTCATTCATTGAAAAACAGCCAACACTGATAGCTGCTGCAAAGGGAAATGCCAAATATAAATGGAAAATTAGGTAAGATAAGGCTTATGATATATGTGTTCCCATTAGGCTAATATATGTGCTTTTCTGTTTTCCTTTTGGTCTCTAAAGTAAATCTGATGTCACCTCCTTTACATTTTAGCAAAGAGGGAGCAACAGCTAGCACAAGCAAAGCACAGCAGTAACTAGGCAGTCAGGTAAGCAGCTGTTTCTTCTCATGAAGATGATTAAAGTGACAGTCTGTAAGTTTTTAATGAGAATGTGCAATTGCACCAAATATGCTCAAACGAAGACTATGCTGAGTATGCTGTTCTGATATCCCTATGTTTGCAGTAGAACTTGTATCAGCACTATTAACAGCACTGTGGTTGGTCAGGTAACCAGCAAAGCTGTTATAGCCAGAAAATGTCCTGGGACCTACCAGACACCCTGATTTTAGAATGAAAATATCTGGCTTTGCAGGAATGGTAGCAGAAGCATGTTGATGCCATTTATTTTACCAGATTGTCATCTCCCCACTCAGAAACACTACTGCTTTCAGCAGGACTGCTGCTTTAATGTATTTAATATATTCAGTGCTATGTACAACCCTACTTAACCAAGCCTTCTCCGATTTTCTTACGTTCACCTTATGGACATGCATGTTGGTGGAAAAAACAGTCAGTCGGTCGTTTGTATGACAGTGTCCAGGTTTTTTGTCAGACACAGGTGGCAACCCTAACTTAGCTACTTGGCTAATTGGCTACCACTAGTTAGCCGGGAGAATCCCAAAATGAATAAGATATGAACATTTCTGTTTTTTAAGCGTAGTGTCTTTTTAGCTAGCCAATTGGCTAATACTAGCTATAGCAGTATTCCTAGATAACCAACTATCTAGCTGTTATCTGTTTAGCTATCAGCCTAATGTTGGTTGGAATCCACACTAGCTAAGCCTGTCTTATTCAGCTAGCCAGGAGATTTCCTAGATTACTAACTAATTAACCTTTCTGTTTGTTAAGTGTCTTTAGTGTTTGTCTAGCTAGATAGTTATTATTAGCTAGCCAGGAGATATCCTAGATTGCTAACTCATTAACGTTTCTGTTTGTTAAGTGTCTTTAGTGTCCATCTAGCTAGATAGTTATTATTAGCTAGCCAGAAGATTTCCTAGATTACTAACTCATTAACGTTTCTGTTTGTTAAGTGTCTTTAGTGTCCATCTAGCTAGATAGTTATTATTAGCTAGCCAGGAGATTTCCTAGATTGCTAACTCATTAACATTTCTGTTTGTTAAGTGTCTTTAGTGTTTGTCTAGCTAGATAGTTATTATTAGCTAGCCAGGAGATTTCCTAGATTGCTAACTCATTAACATTTCTGTTTGTTAAGTGTCTTTAGTGTCTATCTAGCTAGATAGTTATTATTAGCTAGCCAGAAGATTTCCTAGGTAACTAACGTATGGACTTCTCTGTTTGTTTAGTCCCTTTAGTGTTAAACTTCGCTAGCGAACTAGTTCTGGCCATAAACATGTTAAGCATCTTCCAGGCGTCAGGAAAGCGCGGTGTCACGTCCTGCCTTGTCCTGCCCTAGTTTGTCAGTTTTCTCTGGTTGTCTGTTTCTTGTCACTTCCATGTGCCTTTTGTTGTCCGGTTCCAAGCGCTTCTGTTTGTTTTGGTTTTTGGCTCCTCCTGTCTCTGCCCCCTTGTCAGTCCCCTCACCTGTCCCTAGTTTGTAGCTCCACCCCTTCCCAGGAGTTCCTTGTTAGTCTTTGTTCTCTTATACTCCTTGTAGTTCCCTGTGTTCGTGCTTGGTGTTTTGTCTCCATGCTTGCTAGAGTTTTCTTTGGTTTTGTTTTGTCTTGTTTGTTCTGTTCATTAAATCCTTGTGCTTACATCCTGCCTCCTCGTCTTGACCCCCACGTGACACACGGATAGCTAACTGTCTTCTTGCTATTGGAAATCGAATGTTTTCGCTAGCTAGGTATGTTTGTTGAGTGTCCTCATAGCATGTTAGCTAACCAGAGCTACCCAGTTAGACCAGGGAGCTAGTCAGCTAATACTGTACCTACTGATACTCAGGCCTGTGTTAGTCAGGGCTCATCATGGCCCCTGCACTGTAGATGCTGGGACCCCTGAGCTGCTGTAGATGCCTCGTTATGATGAAATATTTAATATGCAGTTATCACTCTTACTGATGTCTGTCTGTGGTAAGAAGTAAGGAAAGTGGAGGTAAACAACAAATCCATTTGACACCCCCCCTCGTTCGTCTCTTGTTCATTCACTCACTCTCTCTGTTCTCAAACACACACACACACACACACACTGAGGGACTGCAGGGCTCACTGCTGTTCATCACAGCTGAAGAGCTGCCTATTCATCTGTGCATAAAAGGACAAAAGCAAAGCGCTCTCAGGAAACCACCGCACCGCAACCCACACGCAGTATACCACACTCCCGTGTGTGTGTGTGTGTGCATGTGTGAACCACGGTACCGCATTTGACATGTAGTTACGCGACACTGTGTGTGTTAACTATGGCATCACGCGGGACAGGAAGCTAAACAGCATTTGACGTTGGTATGTGCGCATGTGCACACATGTACTCTTTAACAAGCGTGTTTAAATCATGGGACATTTTACATGCACATAAATGACACTCAGTAGCTGATTTGTTGATATTCCGGTAACCTAGGCCACAAAAAAAAACAGGAATGGGGCCCAACTGGGGGCCACGTAGTGAAACTAGTCCAGGCTGCAATCTTGGATTTGGAAATTCAATGAAAATTAAAGGGCATGTACAATGGCCAAAAGTTTGGGGACACCCCCTTAATTATTGAGGCGTTTCCGTCACAGTTAAGGCTAACAGGTGAAAGCACATAGCCATGCATCTCTCCAAAGACAAACACAGGCAGGACCATGGGTTGTACCTGCCCCAATCAACTGGAAGTACTGTTGGTGTACAATGGACACACCTAGGAGCACCAACAGCTCAGCTCCCGAACTACCTCTGGAAGCAACATCAGCACGAGAACTGTGTATCGGGAGCTTTAGGCCTGGGCAGCTGCACACAAGCCTAAGATCACTATACGCGATGTCGAGCGTCAGCTGGAGCGGAGTAACGCTCCACCACTGGACTCTGAAGCGGTGGAACCGTGTCTCTGGAGTGATGAAGCTTCAACATCTGGCAGTACGGTGGAGGAATCTGGGTTTGGTGGATGAACCCAGGAGAATCCTACCTGCTGGGAGTGCCAACAGTAAAGTTTGGTGGAGGGGGAATAATGGTCTGGGGGTGGTGTTCCAGGTTTGCGCCCATATGTTCCAGTAACCCGGTTTGCGGTTGGTGTTAACTAAGCATGAATTTAAGACCACCCCCGATGACACTACAGTCTAGACGATAAGGTGTCAGGGACGATGTTCCAAAGACAGTAGTCTCTTGGAATTGTTGGGAAAGTAAACTGATAGAACTCATGAGCAACCGGTGGCATCATTTAGGCGATGGCGCCGGTAGGCTGGCCCCTGTCATCTGGAGATGCTAAATTGCCCACCAGGTGTGAATGTGTATGTCTGGGTGTCTGCCCTGTGATGGCCTTGTCCAGGGTCTATCCTGCCCTCCAGCCATTCTTGCTGGGATAGGCTCCAGCACCCCCGTGACCCAGAGGGATAAGGCAGTTTAGGAGATGAGTGATGTGACGAAGAGGACGAGCCTTCATCCGAGGCAGCGGAGTCTGCCTTAACTGGAAAGCAGCCCGGCACTGTGTGCCTCTGAGTTCTCCTCCAGGTTCTGGAGCTCTGAGCTCCGCAGAGCAGAAGGTTCAGCCAGAGTTTGAAGGCTGTTTCAAAGGGCCTTTTATTACAATGCACCCGACTTTGTTCCCCCAGCTGTAGAGAGCAGATGGTTCCACCTCAGCCCGGGTTCATGCTCGAGTGGAATTTCAGGGAGAACGTTAAGAAACGATCGTGACGTGAGTGTGAAAAGTTTAGGAGGGATTCAACAAGGAGAGAGCGAGAGGAATCGGCAGCTTCCTCGTGCAATTTGTACACAACTCAGAGCGTCGGATTTCACGATCGAACTGGATGAGCTTAGCGTTTATTACCTTCCCACAGAATCAAGGAAGAGCCCATTGATCACGTTCTGCTTCATCCATATTTCAAACGGCCTTTATCTGAAGACTCCCAAATCAAGGATCAGTCTGGCCTCTTGTGGTTAACACGTATAACTGCGCCACGGCAACCCATGCCAATTGCGTTTGTCCCGTGGAACGTATTGTCTCTTCCTCTAAATGGATTTGAATGGCGTTAATGAAGAAGGTGGTCCACATTTAGGTCCTGTGGGACCCCCTTAGCCAGTTTTGTTGTGGTTCCAAAGGCGGCAGAGCCAAGTAATTACCATGCTGTTGTCCTGCGTGTCCTCAGGTGTAATTAGAACCTGAAAAGTTCCAAATCTGGACCAGCAGAGGTGTCTCCATGGACTGGTCTAAAAAAAAAGTCGGTATTCAAATAGTCCTTCTAGTAATAAATTCTCAAAATGCTTGTTTACACGCCATTGAGACTGGCTTTGTGAGTAGACCCAATAGTGCTGCAAGTGTCGCTTTGATGTAGCACGCGCGATGCTAATCGGTGGGGTATGAGGTCCATTTACTTGTTAGCTATATTAGCATTAGCTAAAGCAGTAGATGTCGCGGATACCCAACACCACATCTGTGGAGCTGGCATATTTGACTGGTCATAAATGAAAAACTCATTCCCAATTCATTCCCTTCTTCTTTTTGATCTTCTTTCGTCAGGTGATCATCTACCAGGGTGGTCAGGTGTTCAGTCTAGCCAATCACATGAACGGGCGAGTGGGATTTGTGGCCACGATGCCCAGCACAAGTGCCTCAATCTTCATCAACAACACGCAGCTGTCCGACACGGGTACCTACCAGTGCCTGGTCAACAACCTGCCTGACCGAGGAGGCCGCAACATTGGCGTCATCGGACTGACCGTGCTCGGTAAGTGACGGGACGGTGCATGATCTACAGCTGTGTGAGCCGTTAGCTACTTAGGCCCGCGGGGTCCAAACAGAGTCCCTGGGGCACACAGCCTCTTAAACTGTCATTGGATGGCGCAGTCAACGGCACCAGGCCAGGATACTGCTCGCCTGGCGGGTGCTAGCAGCCACCATCATCCAGCATCCACACTGCCTCCTCTTTTGGCATCCTCCAGCCGGGCACTGCTGATGAACCTTTTTGCACTGAGAGGAACGGTGCCTGTATTCACCACAGTGCTCCATTCCGGTAGTCCTTGGTCATTTCCCCTCTGAGTTTGTTAAGTCAGTTAAGAGACGGTACAGTTTGTCCCTCCAGCCCACTTTGTGCTTCACACCAACAAGTAAACAAACAAACATTGTATTTGTTTATGATCGACTAATCTGAGCTCTAACCTTCTAATGACATGTTAAGATTTTTCTTCAGATCTGAGCTCATTACCCTGAACATCAAAACAAAGAGAGAGATGTAAGAGAGGTGTTCTGAAAAGCGTTGTACTGCAGTGCCACCTGGTGTCTGTATCGATAACTGCGTAACCCACCATGTCTGCTCCTAAAATAGAACAGATCAGCTTTTGATATCAGCCCTGTTCCATCTATAACTGTACCTCTATAACTGTCCCGTCTATAACTGTCCCTCTATAACTGTACCTCTATAACTGTACCTCTATAACTGTCCCGTCTATAACTGTCCCTCTATAACTGTACCTCTATAACTGTCCCGTCTATAACTGTCCCTCTATAACTGTACCTCTATAACTGTCCTGTCTATAACTGTCCCGTCTATAACTGTCCCGTCTATAACTGTACCTCTATAACTGTCCCTCTATAACTGTACCTCTATAACTGTCCCGTCTATAACTGTCCAGTCTATAACTGTACCTCTATAACTGTCCCTCTATAACTGTCCCGTCTATAACTGTATCTCTATAACTGTCCTGTCTATAACTGTACCTCTATAACTGTCCCGTCTATAACTGTCCCGTCTATAACTGTCCCGTCTATAACTGTCCCGTCTTTAACTGTACCGTCTACAACTGTACCGTCTATAACTGTCCCGTCTATAACTGTCCCGTCTATAACTGTACCGTCTACAACTGTACCGTCTACAACTGTACCGTCTATAACTGTCCCGTCTATAACTGTCCAGTCTATAACTGTCCCGTCTATAACTGTCCCGTCTATAACTGTCCACTCTATAACTGTACCTCTATAACTATCCCGTATATAACTGTCCCGTATATAACTGTACCTCTATAACTGTCCCGTCTATAACTGTCCACTCTATAACTGTACCTCTATAACTGTCCCGTATATAACTGTACTTCTCTAACTGTCCTGTCTATAACTGTACCTCTATAACTGTCCCATATATAACTGTCCAGTCTATAACCGTACCTCTATAACAGTACTGTCTATAACTGTCCCCTCTATAACTGTATAACTGTCTATATACTGTCCCGTCTATACCTCTATCTATAACTCTTATCTATAACTGTCCCGTCTATAACTGTCCTGTCTATAACTGTCCTGTCTATAACTGTCCCATCTATAACTGTCCTGTCTATAACTGTCCCGTCTATAACTGTATCTCTATAACTGTCCCTCTATAACTGTCCTGTCTATAACTGTCCTGTCTATAACTGTCCCGTCTATAACTGTCCTGTCTATAACTGTCCTGTCTATAACTGTCCCATCTATAACTGTCCTGTCTATAACTGTCCTGTCTATAACTGTCCCATCTATAACTGTACCTGTATAACTGTACCTCTATAACTGTTCTTCTATAACTGGCCTGTCTATAACTGTACCTCTATAACTGTCCCGTATATAACTGTACTTCTCTAACTGTCCTGTCTATAACTGTACCTCTATAACTGTCTTGTCTAAAACTGTATCTCTATAATTGTACCTCTATAACAGTATGTCTATAACTGTCCCATCTATAACTATACCTCTATAACTTTACCTCTATAACTCTTATCTATAACTGTACCTCTATAACTGTACCGTTTATAACTGTCCCTCTATAACTGTCCCGTCTATAACTGTACCTTTATAACTGTCTCTCCCCACTCTCTCTCTCTCTCTCTCTCTCACTCACTCTCTCTCTCTCTCTCTCTCTCTCTCTCTCTCTCTCTCTCTCTCTCTCTCTCTCTCTCTCTCTCTCTCTCTCTCTCTCTCTCTCTCTCTCTCTCTCTCTCTCAGTTCCCCCCTCAGTGCCATCGTGTCGCGTGCAGGGCTCCCTGGACGTGGGCAGTGACGTGATGCTGCTCTGCGGCTCCGAGGAGGGAATCCCGACGCCCACCTACTCGTGGGAGAAGCTCGAGTCCATCCCCAAACTGCCTCACACCGCCATGCAAGGTACTAAACCCCTGGCAGTAGGAGTGCCCTTCTGCCCCACCTTCGCTGGTAAATCTGCTCTTCGGCTCCTCTGAGCTGCCCCGTGGAGTAGTCCGCCCCTCCTGCTCCACCCCGTGTATGTGTGTTGGTGTGCGGTGTTCAGTTCTCCTCCTCTTTCCCACATTAAAGGCGTAGTTCGGCTACTCCCTCAAACTCCTTCTTTGGTGCTGCACTGAAGCTCATAGGGAAGAGTGCGAGGACTCGGTTAGCCACGCTAGGCGCTAGTGCCATTCTGAGTTGGAGGCCTAGGGCTACTAACACTACCACCCCACTAACACAGCCCAGGACACCACATAGACAGCTTAGGACACCTATAAGCAACCATTAAGGATGTTTAGGCCTCTCTTACTGCATGTCCGGCATTCTCCCACGGCTCCACATAACGCCTGCACGGCCGAACAAGCCAGAACACCTCGACCAGCACCAGTACCAGCTGTGACTGGATTGGGCATGTACTGGAAGCTTCTGGATGTAGCCACATCAATGTTCAGACACTCTTCAGACTTCCACAGTTGGTCCAGATTTGGTGGAGGCCTTCCCTGGCGCAATTCCGAGGAGAATTCCCTGTAGACTGGGATTTTCCCACTGCTGGTAGACCCGTATGGCCGTACGCTTCCATACACCTGCAGAGTCAGCTACTTCCTTAACACTATAGTCTTTGGCCACGCCCACATGCTCAGTCGCTCCTTTTAGCCAATCATTAACATCTGCTCTGGAGCCATTTTCCACACATGGAACGAGACATTCCCTGCACTGTAGCACCTCCTCCCAATCTATGGATCCCGTCACTCACACCCTGCAGTATTTATAGCCCCATCATCCTCGTGTGGTGCCACCTGCAGGAGCCTGAAGTTACTACCACCTTAAACACGCAATTTGCCACCCCATACCCACCTGGTCCTCAGACGCCATGGATAAGGCTGCCCACTGCTCTGGGCATACTGCCCCCTAGTGTGTGGCTGTTGGACTGCATGGATGGGTTAAATGTGGAGGTTGGGGGTGTGTGTAAAAAACGATTGGCCAGGAAATGATGCTAATGCTAATAATGAAACTTAGGTCTGTATTTCCATTGGTGTAGTGCTGGTGTGGTTTTATCAAGCATGTGCTTTATTAATTTTAGACTGGATGGCCAGGCGTATGGCCTTTATGCCCTATATTAAACTGTCGTTGGGTAAGGTTTAGGTGCGGGTCATCTTTGGGCAGTCACAATTTGTGCAGTTAGCGCGATGCTAATCAGTGTTCTATAGCTTCTTTTACTCGGTAGCCACATTAGCCTTGCAGCTCCAGTGCATATCTAAAGAAGCCAACTTGTCTTGGCTAATCTATATTTTTAAAATTATGAAATTAATTTGAATGTTTTCGCCAAGCTGTACCTTTAATGCTGGTGCGGTGCGCTTCCAGACCCGCACCCTGCTTTAAAACAAGGCTACAGACCTCTGCAGAGGGGAGGCTCTGACCTCCGTTTCACCGCTTCCACCTGGTCAGCCTAATTGACTTAATTGATTTAATTCCCAGATTTCCTCTCGGGAATCAGCAAATTACCCGTATCTGATGATCAGCGTTGAGGATGGTGGACTGCATGGTAGCCTTCTTCTAAACGCAGGTGTCTTCCACACACTGAGCTTCATTACCTCACTGTACTTGACTGGCTTTGTAAGTTATCGGTGGTCTTATAAAGCACGGCAGGTGGTCTTACAGTTCATGCTGCTTTACAGCCTTACACTTTGGCTCCATCTACTGCCAGCTTTTGGATGATGCTGTGAAACTGGAACAGCGGAATTCCAGACAGCATCCATAACGTTGAGATTTCTGCTGTCATTTTTAAATCTGTATTTCATCTTTCCCTGATTATTAATGCATCATTCTGGTTTTAGAGATTAAGTTCAAGTACACTACAGCTCATAGTTTGTCTCATGAATATTTGTATAAGGCATCCAGATAATATTATAAATCCATTAATATTAGTCCAAGGTGGTTTTTAATATTTCTAATATTTTGGGAAAATAGAAAATAATGTATTGTAAAGATTGTAATCTGTTGTATTGGATCAATGATTCTGCAATGTAAGGATATTTTGGATCATTAATGTTATAATAACATAATTCTCAATATTAATA
>JAMWET010003473.1:0-22500 GCA_024036415.1 Prochilodus magdalenae | reverse complement strand
TATAGCTGCCTTTTATTAAAGTAATCAGGAGTGCGAGGACGTTTACTAGGTAAACGTAAATTAAATATACATCAGTGTACTTTTGTTTTTCCCCAGGGATGTTTGTATGCGGTATTGTGGATTTTTTGCTGTTTAATTTCAACAAAATAAATGTTGTAAAACATAAATTTGAACAAAAATCAAAGAGAAAAACTTTCAGTGCCTGATTGTTTCTCTCTTTGATGTTATGTGAAGGGTCCTGTAGACTCTAGAGACCACCTTTCTGCATAACATGTGTCCACATCTACTTTGAATGAGGTTTATGACTTTATTATTAATTTGTATAAAAGAAAGTCATTTCTTGGACCAGATGTTGGTCATGTGATATTTTATATGATATACGCATCAATAATATACAATATTTACTCGTGTTTGAATCCTGATGGCAAACAGGGATAGCAGAAGCTGGAGAAAGGATCTCATAGAATCTCATGTTCTGCAGGCAGTTCTCCACAAGGGGGCGCCAACGGCAGTCCAACAGCTTTAAATGCTTCATAAGAGCAGCACTTTTTAATCAATGGCACTATGTCTCTCTCTCTCTCTCTCTCTCTCTCTCTCTCTCTCTCTCTCTCTCTCTCTCTCTCTCTCTCCCTCTCTCTCTCTCTCTCTCTCTCTCTTTCGAATCTGTAGCCCAGCCTCAGAGTGTGGGCCTCATTGCCGGAACCATCGCCACTGCTGTCCTGGCCGTGGTCATCTGCTCGCTGCTGGTGGTGGTCAGCCTCTTCTACTGGAGGAATAAGAACAGATATGAAGAGGACGAGATCCCCAACGAGATCAGGTGAGCGTCGGAAGACCAGAAAGGAAAATGTCCAGCCTCGGGCTTTCGTCCGCACTCGCTCGTCCAGCTGTCCAGAACGTCCCCTCAGCCCGAGAAGGAATTGCTTTGATCTGTACCCAGCACTTGTGTAGACCTAACGGAAATCTCCATCTGTTCATTCCCCAGAGAGGACGACCTCCCTCCTAAGCGGTCCTCTTCGGTGAAGGCCTTCCACGCGGACGCCTCGTCCTCCGAGAACGACACGCTGACCTCCACCAACACCTACAACAGCCGCTACTGGCACAACCCCAAACCCAACTACGACACCAACTCCTACACTCGCTACAACGGTGACACGCGCCAGACCTTTACTGCCGGAGGGGGCGGCCCCGTCCCCTCCCGTGGCCCTGCCTACGCCAACGGCAGCCACACCCTGCCGCCACCCAAAACTCTGGTGGTCACCACCAACTCTGCGCCGTCCCCGCCCGCCATGACCCGCAGCAACGGCTCCCTCAGCTTGCGGCCGCCAACGACCGTTACAGCGGCGCCAGGGACGTCCCACGGGCCGCACACGCATACACATTCGTACGCCGTGAGTCAGGCCACACTGGAGCGCATGGGCGCCGTGCCCGTCATGGTGCCCGCACAGAGCCGGGCCGGATCGCTCGTCTAACGTAAAAGGAACAAACAGAGTGGGGTTTGTTTGTACTGGGGGAGTTCGCCCGATGCCAACCGTCCGGTCCACTGCTGAGCAGCACCTCGTGTACTTCTCCTGGTTTCGCTGTGTGTCTTTCTACGTCGGCGGATTAGCAATAAAACGTGGCTATCTCTGTGGCCAGCGGGACGTGCCGCCCTTTCTCAAAGCCACGGCAGACGGTGGAGGCCCTGTCTTCATTTCCTTCTCTACTGAAAGTGCATGAGTGTATGACCGGCACATGCCCACCCAACATGCAATTGCCCATTGTACACCACCGTTTGTCCGAGTCAGACAAGGCATCGGTCCAGCTGACCGGGAACGTTTCTAATTCTCACAGTTTTCTACGTATCCCAGACATAGCTAATCAACCGAGACGTGCCTGGTGTTCCATCTTTAGCTGCGAACCAGGGGCTAACAATGGAAGTCAATAGTCACCCAAATCGCTTCTGTAAATACATCTCCAGAACTTCAACCTGCATCCACCTCTCCACGGCTCCGGTTTTATAGATGCCCACAGTGCTTGGTTCCGAACTTGGCCTCAGGGTTGGGGTGAATGGAACCAGACATCCACCTCTAAAAGCTCCACCCAAATGCACCGCCTGATATTTTTGTTTGTTGGTAACTGTGAGAGATAGTTAGGAGTGTTTCAGGCGTTTCAGCCAATCAGAATGGAGCTCATTTACATATATCCGTAACCTTTTCCAACAGTGGACCGTCCAACGAAAAGAGTACCCAGGCAAGAAGCATATATCTGTAGCGCCTACAAGCCCACTGCGTTCAGCTACACCCTGAACCCTCCCAGCAAGTCATAGTATGTCCTAACCACATCTGCATGTCTGTGCCACAACATCTGGATGCAGTTTGAGGGGCTGGAGAGAAGTTCTAAGGATGGATGCACACAAAACATTTGGGTGACTATTGACTTCTACTGTTAGCAACATTAGCATATTAGCTCAAGTTTGAAACTAAGGAAGCAACATTTGCACACCAAATCCGTCTCGGATGATGGACTACGTCGGCGGTAAGTGTCAAGCTGCGCGCATTAGACATTTCACTGTGCTGTTCCCTTACATAATGCTGGCATTAGTTTGGCCAAAAGTTTGGGGACGCCCTTTGGAAATTGAGCTCTACAATAGAAGTCTGAAAAAGCTGAAGTATGCTAAATGTTAGCATAACGCAGCTGTTTGCTAATCCTTCATGTGTATCAGCAATTTTTAGAGTGACTTCTTTGGTATGAAGCAGGCGTTGATTTTAGTTTTCTATTAGTGTCTATTAGTAAACTATTGCGAAAGCCTACGGACAGTCATTTGGCGGAGTAAACTTCGGAAAGGTTTGAGTGGGGACATCACAAGAATGCTATACAGTGTGCAGCCATTAGAGCTTGTCCCAAAACAGCACTGCTAGTTCCACGTGTGGTATTATTATTTAGTCTGTAGGCCGGTTTGGAAAGCTAGGCGTCCCCAAACTTTAGACAAGCAGCATGTAAAGTTGCTAACGATGAAAAGCGGCATTCGATTAGAGCGTCTAAAATGCCTCAGCCTCAGATTTCGCTTGGTAACCACATCTGAAAACTGCTTCTTTATTGTTTGCACTGGATCGTTTTCCTCATATTCTTTTTTTAGCCATATTTTGTTTTTTTTGAAAAGCAAGTCTTACTCAGTACTGTCTTAAAGACTCTCTCCCTAATTCAATACTACTGATAACATAGCCATAGCCTACCTCTAAAAGACTTCAAACGAAATAGCATACGTCTAGATCTTTATACGTAACTAATCTTTCTTTTGTTCCTGAAGCGAGAATGGAAATATGATCAACTTTCAATATTTAAAGCTAACCGGAGGGAGGACTAATGAGAAAATGTCATTTATTATAATGCAGATTCTGATGCCGTTAGGTGCTGAAGTCAAACGGAGGCATATTGACCCCTAAATGGAGATTATACTAAAACCAGGTTTGGAAAATTAACATGTATTCTTTATTTGAATGGTTTGTTTTGCTTGGATCTTTTTTTACTGTAAATATTGTAAGTACTTGTAGTATAGACTTGAAATTAAAACAATCTTTTGCCCAGGATCTGGAGGTTTTGTCGTTTCTAACTGTGTATGTATACAAAAACATCTCCAGAAATATATTAGCAGCTCAAAAATGGAGTAAAAATGGAAAAAAATTGAAAAAAATTTAAGTATTTGATGTACTATCTCAGCATTGTTGACTATATCCCAGTACACCAGTCCATATGCGCTAACTAAGCAACCATGAACACATTACGGCCCAGTCCTACTTCACCCCTTGCCCCTAACACCTTCACGTCTAGGGGTAGGGCCGTCACGATTGGTGTGGAGATGGAGGATAGAGCGAAGTGTCCCAGAGGCACACTACAAACGAAGTATTCTGAGGAATTTCCCAGAATGCCCTGCAAATCATCGGCAAGATGGCTGCACAAGCGACCAAAGAGACCCATAAATACGAGTATGTCCTCTGTTAAAAAGCCGCTGTACTGTAAAATCACCATGGTAACAGCATTTTATGTCTTGGCGCTACCTAGCAGAATTTCCCGTTCCACCTTAACTGGTGCAGTGGTCACGTTCTGGGACCTGAGGTTGCTGCACCATTTAAGGTGGAACGGGGAAATTGGATCATGAAGCTGGAGGTTAAAAAGCTCAGCTCAGCTTCATGTCACTGAAGAATTCTTGGTGGTGATAATAAATAATTGCCCCCCCCCCTTTGAGGTCATATGATGCTCTGAAGTAGGGAGGAGCTGAACCCCACCCTCCTCTGCCGTCACTGCATACCGGCAGGGTCGCCTACAGAGCACCGCTATCAGCCTGTTAATGAAGTCATGTGGTTTATTGGGCGACTCGTTAGACTGACTGATGTGTGAAACTGAGGACCATGCTTTTCATCTGTTTACATAATGGCTGATGACACCTGATGACGTATCCGGTTCTTTAAGGGTGGTCCCTTTAATAGGGGGAAGATTTCAACCACTACACCTTGTAACTCAGTTTCAAAAGAAAGGGGACACTTAAAAACAAGGGCTAGGGGTAAAAACCAGAAAAGGGATTAGGCCTTAGACTGTTATATATGGTCAGATCACATGACTATCACCACTAGCTGATATCCAGAGTAACCACTGTGTGCAGCAGGGACAGCAGCTAGATGGGCTGGGAGTGACTCAGTAAGGTGCTGGTAGGTTGTTGCAGGTATCTGGAGCCATGCTGACTGCAGTGCATCCCACAGCTGCTGGAGCGAACAAGGGGATCCATAGAGGAACCATGACGATGGAGGGGGTCCCACAGAGGCTCATTTGGGTTATATTGCCAAAAGTATAGGGTGTATTATGATGTCGGTCCATCCTTAACAGCTGTAACAGCTTCAACTCTTCTGGGAAGGCTTTCCACAAGGGTTAGGAATGTGGTTATGGGAATTTCAGACCATTCCTCCAGAAGCACATTTGTGAGGTCAGACACTGATGTTGGACGAGAAGGCCTGGCTCTCAGTCTCCACTCTAATTCATCCCAAAGGTGTTCTATCGGGTTCAGGACTCCACAGTCCAGTTCCTCCACACCAGACTCGCTCATCCATGCCTTTATGGAGCTTGCTCTGTGCACCGGTGTGCGGTCATGTTGGAACAGGAAGGGGCCGTCCCCAAACTGTCCCCACAGAGTTGGAAGCAAGGAATGGTCCAGGGTCTCTTGGTCTGCTGGAGCATTAAGAGTTCCTCTCACTGGAACTAAGGGGCGGAGCCCAACTCCTGAACAACACCCCCACACTATAATCCCCCCTCCACCAAACTTTACACTCGGCACAGTGCAGTCAGAGAAGTACCGTTCTCCTGGTAACCGCCAAACCCAGACTCGTCCATCGGAGTGTGATTGGTCCCTCCAGAGAACACGTCTCCACTGTTCTAGAGTCCAGTGGCGGAGCTTTACACCACTGCACTCCACACTCTGCACTGCGCTTGGTGATGTAAGGCTGGGATGCAGCTGCTCGGCCATGGAAACCCATTCCATGAAGCTCTACACACTGTTCCTGAGCTGATCTGAAGGCCCCATGAAGCTTGGAGGTCTGTAGTGATGGAGGAAATTTGGTGACCTCTGTGCACTATGACCCTCAGCATCCGCTGACCCCGCTCTGTCATTGTATGTGGTCTACCACTTCATGGCTAAGCTGCTGTTGTTCCCAATCACTCCCACTGTGCTATAATCCCACTGACGGTGGACTGTGGAATATAAGGCAGCTCTAGAAGGACAGATATTTCTCACTGGCAACAAAGGCAGCATCCTAAAAGCCACTAAGCTCTTTAGTACAACTCCTGCCAGTGTTTGGGTGAAGACTGCACGGTCGTGTGGTCAGTTCTTGGTAATACATATAATGGAACCCCTGAACTCAGCAATTAGTAGGGGTTACCATAGGGGCAAGGGATAGACGGGGGTTGGAACATGGTCAGCCTCTAAACTGAAGCGTGCGTTTCGAACATACAAGTCGACTTCGAGTGGAAAAAGCTAAAACCGTGGGCCTTTGTGGTGATGTGAAAACGGCAAAGAGGAAAAAACGACCGAGCGTGGGCAGGAGACGTGACCCGGAGTGCCATGAGCTACACTGACTTCTGACCAGGCAAATTTTCTCACACATGCAGGAAAAAGCACACAGAGAGCGCGAGTGATTGAGCTTCGGAATTTAATTCTCAGGGTCAGGGTGCAAATTGCTTCTAGCACAAACCTCAGAATTCAGCTGCAGACAATCTGTACAGATGTTTCTGGCTGAAGATGCTTTGCTGGATATAGGATAAGGCTTGGTTACAGCCTTGGTTACAACCGTTCAAGGCTTTCTTTGGAGTCTGAATGCTGAATATGGCACCACGAACACAACAGCAGGCCAATCAGAGCTACAAATGTCATGGAAACTTCGAAAACCTAGAAAAATAAGGATTCTGTGACAACTAGATAAAACCTTCGGTAACTCCAGGCTCCTGCAGATGGCGCTGCATTAGGATGATAGTTCTATAAATCCCTGCGGGGTGTGAGTGATGGGATCCATAGATTGGGAAGAGGTGCAACAGGAGGGACTGGGCATGTGGGCGTGGCCAAAGACCATAGTGTGAAGGAAGTAGGTGAATCTGCAGGTGTATGGAAGCGTACGGTCATAGGGGTCTACCAGCAGTGGCTTAAATCCCGGTCTACAGGGAATTCCAGGGAATTGTGCCAGGGGAGGCATCCACCAAATCTGACCCAACAGACCAATTCCTTGATGTAACACTGCTATGGCCTTATCCAGAAACTTGTCCAGTCCATGCCCAATCCAATCATAGCTGTGTTCATGGAGGTGTCACATGCTGTTAGATGAGCTTGATGGTTGGTTGGTGGTTACTATAGGATTTTAGGTGGCTGCTGAGGGATTCTGGGTGATGGCACTGCGTACATTACCATTCCAGATGTGACCTCGCATTCTGAAGCTGGTTCAGTGTCGAAGCTGGTTCAAATCTGACCAAAGAACAAGAAGACAAGCCAAGGCAATCATAATGTGTCGGTGTCCCAATACTTTTGTCACTGTAGTGTGCCTTAAACTGGTAGAAGGCCTAGAGCACTAGTCCCTAGTGGTCTCTAGACCTGCACAGCTTCTTGCCTGCAGGGTTTAGCTTAACACTGTACCTTGTAAGCTGCACCACTCCCTACTTATAAATAAATCAGACTGAGGCAATCAGAGATTTGGAATAAGGTTGATTAGCTGTGCTAACTGTTTATGGAACTAAGGTGTCCCTATACTTTTGTCCATTTGCTGTGTCTTAAACTCGTAGAAGGCCTAATGCAGTGGTCCCTAGTGGTGTTTAGGTTAAACCTGTATTCCGTAAAAATTGCCCCACCCCCTACTTAAATCTAATTAATCAGACCCTGCCAATCCGGGACTTGGAATCAGGATCCTTTTGGTGCATCTAGAAGGTCCAGAGGGTCCCCTACAGGTTGCCCCCCCTGTGCATACACGGCATTTACCGTTGTTTATAAATGACTTCCTATTTGTGGGATGCATGGAAGCTTTTTATCTGATTCAGTCCAGCCGTCTTACTTGGAAGACTTAATAACACCGCAAGCCGTATGTGCTCGCTCATGCAGGATGTGTTCATTTCCACTCCAGGAAGCTGAAGTGTCATAGTACATCAGCCGAAAGCAGAAGCAAAATGGAAAAGAGAGAGATTCCCACTCGTCGCCACCTGCAGGAAAAAAAAGGGATACTCAGTGGACTAGAATAGCACTCAGCCGGTCACAGCGCACATCAGACCGGCACTGCTCATCCTGTGGAGAATCAGCAGTGACAGCGCAGGGACAAAGGCAGGAACAGTATGTGCAGCTGGAGACGCAGGGACAAGGGGGAAGGTCACATCCAGCCACGACAATGGTGTAATTATGAACTTACCTGTGGTGAATAAACATAACCCAAATAGACAAGGAGGAAGATTCGGACCACATTCTACTGAGCAGAGCATGAAAAACACTGACATCACACGTACCGGCAAAACACACACTAGCATGTCTGAACGTCTGTGGTCACAAACCGACCAGTGATAAATGATGATGTACTGTGGGTCTCCTACATCTTCTACTATTCTACTATAACTTTTCTGATGTTATTGTCCATAATATTCTGTGATTCTATGATTCTACTTTAAATTTTATTATATATATATATATATATATATATATATATATATATATATATATATATATATATATATATATATATATTATATCGTGGCTGTCCAAAGAAAAACAGGTATCTCCAAAATGGCAACTTTACAGGAGAGGCCAAAAACCTCATTTACTTTGAATGGAAGTCAATGGAACCAGACGTCTTTCCAAGCACTCCTGGGCCATTTCTGTTGGTCTATTCATCATGCAGATCTTACACAGTGTAAACGACTGCCGCTGTTTTCAAATGATGCATAAAAGTCAAAATGGACAAAAATGGAGATACATGTTTTTCATTGGACAGCAACGATATTCAAGAGATGTCTAATAGAACCCTTTACTTTTCATAACTGACATTGGACTAGTTGCCTCTACTGCCACAGAGTTTAGGGTCTTTGGTGACTGGTCTTTTGCCAGTACTAGGGATGAGGATGGGTTCTCGAGTACTGGTTTACCAGACAGGTAAAACAGAAGGTCATTTGATCAAATGAGACATAAAAATAAAATAATACAAATAAAAATCAACAAAAATGGATTATTTGGCGACTATATACATATATATATATATATATATATATATATATATGTATATATATATATATATATATATATATATATATATATATATATATATATAATGTATAACTACAAGAATTCCTATAACTGTTATCTATTATATAGTTGAATACTATAAACTATGTATACTACATATACTAGGCAGGATGATCTCTCTACTGGACAGGATGGTAACTCCACTGGACTGGGCGGTCTCTCTACTGGACAGGACAACCTCTATACAGGGCAGGACGGTCACTCCACTGGACAGGACGGTCTACCTACTGAACAGGACAGTCTCTACTGGACAGGACAGCATCGCTACAGGGCAGAAAGGTCACTCTATAGGGGAGTATGGTCTCCCTACAGGCCAGAACGGTCTCCCTAAAGAACACTACAGTATGGTCCTATAGAGAGACTTTCCCTTCCTGTAGGGATAGCGTACTGTTCTGTAGGGAGACCATACTGTCCTGTTTCAAGACTCTACAGTCCTAACCCTTTAGGACAGTAGAGTCTTGAAACAGGACAGTATGGTCTCCCTACAGAACAGTACGCTCTCCCTACAGGAAGGGAAAGTCTCTCTACAGCACAGGCCTATGACAATACAATCTTAATACTGGAGTACAGTCTTGAAACAGGGCAGTATGGTCTCTCTACAGGACAGTACTGTCTCTATTCAGGACTGTATGCTCTCCCTACAAGACAGTATGGTGTTTCTACAGAAGCTCTCCTTACAGGACAGTATGGTCTCCCTACAGGTCAGTACAGTCTCTCTACAGGATGGTCTCCCTACAGGCCAGTACAGTCTCTCTACAGGATGGTCTCCCTACAGGACAGGAAGGTCTATATATGAGACAGTACATTCTCTACAGGATAGTAAAGTCCCCCTACAGAACAGGACAGTCTTTCTATAGCACAGGCCCATGGCAGTACAATCTCTCTACAGGGTACAAAAGTCTCACTACAGGACAAGACAGTCTGCCTATAGGACAGTGTGGTCTCCCTACAGGACATGGCAGTTTTTCTACAGGACACTATGCTTCCCCTATAGGCCAGTAGGACAGAATGGTCTCTATACAGGACAGGATCATCTTCCTACAAGACAGGACTATCTTTCTACAGGACATAACAGTGCCTTTGCAGGACAGGACACTCTGCAGAACAACACAGTCTCTGCCCAGGACACAACAGTCTTTCCACAGGACATTATGGTCTCTGTACAGAACAGGACAATCTCCCCACAGGACAGGACCGTCTCTCTACAGAACATCACAATCTCTCTACAGGACAGGACGATCTCCCCACAGGACAGGACGGTCTCTCTACAGAACATCACAATCTCTCTACAGGACAGGACGATCTCCCCACAGGACAGGACGGTCTCTCTACAGAACATCACAATCTCCCCACAGGACAGGAACATCTCTCTACAGAACATCACAGTCTCTCTACAGGACAGGACGATCTCCCCACAGGACAGGACGGTCTCTCTACAGAACATCACAATCTCTCTACAGGACAGGACAATCTCCCCACAGGACAGGATCGTCTCTCTACAGAACATCACAATCTCTCTACAGGACAGGACAATCTCCCCACAGGACAGGACGGTCTCTCTACAGAACATCACAATCTCTCTACAGGACAGGACAATCTCCCCACAGGACGGGACGGTCTCTCTACAGAACATCACAATCTCTCTACAGGACAGGACGATCTCCCCACAGGACAGGACGGTCTCTCTACAGAACATCACAATCTCTCTACAGGACCTTGTCTCTCTCTTCAGGACAGGATGGTCTCTCAAAGTATCAGCCAGATACTAATGCCAATAGCAGTATTGACGCGTCCCATATTGTTATTATCGTTATTGTCATTATTGTTGTTGTTTTGTTGTTGCTGTATTTGTTTATGTCACTCCCACACTGAAGCGTTAGTGAAGCTCTTCCACCTGCGAGATTAAAACCGCTAAAATCCATTTTTCATAAGCAGCCCGTGTGATCAGTCCTGTGGAGTTTTTTTTTTTTTTCAGAGTAAATGAAAGGCTGCCGGCTCTCTGTAACAGGGCTCGCATAGAGATGAGTCTGAGCAGGAGGACTGAACGCGGCACCGCTGTACGCAGTTAGCGCTCCCCTGGGAGTGGACGCTAATTAGTGCCACAGTGTGACTGTGAGAGCGCCCGCTCATCTGGGATGCTAATAAGCTCCGAGCCAGCAGTGCTTTCTGTCTGCACCTGACACGGCATCTGAGTTTCACCTCTGACTGCCCCCCTCACACAACCCCACTACCCCCCGTACACACACCCTCACACATACAGATACGCTACCGTTCAGAGCCACTCGTATTAATACACTCATCGTCAAAAGAACAGCTGCACAAGTAGCTGCAACCAAGCTTGGTGGGTAGGTTTGACATCGTGAGACATGCTAATGATTCAAGTTCCACACTTAGCCGCACATGTGAGGTAAGCAGGGACGGACCTTATCTCTGTACCTGACTGACCCAGCGAGCAGTGGTGTCCTCCATGAGTCGTCCTGTAGGTGCAGCACCACTGGCAGACGGCTGCACCACGCAGGACTACATGCACACAGACCGTTACCACGACTGTCCTTAACACCACGTCACCGTCACCAAAGACTGCAGTGGTGTCGTACCAGACCGTCATGGAGTGACTCAGAACGGCAGCGGGTCATCTTCAGTGACGAGTCCCGCTTTAGTCTTGGTGGAGGTGACCAATGAACCTGTGTGTGGAGGCACCGTGGCAATGGTCAGTGTGTGTGGTGCTGGTGTGAGTGGATCAGACACAGCAGTGCTGCTGGGCACCTCAGTGCCACTACTGGACTTCATTCATCAACCAAACTATCCAGTGGGCAGCGTCCTGTGGATGGCATTGTGTGGGCGGCGTCCTGTGACCACTGATGAAGGACTAGAGGATGACCAACACTGCACTGTGCAGCAGCCAATGAGCTATCGTCTCTGACTGTCCATCTACAAGGTGGAGCAGCAAGCTAGGAGTGTCTAATAGAGTGGACAGTGAGTGGACACAGTGTCTCAACACTCCAGCAGCACTGCTGTGTCTGATCCACTCACACCAGCACCACACACACTAACACACCACCACCATGTCAGTGTCCCTGCAGTGCTGAGAATGATCTACCACCGACATCCTACATGCTCTGTGGGGGTCCTGTGGGGGGTCCTAAGTGGGTAATACAGTATACAGAGAAACAGATGGACTACAGTCTGGACGTGTACATCTACAGAGTGTCCTATATGGTCAGTGGAGCTGGTGTGTAGATATATATATCAGAGCTTGTGAACTGTAGTTTATGGTGATATATTTAATATCTGGGGGCTCGTGAAGTGAACAGCTCGGCTACCGCGGCTCATTTTTCCTGCTTATTCCATTGTCACTGAATTTCCAGCTTCCACCTGTTCCATATGGCACCCTCTGCGCAAGCTGGACTTTATTAGCTGTGACGCCGTCGACCCGAGGGTCACCATTAAGGGCCGTTGTCCAAAACTGGACGGCCAGCTCCGGCGCTCTCGCTGGCTGCGGGGCACGTCCTGTCAGTGGAGCGCGTAATGGCAGTCTTCGCTGGCCCGGCCATATGCCTGCCACTTTATCACAGTAATCAACACCGCACAAATGTACTCCGCCTGTTTTGTGGCCGTTAGGCACTGATAAATTCCCCCTGCCTTTGGCGGCGGGCGGTGGAGTTCAGGCGGCCGACTCGGCCCGAGGCGGCCAGTAATGAGGCTGCACCTTCATGACTCCATTGCAGAGTGGGGCACACCAGTGGGGAACCTTCAGGGCCTTCAGAGAGATTTGAGTTTATGTTTATTAGTGAGCGGTGCGGAACCACTGAGCGGGAATTCAATGCTGGTCTGAGCCGCACCTGTCTGTTTGTCCTTTTCTCCATCCCTCGTTCCCTCTCCATCCCTCCCATAGACTCCCATTCATTTTCACCCCCATTAAAACCCTATTGTTTCCTTTAACCTCCAGCCGCTGAACTCTGACCCTGCTTCTTCTGGAGTAGTTCCTCCTCTATAGGAACGCCACCGGATGCTATGTTGTGGGCGTCTCTGCAGATGCCGCTGGGGTCCGAGGACTGCGATGCGCCCCAGATTTTTTTGTTTTGTTTGTTTTTCCGGACTCACGATGGTGTGTCTAATTTTAAACGTGGTGCAGCTGAGCCTGTCGCTCCTCACAGTCACTGGCTGGAATAAACACAGCTGCTGAACGCCGAGATGGAAATGGAGGGGCGCTGATAGTTTCCCTGGTAAATGGTCAGATCAGGTGTCATTTTGAGCTAAGTGTTTTTCGCTGCATCTCTGCCCAGGATTGGAAAAATGACCAGGACTGGCGGTGCATTCTAATCCCTCCGCAAACCAAAATAATAATAAACCATATTTTTATTAATACAAATGTACATGTCTACAACATACATGGTAGGGGTTTCTAATAAAGTGGCCAGTTAGTGAAAGTACAAGGCGGGTGTTTCTAATAAAATGGCCAGTTAGTGGAAGTACAAGGTGGATGTTTCTAATAAAGTGGCCAGTTAGTGGAAGTACAAGGTAGGGGTTTCTAATAAAGTGGCCAGGGAGTGGAAGTGCAAGGTGGGTGTTTCTAATAAAGTGGCCAGTTAGTGGAAGTACAAGGTAGGGGTTTCTAATAAAGTGGCCACTTAGTGGAAGCACAAGGTGGGTGTTTCTAATAAATTGGCCAGGGAGTGGAAGTACAAGGTGGGTGTTTCTAATAAAGTGGCCAGTTAGTGGAAGTACAAGGTGAGTGTTTCTAATAAAGTGGCCAGGGAGTGGAAGTACAAGGTGGGTGTTTCTAATAAAGTGGCCACTTAGTGGAAGTACAAGGTGGGTGTTTCTATTAAAGTGGCCAGTGAGTGGAAGTACAAGGTGGGTGTTTCTAATAAAGTGGCCAGTTAGTGAAAATACAAGGTGGGTGTTTCTAATAAAGTGGCCAGGGAGTGGAAGTACAAGGCAGGTGTTTCTAATAAAGTGGCCAGTTAGTGGAAGTACAAGGTGGGTGTTTCTATTAAAGTGGCCAGGGAGTGGAAGTACAAGGTGGGTGTTTCCAATAAAGTGGGCCGTTAGTGGAAGTACAAGGTGGGTGTTTCTAATAAAGTGGCCAGTTAGTGGAAGTACAAGGTGGGTGTTTCTAATATAGTGGCCAGTTAGTGGAAGTACAAGGTGGGGGTTTCTAATAAAGTGGCCAGTTAGAGGAAGTCCTTGGTAGGTGTTCTAATGAAGGAGGTCTAGGTGCTCCATGAAGACATGGCAGTAGTACAGTATATTATCCACTTCAGCTGTATGAATAGTGGAATCCACGCTGACCCAAATTGCATTAAGTGAGCAGAACTTTCTTTTCTGTAAAGTGGTAAATCCCGCGGCATTAGCTCGGTGTGGGCGGGGATTTGACACATTTTCATTCCTCTCAGCCATCCCTACCTCATAATCCCCTGCTGCTGGCTTTCCAGTGCGATCCAGGCTCTATTCAGCAACCCCACTGTGTATCTACAGGGCAATGCCAAATGGTACATTAAATTGTTTTTACAGTGGTTGCCAGGGTATCCATGAGGGTTGCTATGGTTATACTAGAGTGTGGTCCCAGGTGGCTGCTAAGGTGTTTCCTGGTGGTCCATATGTTATTAGGTGTTTACCATTGTATATATAATGTTGGCTGTGGCTGTAGTATCTAAAGGTTGCTGTGCCATTCCAGGTGGTTGCTAGAGTACTGCTAAGTGCTTGCAGTGACGTCCCAGGTGGTTGGTACGGTATTCCAGTTGCATGGTATCATAGTGACATCATAAACGTGTACACACTGTTGCACAACAAATGTTCACCATTCCGTCATTCGTACCTTTTGGAATGAAGCTGGTAAGACTGTTCCAACCTCAAAGTCTGAGCCCATAGTCCTGTTCTGGAAAAGGATGCCATGTCTCCGCCAGGTAAAGGGAGGATTACTGGGCATGAGATCCAGAGGTTTTCCCAGGACCCACTGGAGGGATTATATCTCCAAGCTGGCCTGGGAATGGCTTGGGATACCTCAGAATGAGCTGGAGGAGATTGCGGGGGACGGCAATGCCATCTGCGCTCCTCCATGTTCCGTACTGCAACCGATTGGACCCAGTGTGCACTGCTGGACCTGTATATGAGTGTGTAGTATCCACACCACCTTGGACACACTGGAGGAAGTTCGGATTCCAAGTCCGCCTCTCTGCATTCCATAATGAAGACACAACCCTAAGCTGGATTTCTTGCCTACTGCATTCCTGTACTGGGTGGTATGGAAGGAGGCCATTCCGGATGTAGCCAAGGAGTTTTATAGACGTCCCCCAAGGAGGGCTCTGATTGGCTAATTGTATCGTCAGTGAGGTTGTTAGTGAGGTAGTCTTACACAGGACTCACTGTAGCATCACAGTTCCGTCTAATTCAAGTGCTAGCCAAAGAGATGGAACGGAACTCTTCTCAATTTAAGGTCTACTGGAGGAACGCTGTTCTGTCACAGAGTCGCTGGTTAATTAGCGCAGAAGGGAAGCGGCATTTAGCACATATGCAGAGTGGCAACAGACCCACGGATCACTGTAAATGAATAAGAATAAAATATCAATAGGAGACCAAAGGCTTGGGATAACTTCCATGCCGCGCTCAGAGGAATTGGAAATGATGCAATATGCCATAACTTTGTTAGGGATTCTAGTTGGGGCTGGGGCTTTCAGCAGGAGCAGTCTGTTCCAGGCCAGGGTTTCTGCGCCCGAGTCTTACACTCAGATGCTGGATTTCTTTGGGGAATGTAGGAAGATGAAGGGATTTTCTTTTTCTTTAACATTCATGGAACCTAAACGCCCTCCCGACTAAAGTACCTCCGGTCTACTCAAATAGTCAGAGAGCCGGTGGTCATCACCACAGCGTGGCTGCTCTGTCGTCACATTACTGAGCATTACATTACTCTGGTTGGAATAGGCGTTCACCTGAGGTCTCCATATTCCAGGGTCCTTCAGGTCATGGCCCTAAAGAAAGAAGACCTATTCATCACTGTCTCTCAGTATGGTGTCCAGCCATACTGAGAATGGAGTTGTAGAGGTTTCTAATGGGGCCCGGACTCATAGAGGGCATCCCTGCTATACCGACCCACAACTTCTGTAGGTGTAGCTCGATAAATATTGATCATATCAGCCTAAATGTATCATCAATTATTGATCCTGGTCACCCTTATCTTCATTCCCAACAGACCTGCAACCCCACACCTCCTACTGGGAGCAGCTGTTCTGTTGACGATGAGTGTTGACTGTTCCTCACCCTGTGTGTATAAGGTGGTAGTACCTTCAGGCTCCAGCAGATGGCACTGCATGAGGATGATGGGGCTATGAATCCCTGCGTGGTGTGAGTGACTGGATCCATAGATTGGGAAGAGGTGCTACAGTGCAGGGAATGTCTCGTTCCATGTGTGGAAAACGCTCCAGAGCAGATGTTAATGATTAGCTAAAAGGAGGGACTGCATGTGGGCGTGGCCAAAGACCATAGTGTGAAGGACGTAGCTGGATCTGCAGGTGTATGGAAGCAGCGTACGGTCATACGGGTCTACCAGCAGTGGCTAAAATCCCAGTCTACAGGGAATTCGCCTCGGAATTGGGCCAGGGAAGGCCTCCACCAAATCTGGACCCTCCTCACCCTGCTCCCAGTATCGTACTCCACCCGTAGGCATTCTTGGGTTGGTACGCACAACTCCTCTTTCTCCTGACATGATGAGCTGGACTGACCCTTGGTGAACTGAAAGGGGCTGCCAAAACTGAACCACAGTGTGTGAAGTGGGTGAGCATGTGGTTTCCAATGAAACCCAGGGTCAGTCCGGCCTGCCCCGGTCACCTGGGCAGATTGAGACAATCAACCAGATGGGGCAAGCCCTTGGCAGGAGTGGCTCGACTGACTGGCGACTCCTGCCCAGAGAAGAATCGGTCCGTATCTTGGTCCGGCGGCAGGACACCTCTCTTGGGTCATTACAATCAGCCTCCCCAAGTACTCCATCAAGTGGAGAGCGCTCGGAGACAGCAGACTGTCGGAGCAGTCTCTCTAATCAGCCTATGTAAATCATATCAGCGGCGCAGATTTCACGTAGACTCCTCTCGTCACCCTCAGACAGTCAATGTTTAATTCATTAGGCTTTGATATTTGTCACTCATGTTCTCAGAGGATGTGATTAAAGCAGCTATAGGTGACCTTGGCCTCGTCGCCGGCGGAGGAAGCCGTCGCCGGTTCCACGTCCTCGCGCTGCTGTGCTAATTCGGGTCCAAGATTAAAGCGACGGCATCATTAAAAACCGATACAGAAGGTTTCTGACAGATGGAGGGGCGAAGAATAAAGACTTATCCAGCTGTTCTCTGGTCAGGATGATGGAGGATCGCTGCTGTTTCAGGAAGAGCTACAGGGCGGGGTGTGGACGGTACCAGTCAAATGTTTGGACACCTACCATGTCTGTTTTAAAAAGCTCTTAAAGTAGAAGAAGCCGTTTCAGACTCTGAAGACACCCCTGTCTGCTCTTAACTACTGTTTTAACTAGCATTTCTATTTGTATTTCTATTTCTAACTTTTTTATTTCAGTGCAGAAATCCAGTTCAGTAATTCCATCCAATCTGTTGGGTGGATCAGTTTAGAAAAAACAAAATAAAAAATGTATTCAAATAATTTTACTTTTTTTACTTTTAAATAGTTTGGATTTTTTTATTCTATTTTATTTCAAATACTTATTACCATTATTTATTTATTAATTTCTCCTGAAAATGTTTTATTACTTTTCTGTTATTATCGTTTATATATTTGAACATATTGTGTTCTATTTTTTTTTGTTCTTACTTTTTTTTTCACTGCAGAAATCTTTTTTTTTTGTTGGGTGGATCAGTTTAGAAATAAAAATAAATAATAATAAAAAAAAATGTAGTACTTTTTTTTACTTTTCAATTTTTGCTATCCTTTTTTTATTTTATTTATTTGAAACATTTATCCTTTAATTTTATTTTTTATAATTTATTTCTTCAATGCTTAATTCATATTTTTATTAATTTCTATAATTTCTATAATTTTTTTTTAATTTAAGATATTTAGTTGCTCTTTTTTATTTCAATGCTGAAATCAAAGGAATTCCGCCTTGTTTGTGCTTGCTGGATCAGTTCAGAAAGAACAAAATAAATACATTTAGATACTTTCAGTGCATTTACTTTTATTTTTCTGCTTTTTATTTTCTCTTTTTTTATTTTTCTTTATTTCCTAATTTTGTAAAAATATTATAGCATTTTTATTATATTGTGTTCTTCTTTATTTATTTTATATTTTATTGTTTTTGTTGTATTATTTTAAATTGACTTTATCTACTTGATGAGAAGGGCAAGATATTATTTAAATTAATTTGTAATAATTTAATAAATGTATTGTTGTTATTGTACTTTGTTTCCAGCAGAAAATGTAGGAAATTTTTTCATGTCCTCAGAATTCCATGTCCGAAACGAAGTGGAACTCTGTGGAGCTGCTGTGTCAGGACCTGAAGAGGGCTGTGCAAGCACGACATCCCAGAAACACTGATGAACTGATCTTACTAGCAGCTCCAGGAAGCGTTTGGTGGAGGTGATGCTGATCTACAGGTTATTGGATTCCAGGGATGCTACTGTGGATGTTCTCCAATGTCCTCAACAGAAGATGAATAGATGAACAGCACACCTGTGTGTGTGCCATGTGCCGCCCCCTGCTGGACCTGTGATGTACTGCACATGGCTTCCTTTTCTGGCTCCACCCTGGCTCCACCCAACCTCCCACACCTGTGGCTGATCTAAGACTCATCAGGACTTATACCCCATTGTTTGCTCTGCCTGGTTGAGAAGTTCAGAGCTCTAAGCCCTGGTTCTGGTGTCCTTGCCGTGGTTCTTCGTGTAGGTCTTCCTTGGTTTTGACCCTTGCCTGTTCTGACTGTGATTTTTGGACAACCCTGATTGTACTGTAGACTGTGTTTGTGTTGAAACTTAAATGAACAGATCAGATAGTACTGTATTTGGGAGGTCCAGTTAAAAAAAACCTGAAAAATAATTTGAATACATTTAATTTTCTAATTTTTTTCAATTGTGTAATCAAAATGTGTCTAAATTTTGTCTTATTTTTCCTTTTTTTCCTATTTTATTTTATTTAAATATATTTTTTTTTTATGTATTTATTTATCTTTAATATAAAATATTTATGATGCTGGGATGGAGCCAGGCAGAGAAAGAGCATCGTCGACATCAAACCCTGCTGTAGGGATGAAACATGTACCCTGGAGCTGAGTCATCCATAAGAAACCTCCCACGCAGTCGTCCTCGAGCACGCGGCCGCTTTCAACAGGCTTTCTCCACACCTCCAAGAGCGAAGAGTGCTGTTTGACATTCACGGTAAGACACTTAATTGTCATGTTAACATTCAGTTGGTATTAGCGAGATGGAATGCGATGGCGAGAGATGGAAGGTTCACACAGCAAAATGTGTTTGGATGAGGCCCTGCGTGGTTATGAGCAAGCCAGGATGACACGCACCCGCCAATAAATAAAATAACCCTCCACTTTATTTGAGGCACATACCTCGTCTGTCCACTCACTGGCCACCTTATACGTCCACCGCATAGGTAAACAATTACAGGCTCCAGCCAGCTGTCAGATGAGCTACAGTCTCTAGCAGTACACCAGCAAGGTGGAGCAACAAGGCAGGGGTGTCTGATGAAGTGAACTGGGTCATAGTGTGGATGTGGCTGACGAAGTGGTACCCATACTGATTGCGCAACTTAAGCTTGTTGCTTGCTGGGTGCTAAGGTGTGTTAAAATGAATGGGAGTCTATGGGAGGAACGAGGGATGAATAAACAACACATGAAGGAGTGCAGGTCAGTATGTCTGTGGATCAGTGTTTGGGTATATGTCCTGAGTGAGTACGTGCAGGTTGGTGGCTGTTGTGTAAAGGAACCAAAAGGGTTTGAATGGGAATGAAAATGAATAGGAGTCTATGGGAGGAACGAGGGATGAATAAACGACACATAAAGGAGTCCAGGTCAGTATGTCTGTGGATCACCGTTTGGGGATCTGTCCTGATTGAGTATGTGCAGGTTGGTGGCTGTTGGGTAAAGGAACCAAAAGGGTTTGAATGGCAATGAAAATGAATGGTAGTCTATGGGAGGAATGAGGGATGAACAAACGACACATGAAGGAGTGCAGGTCAGTATGTCTGTGGATCAGCGTTTGGGGATCTGTCCTGAGTGAGTACGTGCAGGTTGGTGGCTGTTGGGTAAAGGAACCGAAAGGGTTTGAATGGCAATGAAAATGAATGGGAGTCTATGGGAGGAACAAGGGATGAATAAACAATACATGAAGAAGTGCAGGTCAGTATGTCTGTGGATCGGCGTTTGGAGATCTGTCCTGAGTGAGTATGTGCAGGTTGGTGGCTGTTGGGTAAAGGAACCAATAGGGTTTGCATGGGAATGGAAATGAATGGGAGTCTATGGGAGGAACGAGGGATGAATAAACGACACATAAAGGAGTGCAGGTCAGTATGTCTATGGATCAGCGTTTGGGGATCTGTCCTGAGTGAGTGCATGCAGTTTGATGGCTGTTGGGTAAAGGAACCAAAAGGGTTTGAATGGGAATGGAAATGAATGGGAGTCTGTGGGAGGAACGAGGGATGAATAAGCGACACATGGAGTGCAGGTCAGCATGTCTGTGGATTAGTGTTTGGAGATCTGTCCTGAGTGAGTACGTGCTTTTTGGTGGCTGTTGGGTAAAGGAACCAATAGGGTTTGAATGGGAATGAAAATGAATGGGAGTCTATGGGAGGATTGAGGGATGAATAAACGACACATGAAGGAGTGCAGGTCAGTATGTCTGTGGACCAGCGTTTGCGTATCTGTCCTGAGTGAGTACGTGCAGGTTGGTGGCTGTTGGGTAAAGGAACCAATAGGATTTGAATGGTAATGAAAATGAATGGGAGTCTATGGGAGGAACGAGGGATGCATAAACGACACATGAAGGAGTGCAGGTCAGTAAGTCTGTGGATCAACGTTTGGAGACCTGTCCTGATTGAGTATGTGCAGGTTGGTAGCTGTTTGGTAAAGGAACCAATAGGGTTTGAATGGGAATGGAAATGAATGGGAGTCTATGGGAGGAACGAGGGATGAATAAACGACACGAGGGAGTGCAGGTCAGTATGTCTGTGGATCAGCGTTTGGAGATCTGTCCTGAGTGAGTACGTGCAGGTTGGTGGCTGTTGGGTTAAGGAACCAATAGGGTTTGAATGGGAATGGAAATGAATGGGAGTCTATGGGAGGAACGAGGGATAAATAAACAACACATGAAGGAGTGCAGGTCAGTAAGTCTGTGGATCAACGTTTGGAGACCTGTCCTGATTGAGTATGTGCAGGTTGGTAGCTGTTTGGTAAAGGAACCAAAAGGGTTTGAATGGGAATGGAAATGAATGGGAGTCTATGGGAGCGTAAACGAGGGATGGCGCTATACTCACAGGTCATTGGCTAATCCGAACCACAGCTACTGAGATTTGGAAATCTCATCCAATCAAGTGTCAACTTTGGTGTAGTAGCCAATCACTTTCCAAATAAGGATGAACCCGCTGGGTAATCCATACAAAGCTGGCTCTAGGCCCGACACAGCAGGACCTTGGGTTCCTTCCGCAGCGATGCATCTGGTGACACAATAAAGAACCCGTCCCTACATGTTATAGATTTCCCGGCTTTCACGTAGGCAGTGAAATCCCAGACCTCATCCGTAAGCCGGAGTGCAAGCTCAAAGTACTGAATGTTGTTAAGCGCAGCCCAGTTATAAGGGTGCAACGAGGGAGGTCCATCAGTCCACCCGCTGACCCGTGGCTTTTTATTCCCTTCCTCACTCCGGCTGTTGAGTAATCTGTGGTTGGCCAGTTTTCGATCTGAGAGCGCAAGACGCCGCCTATGAAAGGCTCTCTCTCCTTCAGTCCTGCCCCGTCCCTGATTCTCCGTCTCTGTCTGTTGTCTCTTTAATCATAGGCCGACGAGGAGACAAGCCCGAGCGGGCTTCTTTTGAACCGAGTGGAGAACTTTCTGCCGTTCGAAAGAGATCAGACTTGCATTTATGACAAGCAAGATGGGTAGACATACTTAAGAGGCCAACCAAGGGTCCATCCAAAAAAAAACAGAGGGATTGAAATTGCTCAGGCGACCTTAATCATGGGCCAAGGGAGTGGATGCGGGGTGAATTGTATAGATGCGACCAGAGGGGGTGGCAAATTACTCGTCCTAGCTTGACGCGTGGGGTAGGTGCGGTTCAGTGCGGGGCGAGAACGAGCGCAATGCCGTGCTAAACCTAATGGAGAAGGCGAACTGTCGTAAGTGTGGCCAGCAGGGGGCCACCTAAGAACTTGTCATAGTGGTCATTAACCGATTGAGTGCCATCATTTGGGTTTTGAGGATCTCAAGACCGGTGGCCACTAATTGGTCCCACTCATTTGCCGCTTCTCAGTGACTGTGTAGCTGAAAGGTTGAGGTGTTACAATTGGCATTCAGAGTGGCATAGGAACTTAGTGTCATCCCATTGGCCTTAATCCATAGGGTGTATGATGATGTCCGGCCCACCCTTTGCAGCTACAACACCTCCAACTCTTCTGGGAAGGCTTCCCACAAGGTTGGGAATGTGTTTTATGGATAATTTCTGCCATTTTCCTTTTGTGAGGTCCAGGCCCTGAATTTGGAACGAGAGGCCTGG
>JAMWET010003472.1:352500-402538 GCA_024036415.1 Prochilodus magdalenae | reverse complement strand
CTCTCACTCACTCTTTCTCTCTCTCACTCTCTCACTCACTCACTGACCTCTCTCTCACACTCACTCTCACTCACTGACCTCTCTCACTCACTCACTCACTTGACCTCTCACTCTCTTTCTTTCTCTCTCTCTCTCTCTCTCCCTCACTCTCTCACTCACTTCTCTCACTCACTCTTTCTCACTCACTCTCTCTCTCTCACTCTCTCACACACTCTCTCTCACACTCTCACTGACTACACTCTCTCTCTCACTCACTCTCACTGACTACTCTCTCTCTCTGTCTTTATCTCTCTCTGTGTAGCTCGCTATTTTTATACTATATTTCTCACTCTCACTTTTTTCTTTCTCACCCTCATTTCCTTTTTCTTGCTTTTTTCTCTCACTTGCTCTTTTGCTCTTCTCATTCTATTAGTCTATCTCCTTTGCTCAGTCCCTCTCTTGTCCTCTCTCTATCGCTTATCTTTCAGTCTCTCTCTTACTCTCCCATATCTTTCTCCACAGGACGTGTCTTTACTCACTGCATTACTTATTGCCAGCTGAAACATAATCACCCATATAGTGTGCAGGTGAGGTGCGTGTGTGTGCGTGCGCATGTGCGGGTGCACGCTTGTGTGAGAGGTGCGGGTGTGTGTGCGTGTGTGCATATGTGTTTGCGCGTCCTTCTCTCGTGTCACTCATTCTCCTGTCCCTCTCTCCTCCTCTCCTCAGTGCCGCTGGACTCTCTGCTGGGTGAAAGTGACTTTGTGGTGGTGTCGTGTGCTCTGACCCCGGAGACCCAGGGTCTGTGTGATAAGGCCTTCTTCAGCAGGATGAAGAGGACGGCGGTCTTCATCAACACCAGCAGGTGCGGTATGACACGGCACACGCGGACACTAACGACGCTCCAGCTGTAGTGGGGACCCCCCTCCGTCCCTTCCCGTGATCGCTGACTGGTGTTTCTCCCTGTCTGTGCCTCCCTGTGCCTCCTTCTCTCCTCGTAGAGGAGCGGTGGTAAACCAGGAGGACCTGTTTGAAGCCCTCACCGCAGGTCAGATCGCTGCAGCCGGCCTCGACGTGACGACCCCGGAGCCGCTGCCCACTGACCATCCGCTCCTGACCCTCAAAAACTGTGGTGAGTATGTATCTACTCATCTAGGCTTTACACTAGATGTTACACATTGCTGTGAGGACTTGATTGAGCACTAGTGAGGTCAGGTACTGATGTTGGAACATTGCTGTGAGGATTTGATTGAGTCTTAGTGAGGTCAGGTACTGAAGCTGGAACATTGCTGTGAGGATTTGATTGAGCATTAGTGAGGTCACAAACTGATGTTGGAACATTGCTGTGAGGATTTGATTGAGTCTTAGTGAGGTCAGGTACTAAAGCTGAAACATTGCTGTGAGGATTTGATTGAGCATTAGTGAGGTCACAAACTGATGTTGGAGCAGTGCTGTGAGGATTTGATTGAGCACTAGTGAGGTCAGGTACTGATGTTGGAACACTGCTGTGAGGATTTGATTGAGTCTTAGTGAGGTCAGGCATTGATGTTGGAACATTGCTTTGAGGATTTGGTTGAGCACCAGTGAGGTCAGGTACTGATGTTGGAACACTGCTGTGAGGATTTGATTGAGCACTAGTGAGGTCATGTACTGATGTTGGAACACTGCTGTGAGGATTTGATTGAGCATTAGTGAGGTCAGCTGGAACATTGCTGTGAGGATTTGATTGAGCATTAAAGAGGTCACAAACTGATGTTGGAACATTGCTGTGAGGACTTGATTGAGCACTAGTGAAGTTAGGTACTGATGTTGGAACACTGCTGTGAGGATTTGGTTGAGCACCAGTGAGGCCAGGTACTGATGTTGGAACACTGCTGTGAGGATTTGGTTGAGCACTAGTGAGGTCAGGTACTGATGTTGGAACACTGCTGTGAGGATTTGGTGGAGCACCAGTGAGGCCAGGTACTGATGTTGGAACACTGCTGTGAGGATTTGGTTGAGCACCGGTGAGGTCAGGTACTGATGTTGGAACACTGCTGTGAGGATTTGGTTGAGCACCAGTGAGGTCAGGTACTGATGTTGGAACACTGCTGTGAGGATTTGGTTGAGCACCAGTGAGGTCAGGTACTGATGTTGGAACATTGCTGTGAGGATTTGGTTGAGCACTAGTGAGGTCAGGTACTGATGTTGGAACATTGCTGTGAGGATTCCCACCTAACAGCTTTATGGTGATGGGTTTATGTAGAAAGATTTTAATAAAGCTCTACCTGTGTCCATCTCTTCTGCAGTGGTTCTCCCGCACATCGGCAGTGCCACCTACTCCACACGTGGCATCATGGCTCAGCTGTCTGCCAACAACCTGCTGGCTGGACTGACGGGTGAGCCCATGCCCAGTGAACTGAAGCTGTAGCGCCCCCTAGTGGGGCCTGACTCGAACCCCAGCACTCCTCCAGTGTCCTTGCTGTCCACACAGAGATGTTTTACATGCACCGCAGTAGCTGAGAAATGACCGAATGGAACCAACTCTGGTTTAGCTGAAGCTGCGGATTAGGATGGGTATCACTGAAGTACGTGTGGAATGATCCGTATCCCATGGAAGCCATTATCCACCACCACCAAAATCATTAAGCCATTTAGTAAGTCATAAACACCAGATTGTGTCTCATAACTCAATATCTAAAAAGTTATGAGACTTGGTATCCTACAGTAACGAGCTTCTCATAATTTACTAAAGAAATTTGCATATTTACGAATCAATATCTCGTTACTGTCTCGTAGTTGTAATTTCCGATCAAATAATTCTCATGAAATTGAAAGTTTCCTGTAACTGAGCTTACCGTACCTTATAAATTACAGTGCCTCTATTATGAGATGTCATACCTGAAGAAGCATCAAACAGGTGAGATTCTATAGTGTCTCAATCATGTAGTACCTCATTATGTCATGATCGAGACGGTATCTCAAATTTGAGAACCTATAGTATTTCATAATTGACATGGAACCCCAATATTATGAGATTCAGGATTATCTAATAACTGTGGTGCATCATTATGATGTCATAACGTACATAAATAGGTAACCTTGTTATATAGTACAATACCAGCAATACATTTGACTTTCTGTAGTATCTCATATTGACGCACCTCATTATGATGTCATAATTGAGATTTTATCTCACGTATGTGATTCCGTAGTATTTCAGAACTATGACATAGTGCCCCATTATGATGTCATAATTGAGATTTTATCTGAAGTATGAGATTCCGTCAGAACTATGACATAGTGCCCCATTATGATGTCATAACCGAGGCAGAATCTCAAATTTCATATTCTTTAGTATCTCGAATTGTGATCGTGATGTCATAATTGAGATAGTATCTCACAATTCTGAGGTCCTGTCGTTTTTCAGAACTATCAGAGTGATGACTGAGATATTATCTCGTAATTATGATGAAGTATGTCTATTATGGGATATTACGATTGAGACAGTATCTCATACATCAGCTTCCATTATGTCTCATAGTTGTGATGTTGTACCTCGTTTTATGCGAGTCACTCGTAAGAGATACTATCTCTAGATTGAGATACTCCATCATAGGTATGAGATAGTATCTCATAACTCTCATGACTGGATATGGCTTCTTGGTGGTGGAT
This sequence comes from Prochilodus magdalenae, assembly GCA_024036415.1. Classification (NCBI taxonomy): domain Eukaryota; kingdom Metazoa; phylum Chordata; class Actinopteri; order Characiformes; family Prochilodontidae; genus Prochilodus; species Prochilodus magdalenae. The sequence goes on along the minus strand of JAMWET010003472.1, from coordinate 398,905 downwards.
ATGAACTTCCAGAATGCCACGGTTGAGCTAGTTGTTTCCATTACTTCACATTTTCATTTTCAGCACTTGGTGCCTCTGTCTGCCTTGTCATGGTCTCATTAAGGTCCTGAGTTTGTGCGGACCCTCGCTGCCCCTTTATCATTAGGTAAAAGTCTATATTAATATTAGTGGTCCTGTAGGTTTATCCCCACGTGATGCACTAATAGACACTCCAGCTGTGCTCACCACTGTGACACTCCTAAACCACTCTGTTTACATCATCACAGCCTTCCAACTCCTGGGCCCCGCCCCAACACCCATTCCAGGCTAAACAGGGATGCTAACACTAACCTAGCTGCTAAGCAGCGGAGTAGTTTATGGTTTAGGATGGAAATATTGTGTAATATTCAAAAAAGGAACTTAATAAATTTAGTACTTAAAATTAATTTCCTTGATTCTGTGTGTGCTGTGAACCGATTAATGGGGACGGGGCTAGAAGCTCAGCATTGGCTGGTTCAACAGCTGTTAATGAAGCATCTTCCCACATTTACCCTGCAGGATCAGGTGTGCAGATCAGCGTAGCTCGTCAACAAAGTGAGCCACCGCTGAGTCAGACGTTAACGCAGCGATGGCTTGCAGATCATCCTGGAGCCCGTCTGCAGGGTAGCCCCTGGTGTGTGAGGGTCCCGAGCCTGTCTGCAGGGTAGCCCCTGGTGTGTGAGGGTCCCGAGCCCGTCTGTAGGGTAGCCCCTGGTGTATGAGGGTCCTGAGCCCGTCTGCAGAGTAGCCCCTGGTGTATGAGGGTCCCGAGCCTGTCTGCAGGGTAGCCCCCGGTGTATGAGGGTCCCGAGCCCGTCTGCAGAGTAGCCCCTGGTGTATGAGGGTCCCGAGCCCGTCTGTAGGGTAGCCCCTGGTGTGTGAGGGTCCCGAGCCTGTCTGCAGGGTAGCCTCTGGTGTATGAGGGTCCCATGTTGCCTGGCTGCAAACTCATCTGCCACAGCAGCGCTGATGCTTCCATGGGAGGAAAACGTTTAGCAGCCCTTTCCCTGGAAACACTGTGTCCTAGTTTGGACACTTCAGCCCCAGTATAGTTACTGTGGCCAGGCTAGAAAGGACCAAGAGGATAAACCCGTTTGGTACAGCGCCACCCTGAGGCAGACCAATGCGGTAGCTCTAGTTGAGAAAACCAAAGACAGAACCTTAATAATTATCCAGTAACTCCAGGAAATCGGATTAAGTCAGTAATCTCTGTTTACATGCACTTGGGTAATCAGATTATGGGAAAACTCCGGGTTTACATGAACCGGGAATAATCGGATTTCTCCTGAGCAGCCGGTTGGTAGTCTCACAGAAGTGTGACGCATCGTCAGCGGTTCGGAGTCTCTCCAAAAGTGTTTGGTAGTCATCTGCACGTGTTGCATCAAGTCCTGGTTGCCGCTTCAGGAATTTAGGGTCTTCTATTTAAGGTGGAACTGGAACTTCAATCAAGATTTTAGGAGTATATACCAGAATTAAGTACTGCCCTATTTAAGGTGGACCTGGAACTTCAATCAGGAAGACTTTCTGCATATATACTAGAATGCACAGCTGCCATATTTAAGGTGGAACCAGAAATTCAATCAAGAAGACTTTCTGTGTATATGCCAGAATGCACAGCTGCTATATTTAAGGTGGAACTGGAAATTCAATCGGGGAGACTTTCTGCATATATACTAAAATGCACAGCTGTCATATTAAGGTGGAACTGGAAACTTCAAACAAGTTGCTGACTTTACTCCAATACCAAAATTATAACCAGACAGTTTTGTTAAATTTTCTTGTTCCACCTTAAAATGATCCCTTAATTCTATTTGGTATACGTTAGAACAAACCGCAGCAACAGACAAGCTACCATAAGTGCTTTCTGAGGTAAAGCAGGAGAATTCAACTAGGAGATTTTATCAGAAGTAGTTTCAGATGGTGGAAGGTTTAGTACATCGAAGGTTTATTGCTTAGTCCATGTCTAGTGATCAACACAGGCTGGTCCATGACATCTCCACGGACAGATCGCTTCATAAACTGTAAGGACAACACCAGTGCAAAAATAAAGTACATTCAGTGGCATCCAGGAAAGGAAAAAGCAACACGACTGAAAGCTGACCGACAGCTTCTTGGGTTGGAGCTGCATCGTTCAGGGCGTGCCCAAGCGTTCAGGTGAAGATCTGCACCAGGCTGAGTGTTCTCATATGCTGTCCAGCTTCTTCAAAACGTAGGGTGCTGCAACAGAGAACGAGCTTCAGATTAAACAGGCACACAGTACATTCTGCATGATGATGGTCCCTACACTACTCATAATATGGACTCCGGACATTATTAGATCCACCTCTATGTATCTACATTCACTGTCCATGTTATCAGCTCCACTGACCATACAGGACACTCTGTAGGTGTACAGGTCCAGACTGTAGTCCATCTGTTTCTCTGTATACTGTATTACCCTGTTCTTCAATGGGCAGGGCCCCCACAGGACCCCCACAGAGCAGGTATGATGTGGTGGTGGATCATTTTCAGCACTGCAGTGACCCTGACGTCGTGGTGGTGTGTTAGTGTGGGTGGTGCTGGTGTGAGTGGATCAGACACAGCACTACTGCTGTCTTCCTCCAACCAAAACTGGTCCAGCCAGTAGCATCCTGTGTGCAGTACCACTGATAATGGACCACAGGATGACCAAGTTTGCGGCAGCAGATGAGCTATTGTCTCTCACATTCTGGGATATATGCAGCACATCAGCTACACGTGGTATTTAAGGTGGAATTCTAATTGTAAGCTGACGTTTTTGCATACACACACCATGTAAATGCTATCCTTTTTAAGGTGGAACAAGGAAATATGACTGACTTGTTGCGTATAATACTAGAATGTAAGTGCAGTCCTATTTAAGGTGGAACAGTGAAATTCAATGATGACTCCCTTCACATAGACAGGAATGCAACCGCTGCCCTAACTGACCTTCTGCATATACAAATCAGAATACGATATAAGGTAGAACGAAAAAATCTTCCTGCCTATATATACCCGAACGTAAGTGCTGTCTTATTTAAGGTGGAACGGTATACTTCGGGCAAGGAGCTGACTTTCAACATTAACCCCTGATTCTAGTACGCGACTGCTGCACGATTTAAGGTGGACCGGGAAAACGGAGCTACTCACTGACTCTCAGCAGCGCCACGTAAATGAGAAAGTTCCTGAGAGATGAGATCACATCCTCCCTCATCTTCCTCTTCATCTCCTCCGGATCCATCTTCGGTCCCAGACCCTCGATTTTAAACATTTTGGCTGTTTGTGTTGAGGAGAAAGGTCAGTGAAGCTCAGCGTCTCTCCAGCAGGATACCATTAACCACAGAGAGGGGCATGTGGGGAGCGCAGGACCCCCGTTACTGACCCGCAGCGAAACTCCTGACGTTAAACAGACACTTATATCAAACAAATGACCGAAATCCTTCACATACATACACATTTTATTACTAGCCACTTATAACCGTATACATTCAGTATTTAAATACCGCCTGGGCCTATGTTGCGCAGCACGTCTGCGCATTTTAGTCAGGCACTATCCGCGGGCTACTCAGGGAGGGACACGCAGTCGAAAATTCGAATTTTAATTTTTAATTTTGTATTTTTTTAAACTGAAAGCTTTTTAGAAAGAAAGTTGGGGTCCTGGAAATAGACAGAGGCCATGCTGATGTGTTTTTAGGTCTAACTTGATCCTTATTAAACACGTAGTTGTTCTTCCTTATCGATCTGCAGTGCTTTTAAAGCTACAGTCTGTGTTGGTCTCGGGAGAGAGATGATGGACCTGGGTGACCAGGGAAACGGCATGATATCCACTGTCCAGTCTCAGGAGCAGACCTGGGGATCGGCTGGTGCTGCTGTGTTTATGCCCAGTAAACGGAAACGGAGTGATGTGAGCAACATGAACGGAGGAGGAGGAGGACAGAACGGAGCAGCAGCTTCATCCTCCATCCAGGCACCAGCCAGGAAACACAGTGAGTGCAGTCAGGAGAGCAGCTGCATCTGTTACACTGCGTCATTATCAATGAGTGCACAATATAGTATATACACCGACCAGCCAGAATATTAGGTCAGTGGTCAGGACCACTATAGAGCAGGTATGATGTGGGTGGTGGATCATTCTCAGCACTGCAGTGACACTAACGTGGTGGTGGTGTGGTAGTGTGTGTTGAGATGGTGCGAGTGGATCAGACAGCAGTGCTGCACCTCTGGACACCTCAGGGTCACTGCTGTACTGAGAATCGTCCACCAACCAACACTATACAGCCAGCAGCATCCTGAGGGTAGTGTCTTGTCAGCAGTGCCACTTATGAAGGACTAAAGGATGACCAACACTGCACTGTGCAGCAGCAGATGAGCTATCGTCTCTGACTGTCCATCTACAAGGTGGAGCAGCAAGGTAGGAGTGTCTAATAGAGTGGACAGTGAGTGGACACAGTGTCTCAACACTCCAGCAGCACTGCTGTGTCTGATCCACTCACACCAGCACCACACACACTAACACACCACCACCACGTCAGTGTCACTGCAGTGCTGAGAATGATCCACCACCCACACACTACCTGCTCTGTGGTGGTCTGTGGGGGTCCTGCCCATTGAAGAACAGGGTAATACAGTATACAGAGAGACAGATGGACTACAGTCTGGACCTGTACACCTACAGAGTGTCCTGTATGGTCAGTGGAGCTGATGACATGTATGTCAGTATATTGGTTTGTGGCCTCGGTGTTAATTTATGTTATTATTAAACATAGTATTAGCATCGCACCAGGCTCAGTAAAAAAAAACAAACGGGGAAAATAATATAGTGTCCATATTAAATTACCATCTGCTCTAAGTATGTTATATTTTAATTATGTAATTATTATAAGCAAACAAATAGAAACTATGCACTATATCCTGCCGTGTGTTTCCCTCTGGAGGATGCTCATTGTCATGTGTTTTCATTCTTGTTTTGGGAATTTTCTGAATCGGATCAGACTCCCAGATCATTCCGAGATAGACTGAGGATTGTACAGCTGGTCCTGTGCAGTGAGGCTGTCGCTCTCTGTGTGCCCTCTGCAGGTGCGTTCGTCCTGATCGACGGTCACAGAGGGGTTTATTACTCGGAGAGCTGGAAGCCGAACGGAAGCACGCTGTACCTGCCTGTGAGTGGCACCGTGCTGGCTAACGTGGACAAGTACGACCAGATCAGCTTCGAGCAGGGCTGCTTCTGCATCGGTGACGAGGCGGGGAGGTTCCAGCAGAAAGCTCAAGGTGGGATGTGTGTGAATGGAGAGCTAAGTGATCAGTCGTTTATCAGTGATGGTGTTAACACCAGGGTTAGGATTAGGACCGGGACGAGGGTTAGTCTGAGGTTTAGGGTTGAGGTTAGGGTTAGGGTTACAGGGACGAGGGTTAGGGTTTGGATGAAGGTTAGGGTTAGGGCCATGCTGAGGATTAGGATTAGGGATGGGTTTAGTTTTGAGATTAGGGTGATGCTTAAGGTTAGGGTTGAGGCAGGCTGAGGGTTAGGATTAGGTTTTAGGGTTCGGTTTTGGGTTAGATTAGGTGTAAGGTTAGGTTTTGGGTTAAGCTTAGTTTTAGAGATAAAGTTGAGTTTAGGGTTGGGGTTAGGGGCAGGCTGAGGGTTAAGATTAAATTTTGGGTTGAGGTTAGGGATAAAGTTGAGTTTAGGGTTGAGGTTAGATTTAGGGCCAGGCTGTGAGATAGGATTATGTTTTGGGTTGGGATTAGGATTAGTGATGGGTTTTGGGTTAAGATTAGTTGTAAGGTTAGGGTTTGGATTGAGGTTAGTTTTAGAGATAAAGTTGAGTTTAGGGTTGGGGTTAGACTTGGGGCCAGGCTGCCGGATAGGATTAAATTTTAGGTTGAGATTAGGATTAGGGTTACATTTTGGGTTGAAGTTAGGGTTAGGGCCAAACTGCAGGATAAGATTAGGCTTTGGGTTGAGATTAGGATTAGGGATGGGTTTTGGGTTGAGGTTAGGATTAGGGATGGGTTTTGGGTTGAGGTTAGGATTAGGGATGGGTTTTGGGTTGAGGTTAGGATTAGGGATGGATTTAGTTTTGAGATTAGGGTTATGCTTGAGGTTAGGGTTGAGGCAGGCTGAGGGTTAGGATTAAGTTTTGGCGTAGGGTTAGGGTTGGGTTTTGGTTTAAGATTAGGTGTAAGGTTAGGTTTTGGGTTGAGGTAAATTGAGATAAAGTTGAGGTTAGATTTAGGGCCAGGCTGTGAGATAGAATTAGGTTTTGGGTTGAGATTAGGATTAGGGATGGGTTTTGGGTTAGGATTAGGTGTAAGGTTAGGCTATATGTTGAGGTTAGTTTTAGAGATAAAGTTGGGTTTAGGGTTGGGGTTAGACTTGGGGCCAGGCTGCCGGATAGGATTAAGTTTTAGGTTGAGATTAGGATTAGGGTTACATTTTGGGTTGAAGTTAGGGTTAGGGCCAAACTGCAGGATAAGATTAGGTTTTGGGTTGAGATTAGGATTAGGGATGGGTTTTAGGTTGAGGTTAGGATTAGGGATGGGTTTAGTTTTGAGATTAGGGTTATGCTTGAGGTTAGGGTTGAGGCAGACTGAGGGTTAGGATTAAGTTTTTAAGTCTTCTTTTCATTTTTCACGTCAAAATGAACTCTGAGATTTGCAAGGCATTTATCATTACAGCACTACCACCACCCTGGGCCCCCAGGAACCACATCAGGACCCCCAGGTTATGGACCCTTAAGGGAGGTTAGCAGGGAATGTCAGAGTGCTGCTGTCACTGACCCGGTCTGTGTTGTTAAACAGGTCAGACCATCAACTGCTGGAGGTACAGCCAGACGGACCGGAAGCTTTTCATCGCACTGTCCTACTTCTTCACAAACGGTCAGGTAAGTGTAGCACTGAAGGTGCAGGTGTGTCCGAACACAGCCCCCCGTTTACACCAGCGCAGAGTATCTCACTGAGCCTGCTTACCTAGGGTCCAGGCCTGACCTGCTCCGGCGCCACTTACGGTCAGGATTCCAGATCATGCTCTGATGAGCTCTCCGCTCTCAGGCCAGTCAGGGCTGAGCGTCCGACCAATCCGGGACAGCTCTGTGAGACAGTGGTGGACTCTCTTTTTCACCAGAGCAGATAAATAATACCCTGCGCAGATCTGAATAATTCTTGGTATATGTTGTTTGTCCGTTAACTGGCTTTTTGATTGGCTATATGGTTTCCATGGTTTCGTATTTCCCTGAATTTCTTTTTTCCCATTAGAAATCAATAGGCTCATTTTGCTCCACCCAGAGACACTGTTTCTAATACACCATTTCAGGGCAGACCCCCAAGCCCAGAATCCAATGTTGTTCTGACCTGCACTCGTCTGTCTTTGTCTTTCTCCCCATCCCTCGTTCCTCTCCTAGAGTCCCATTCAGACTCACCTGTCTCCTTTAACCTACAGACACCAAACGGCGTGTACTCACTCAGGTCAGATCCCCAAACTCTAACCCACAGCCATACTGACCTGCACTCCTCTATGTGCCGTTTATTCATCCCTCGTTCCTTCCAGAGCAAACGCAGCCTAGCAGGAAATGGGAGCTTCGGGACATTCCATGTTTTGGGAGAAGGCACTTCTCTAGCTTTCATGTCAGGATAAATCAGAGTCTCTAAATCTGAGGTGACAAAGGAAGCCTAACCACTCTCATAAAACGAGCCGGGTGTGGTGATTTTGGCGGAACAGAAACTTTCCTTGATCGTTCCATGAATTGGATCCTGATAAGATTTGAACCACATTTAAATCCGGCTTTCCTTACACTGAATTCATTTGGTAGTCAAATGGGAGTCGGGCTGAATGTATGTACCATGAATCAGGAGTACAGTATGCAAATTGTCTTACCTGCCTCACCTGCGAGTTGATTATTCACTTAAAGAGCCCACGTCCTGCGTTTGCCTTATTTGTTTATTTTACAATAATAATATTTTTTTATTTATCGTATAACGTGTGTGTTGCTTCACATACCAAACATGGCCAGAGTTCATTCCCATCTCTCTTCCTCCCTTACATTGAAAGGCTGTGCTTGTTGCTGTGCCTGATCTAAGACTGATCTAAGATAAATGAGCTCTGGTCTGATTGGCTACTGCCTAAATCTTCTCAGATGCTTGAGAGAGACAGAAGCCTTATAGTCACGGTTATTAAGGACTTGATGGTCTTTCTGATCATTGTATGTCACTCTAGGGCTACAGTGGCATTACCAGAGGGTCTTAAACCTGATCATGGGGGTGTTTATGTGTACACAGCAAGCTACAGAAATCAGAATCAGGTTTGTCAGTAATCCCTGTACCATGTTTACACCCACTTGAGTCATCAGATAATCTGGAACCAGATTTCTGCCTTGCAGCCGGCCAGTAAACTCGCAGAATTGGACCTGACATAAACGGATTGTGAAAATCAAGCTCGGTGCTGCAGCGTTTTAATAAACACTACAAGTCAGTTTACCTGGAACGTTCAACATAGATCATCGAAATAACGTACATACACCATCAGAATTAAAATTATTCAACTTCTTTGATGGTTCAAAAAGCGCATTCTGGGTTAACGAGATTAACCTGATTAACCTGTATACATTAGAATATACAGTACATACATCAAGGCATCCAGATGTGTTACTGCTCCACTGGGGAGTGAATGGACTATATAGACTGGGGAGTGTATGGACTGTATGGATTGGGGAGTGTATGGACTGTATGGACTGGGGGAGTGAATGGAGTGTACGGTCTGGGGAGTGTATGATTTATGTTTAGAAACTTATAGAATGTTTACATACCTCTTTATTAGACATTCCTGACTGCTGGAACACCGAACTTGATGTGGTCTAGAATAATTTCTAAAGTTTCTCTTGCCCGTTGGCTCTCCAGTCCATATGGTGTCCATATACGGAAATAGTTTTGAAGTTATCGTTTTTGTGACGTCACAGGAAGCAGTGTTTTAAAATATATCCAGCTATTGAAACTAGTTAAGCCCCGCCCATCCCTGCTGAAGTTATAGGGAGATAAGTTATACGGTTTTTACTCTTCTTTAAATGAACTGGAGCAGGGCAGCCAACTGGAGCAGAGCTAATTTCCATATTTCAGTCTAACAGGAACACAGGGAGGTCCTGGAGGACTGTGATGCTGAGCTAACACTGCTGTCTCTGTTCGTACAGGTGTTCCAGGAGGTGCTGAATTCTCTCGAGTGTCTGTGAGAAAGATGGACAGCAGAGACTCAGCACAGCTAAACCTTTCAAACTGCACCCGTATACAATACACACAGCACAGCCTATAGACCCCCACTCAGGAGATATGGGTAAAGACCACCCGTATGGACACAGCCTGCGCAGGTTGTGCTGGTGATTCAGGCCTGACTGACCAGTTGGACACTTTAATGCTACTTCAGTACTGAAACATGTCAGGGGGTGTTCAGTGTTCTCGCTTGTTCCGGAGTCTGGCCTTCTGATTGACAGTCCAGGCTACATTTCATTCGCGTGTTTAAGCTCTTTGATTAGCCGACAGTTCGTTATGGCCTCTTATATCTTCGGTTTGGTTGACACGTCTTATATTTCTCATTTTAAGATCGCTGTGCGCAGATTTTAAAATTCTTTCAGTTATTTTAGATGGTTTATAGATTTCAGTGATTTCGGTAAGCCAAATTAACTTCACTAACTTCACTTATCTGCCAGTATAGTGGATAATATAGTAAATATGGATCACTTAATCACTTACAGCAAGTAGGAAATGCCTGGGAACAAGTCAAATAGGCTCAAAACGAGTTTTTTAACAATCTTAAAATGAGAATTTTGAGATAAATCAACTAGATCAAAGATGATTTGGCTTACCAAGATATAAAAAAATATATCATGACCTTAGAAGTTATCTTTTATCTAATTGATGCATGTTAAATTCTCATTTGGAGACTTTTGTAAACTTAGTATAGGATTATTTTATTAATTAGTGTACATATTGTCCTTGTAGGAAGTGATTTTAATAACCCAGATTTTCTCAGTATGTTAGAAGATAATTTGGCTCGTTTTAAGCTCTTTTAGGCGGATTTTTAAAAATAAGTACACTTATCTATCAGTATAGTGGGAACATTCGGTTTCCTAAAACCACTTAAAACAAGTAAAATAAGTCTGTGAATAAGTGAAATGATGATTAGAGGGTTTACAGTCATGGTAAAATTGGAAATATAAGATGTTTCAACTGGATATAAGGTCTTTGAACTTTCCAAGATGCACCTACACCTGCAGTACACCTACACCCACCCTCAATTCTGGTGTGCAGTCCAAGTTTTTGGATTTTTCCGAAATGCTTTATAATTTAACAGTTTAGTTTTGAACACAGTCATTTAGAGTGGTTTGGTGTTTGGTGTGCTGGAGTCAGAGCTGTTCACAGTGGTGGTGAATGGAACCAGACGTCCACCTCTAAAAGCCCCCTCACTGAAACTTGAAATTATGCGCGATAGTTATTAATAGGCTTAATAATCTTGAGGTAAGAGGATTTTGCCAAACGGATAATAACATTTTGAGACACTCTGTATGAATATTAAAGATTGTTTATCGTATTCTAGTAATTATTATTTTTTTACCTGATTTAAATCATTTTATTCACTAAAATTGAACTTGCATAATAGAATTGTGCTGATTTTGAGCGTAATTCTTAAAATAATGATCAAAATCATCAGCCAGTGTCGTGAGAATGTTATTTAATGAGGCAGACTTAAAAACAAACTAGAGCTGAGGTCTGTAATCTTACAGTAAGCTTATAAACGAGACGTATTAGAGATACTGATTGTATTTAAGACCCTCTCATTTGCTGACATCCATTCCTGGCTGTGAACGGTGCCCACGTAATTCCCAGATGTTCCCATTATCAACATTCCATATACCACTCAGCAGACACCTGTAGGTTCACTGGTGGGTTAGGTAGCCCATATAACATCTATATGTGTGTTGTAGACATGGAGACCCCTGGTTCCCATCACCACCACCACCACAGAACCGTATCACACGAAACCCACCCTGTGCACACCACCCTGACTGAATCGTGCATGCCTCTGATACGGGCTGATTTCTGTTTACACCACACCCACCCTGTATCAGTATCGGTATCAGTATTGAGAAGGTTCATGCTTCAGACAGTTGCACATGAATACGCCACCGTGGCTGCCTCTCGGTCGGCTCGTTTTGGCGTGAGGCGTGTTGACGTGACTCATGTTATTCATGTGCAGCTGTACGGTAATCAGTAAATATATTTAGCTCGGGTTGATGCTAATGCCGCCTGCGTGCCGCAGGATTTGCCGCAGTGTCCCGCAGCCGTGCATAAACGGTGTTTGCTGTGTGCTGCCAGCTTGAGAATGCACTTCAGCCTGATCCTGCATTCCTGCATCTGCTCGTAAGTCCTCGCTGGCGGTGTCCAGTCTCCCAGGCCGCGCTTGCAGATGCCCCTCCGTGCTGCCTGGTGGGGAGATGTTGGTTGGTGCCAATGCTTTTTAGCCCCCGGCTCTCGTGACTCACTGCCCGTGCTTGTTCCTGGTTCGGAGTCGAGATGGAGGGGTGGAAATGTGGGTGCGAAATTCTGCCTTGTTTTGACTGTGGCATGGAGCATTCTTGGGTTTCTTTATAGGCCTAGAAGGACCCAGTGGTTGGCATGTTTCTAGGAGGGGCTCTAGGACCCAGGGTCGCCTGCTCTTTTGAGCCGGGGTACACATATATATGCATCAGCAGAACTGATACGATGGGTGTCCATCAGTTTGTAGACCCCACAGTTTCTTCTGAAGTGAAGGTAGGTTGTTGGACCATTGCTGTGAGGATTTGATGGCAGCCAGGAGAGCACTCGTAGAAGTTCTGGATCACTCCCTGGATGGAGCTCCATTGCTTCAGAGAATGCTGCTCCATAGCCCAATGCTTGGGGGCTTTAGACCCCTTTAGCCCACACTGGACAGTGTGAAGTGAAAGTATCGTTGGACCATTGCTGTGAGGATTTGATGGCAGCCAGGAGAGCACTCGTAGACTATCAGTTCTTGATCACTCACTGAATGGAGCTCCAGACAATGTTCCTCTAACTGCTTCACAGCCCAGTACAGTGTAAAGGGGCGGCAGGATGGCACAGTAGGTAGCGCTGTCGCCTCACAGCAAGAAGGGTCTGGGTTTGAAGCCCACCTGGGGTGCACAGGGTCCTGTCTTTGTGGAGTTTGCGTGTTCTCCTTGAGTCTGTGTGGGGGTCCTAACACAGTCATGCAGTCAGGTGCACTGGCTAAATTGCCTCTAGGCTTGAGTGTGTCTGTGTGTCTGCCCTGTGACGGACTGACATCCTGTCCAGGGATTGAGGCTCACTGTCAAGAGATAGATATTAGGACCCCTACCCACAGAAATCCGTCCAGCTAGCGTACAGAGGGTGGTCATCTGCAGAGGGCAGGTGGGAATTTAATTTCTGCACCTTACAGAGACCAAATAAGCTCACCGGACAAAACGTTTGACTCCTTGCCTGTATACGGTATTCATAACCTCAGAAGGATGATGGGGCTGTAAATCCCTGTGGGGTGTGAGAGACGGGATCCATAGATTGGGAAGAGGTGCTACAGTGCAGGGAATGTCTCGTTCCATGTGTGGAAAATGGCTCCAGAGCAGATGTTACTGATTGGCTAAAAGGAGGGACTGCATGTGGGCGTGGCCAAAGACCATAGTGTGAGGAAGTAGCTGAATCTGCAGGTGTATGGAAGCGTACGGTCATACGGGTCTACCAGCAGTGGATACAATCCCAGTCTACAGGGAATTCTCCTCGGAACTGGCATCCACAAAATCTGGACCAACTGACCAATCCTTTGGTGCAAGAGTGTCTGAACACTGAACCTGAAGGTGTTACATGCTATTAGGTACGTTTCAGTCACAGGGGACTGTGATTTTGGTCCGGTGAGCTTATTATACTGATAGGGAAAAATGGAAAGTGAAATCCCGTATTTGGGATCTTTCGATTGCACAGCTTTGTTAAGATTTTGTACCTGTAGCTTTCTTTTGATGTACTGTACTGTTCTGAAAATATTTGTGTTTTTTAAATTTTGTTTTTTATACACGTTTAATAAAATACATTTATATAAAAATGGATCATATTTTTTTTTATGTTATGTAAGTCATAAGCCCCTGGCATATGGCCACTTGGCCAAAATACCGATCCGTTTAACCCTGTGCTGGGACACTTGAGATACTAAGGACCGGTAAGTCTCGTTGGGAATATGATTCCTGGAGCACTGGACTGTTTAATGCTCTCATCTCTAATGATCTGTTTGTGCACCCATCTCCATAGAGTTCAATAAGATCATTTCACTTTATGGAAAACTGGATATACACACTGTCCTATAGCTGGATAAAGAGAGTTCAGTACATAGAACCGACATACCGTGAACCTCAAACTCTCTTGTTCCTCCTTCAAGTCCGAATCCGACATTCCCAAAAGAGGATGGGAAAACGGACCGATTCCCAAATCCTAAACTGTTCCGGAACAGACTCATTATTATTTACACCCCCAACATTTACATACAACCACAGCGGAGCTACAGAACCAACATGGAGAAATCCGGCGTTCCAAGCTGGGAAGGGGTTGTTGGCACTTTCCGTTCCCTTCCCAAGGATCCCAACTCTCAGTGGTACATGGCGGATGTTCGTCGTTCATGTCATGAGTCATGATGTGTAAAGGCGTGTTAAACCGGATCTGGCCGTTTTTCCTTCCGGCCAAGGCCCCCGTTCCTAGTCCTGTTACAGGCATCCAAATTTAGCCCCGCCCCTAAAACACCTATTGAGTTTTGATGATGTCATCGTGCACCCGCTGGAATGTTTCAGTGTTTGGTATAAAGATCATCTGCACAGAGGCCCCATTTAGAACCCATTCATTTTGGACTTCCTCAGGAGCGCCCTCTAGTGTCACTGGACAAAGCCACAAGACATTCTGTAGTGCTATTGGTCCAGGAGTTCCCCTAAACCTTATCCATCCAAGATGCCAGACGGATCATCACAACATGGAATGAATGCATGTCGCTTGCTAGCAAGCCGCTAGTGTCACGATCTGCTGGTTAGGTTTGATGGCACATGTGACGAAGTAGCCATTTCTGCATCCAAGCGTTCTATCAGACCCCCAAAACACCTGACGATGGAACCTGAGAACCCTCCCATGATCACTACCTTCTTTAGTGAGGCACCATGGGGGGCTAAACTCCCCCTTAAACTTTCAACTCCCATCCGCTGGTGAAGGCGTCCGGCTCCAAGGCTCTGCTGCACCTCCATTGTGATGGGCTCAGTCACATGATGGTAAGGAAGAGTCGGATGCCAGTGCCAACACAGCCTCACCCACTCACGCCCAGGCTTGGACCCAGACGAAAGGTCAAGCGGACTTCATGCCATATCCTGCCCGGGGACCCAGTCACGCCTGCATTCCTTCTGACCAGGAAACAGGTTAGAACATCTTCCACATACTCCTGACCCTCAGATGGCTCGAGGGGCCCTACACCGGGTCCCTGCTTCGGTCTGAAACCACCAGAGAAGGTGCATGAGCGCCCCGCTCCGCCGAAGGCGCCGATGGGGGATTTCGGAAGTGGTTAAATGCACCTTTAATGGGAGAGATTAAGATTTAGTTCCATAAATGGACTCGCTTTGATTTGACACAGACTTAATGACAGTAATGACGGGAATTACTTCGGAGCTATTAGATGCAATTAGCCATGCTTCCAGGCCCATGCATACGGGGATCCATAAACCGAGACGGTAATTTTCTCACAGCTGTCAGTGTAAGATGAAGTGCGGTGCTTTCTGAAATGTGAGAACGCTCCTGGGTCATTAGCATACTGTACATAGCCGACCTGGGACCTGCAGCCTTCCTATAACTTCCGCTCTAAGCGATGTTCACGATGCAGGCTGGAACAATGCGCATTAACACGGCGCTGCCACGAATACGTTTCACTTGCTCCCTGTTTGCACACCTTTGTCACCCAAGTGCAAACTTCAGTTTAAGGGCTTTGGTGCATGTAGACCGGCTGTAGTTCTGAGAGTTGCCCAGTAGATGGCAGTAGAACACCATGCAGTTTCAGAGCACACTTCAGAAGGAGTGGGACGGTGTGTGCCCCTTAATCACTGATCACATGTAGTGACCTTTAGTAGCCTTCCAATTCGATTTCAGCCCTTTCACCAGTGCACCTACACGTGTCTTCTGAGTGTATATGGAACGCTGACGATGGAAAATCCGGAAAACCTGGAAATACTACGTTTCTTTGGGGGACTATTTTACCTCACAGGAAGTTCCTACATGAGGTGGTTCTGAATACGCTGCCTGATGTCTGAGACGCTGTTTATGATAGTGTGGAGAAGATCTCAGCCTTAAACTCCATTCATGGTGGAGGGATACATGCTGCAGGGCGCTGTGAGGTCAAATAGTCCCCCAAAGGAACTTAGTATTTCCATGTAAAAGTCAATATGTGTGTTCTAGACATGGAGAACCCTGGTTCCCATCACCACGACTGCAAAGAACATCTGAACCATCGCACACCAAACACACTCTGAAACATGTCAATCAAACTAGTGCAGGTCCACATTTGGATCATAGTCTTCTAAACTTTGGTGAATAGTTCTCGGGGTATATTACAGTGGTGGTGGTGATTGGAACCAGGGTTCTCCATGTCTAGAACGCACATATAGACATTTTATTGACATGTCTAGAACCACCAGTGAAGCTACACGTGTCTTCTGAGTGTATATGGAATGTTAATGATGGAAAATCTGGAAAACCTGGAAATACTAAGTGTCTCTGGGGGACTATTTGGCCTCACTGCACCCTGCAGCATGTATCCCTCCACCATGAATGGAGTTCAAGCTTTTAGAGGGGGACGTCTGGTTACCTTCACCACAGTTCTGTTGCACACCAAACCAGTCTGAATGACTGGATGAGTTTGTTTCTTCCTTGCTGCAGCAACAGCCTCTACTGATCTAGGAAGACTGTACAGTAGATGTTGGAACATTGCTGTGAGGATCTGATTGCATTCAGCATTTATATGAGCAATAGTACGGTCAGGTACTGAGGTTAGAGCATTGCTGTGAAGGATTTGGTTGAGCATTAGTGAGGTCAGTTACTGATGCTGAACATTGCTGTGAGGATTTGATTGAGCCAGGCACTGATGCTGAACAGGGGAGGGGATGGTTCTGTGCCATGGCAGAGTTCGGATGGCAAGGGCTTCAGTGGACCAGCTCTGGTACGAGCACCGGCACCTTGTTGGTGTACAGGAGGTCTGAGAGAGATGGGAGTCAGACATGTGCATCAGATGGGGAGTGGTTTTCTCCAGGGTACTGCGTTTGAGGCCTGAGAGGAGTGTACCATCTCACCCATTTAATGTGTGGACTGGGCTCCACGGAGGGTACCGCACACCATGCATATGACCACATGTTCCCACCTAACATACATGTGACTTTTGTCTGAAGGGAGGCCAGGGAGACCAGGGAGATCAGGGAAAGGGCCGTATGAAGCGACTAGTCTTCTCTATGTTCAGTGCAGGCTGCAGTGAGCACACTCATTAAAGACTGCTGACACCTCCCTGCCTCCTGCGAAGAGAGGGGATTAGTCTTCCGCTAGTTCTCTCGCTCTCCCTCTCTCTCCCTCTCTCTTTCTCCCTCACTCTATTCTTCTAAATCAACACCACTGTCCACCTGACCACACAGTCTGCAGTGCCCTGCTGGTTCGTTACTGCCCGGATCTCTAACGCACGGATCTTATCTCTCCATGGGGCTTCTAACCGAGGTTGAGGTTCAGATGCCTGGAGCTGATAATGCAGGTGGGCTAATAGACCACTGAAGTTGAGTCGGTAGTCATTCTGTATCGTGTTTTTGGGCAACTTCAGGTTCACACTATAACAAAGCCACAACTAATCCAGCAGTAAATCCTCTGTCCCTGGAACGTTCCTTTCTAAAGCATATTAACTTCTACATGTACATGATTCATATAACAGCTGGAGGCTACTAAACTAAATGACTGAGGGAATGAAGGGATGAAGGAACAATGTTGGATGATAAAGGAATGAAGGGATAAAGGAACAGTGTTGGTGATGGATAAAGGAATGAAGGGATGAAGGAACAGTGTTGGTGATAGATAAAGGAATGAAGGGATGAAGGAACAGTGTTGGATGATAAAGGAATGAAGGGATGAAGGAACAGTGTTGGTGATGGATAAAGGAATGAAGGGCTGAAGGACCAATGTTGGTGATGGATAAAGGAATGAAGGGATGAAGGAACAGTGTTGGATGATAAAGGAATGAAGGGATGAAGGAACAGTGTTGGTGATGGATAAAGGAATGAAGGGATGAAGGAACAGTGTTGGTGATGGATAAAGGAATGAAGGGATGAAGGAACAGTGTTGGATGATAAAGGAATGAAGGGATGAAGGAACAGTGTTGGTGATGGATAAAGGAATGAAGGGATGAAGGAACAGTGTTGGTGATGGATAAAGGAATGAAGGGATGAAGGAACAATGTTGGTGATGGATAAAGGAATGAAGGGATGAATGAACAGTATTGGTGATGATAAAGGAATGAAGGGATGAAGAAACAATGTTGGATGATAAATGAATGAAGGGCTGAAGGAACAGTGCTGGATGATAAAGGAATGAAGGGATGAAGGAACAGTGTTGGATGATAAAGGAATGAAGGGATGAAGGAACAGTGTTGGATGATAAAGGAATGAAGGGATGAAGGAACAGTGTTGGATGATAAAGGAATGAAGGGATGAAGGAACAGTGTTGGATGATAAAGGAATGAAGGGCTAAAGGAACAGTGTTGGATGATAAAGGAATGAAGGGATGACGGAACAATGTTGGATGATAAATGAATGAAGGGCTGAAGGAACAGTGTTGGATGATAAAGGAATGAAGGGATGACGGAACAATGTTGGATGATAAAGGAATGAAGGGCTGAAGGAACAGTGTTGGATGATAAAGGGATGAAGGAACAGTGTTGGATGATAAAGGAATGAAAGGGTGAAGGAACAGTGTTGGTGATGATAAAGGGATGAAGGAACAGTGTTGGTGATGATGAAGGGATGAAGGAACAGTGTTGGTGATGATGAAGGGATGAAGGAAAAGTGTTGGTGATAAAGGGATGAAGGGATGAAGGAACAGTGTTGGTGTATGGATAAAGGAATGAAGGAACAGTGTTGGTGATGATGAAGGGATGAAGGAACAGTGTTGGTGATAAAGGGATGAAGGAACAGTGTTGGTGATGATGAAGGGATTAGGGAACAGTGTTGGTGATGGATAAAGGAAGAAGGGATGATGGGTACAGCCAGGAGGTCCAGCTTGCTAGCTTTTGGTCCTGCTGGTTAGCTTTAGCTCGCCAAGTTTCTCTGACACTAAAACTGTTTTGTGTGGGCGGGGCCAGAGACCTCAGCCTTGTGATTGGTCAGGGAATGCTTGTAGACGTGATACCCAGGTTGGCACCGCCCAGTTAACATGGAGAGGAGAGAAGCCTGGTGGATAAGTGTCACTGGTCAGTGGATCATCATTCAGAGCGTTTACAGGGTGTGCTAAACACCATCGCTGATAGATGCGGCCGTGGCAGAGCCAGGTTTGACCTCGACCCCGCCATACTGAACAGGGTAAAGTTATGAATGGCCTCATAAGAGCATTATGAGCAGCCTTGAGCCGGAGGCTAATGCTATATGATGCCCCCTCGTCATTGTGTGAGCTGGCTGATGTGAGATACACATCTGCAGATACGTGTGGTCATGATGTTGAGCAGTGGTGAAAAGCAGGGTTGAGCTGCTTGAGGATTTAATGCATCATAAAAGCTGAACATTTTTTACTGTTGTAATCAAATTTTCACAGCAATGTTCCAGCATCCTAGCCCTCCCAGATGAATAGACCTGCAGCACTTCATCCCCAGTAATATTCATTTCAGTGTCTGCCAAGGTTTCCTCCTTCTCTGTTTCTCACATGTCAGAATAATCATATAATTTATTTTCTCAAAATATCAGATTAATGTGGACAATTGCCTTTTGATAATTAATCTTGATGTTGCCTTTTCCCCCCAAAATAATGCCTTATTTTCAGAATATTGATTTAAACATTTTTTTATTATTCTCAAAAGAATAACTTCTCAAAGTTATAATAATATTTTGTCTCAAAATATTGACTAACTAATTCTCTGAAAGTGTTGACTCATAAAATATTGCCTTTGAGTTTCTCAAATTAATCATTTTGTTGCCAATTATTTCCAAAATCTACCACTTACTAACTTACTGAGTTTGCTGGTGGTGGAGCGAAGGGGATGCTGAGTTCTCAGGCAGCCCATATACTGTTCATAGTTCTTCTAACAATAATAACTGCCTGTGTGTTTGTTTGCCAAAGCTAACTTACTACCCATCCTGTGCGGTCTGATGCTGAACAACTACCCATCCTGTGCAGTCTGACGCTGAACAGCTGCCCATCCTGTGCGGTCTGGGGCTGAACAACTGCCCATCCTGTGCAGCCTGAGGTTGAACAACTGCCCATC
This sequence comes from Prochilodus magdalenae, assembly GCA_024036415.1. Taxonomy (NCBI): domain Eukaryota; kingdom Metazoa; phylum Chordata; class Actinopteri; order Characiformes; family Prochilodontidae; genus Prochilodus; species Prochilodus magdalenae. The sequence continues at coordinate 379,362 of JAMWET010003472.1, read as the reverse complement.
CTCTGCGGCCCGATGCGGAACAGCTGCCCATCCTGTGCGATCTGATTCTGAACAACTGCCCATCCTGTGCGGTCTGACGCTGAACAGCTGCTCATCCTGTGCGGTCTGACGCTGAACAGCTGCCCATCCTGTGCGGTCTGACGCTGAACAGCTGCCCGTCCTGTGCGGTCTGAGGCTGAACACCACGTCCACGTCACCAAAGTCTGCAGTGGTGGTCATGGAGTGACTCAGAATGCCAACGGGTCATCTTCAGTGACGAGTCCCGCTTTAGTCTTGGTGGAGACGACCAACAAATCCATGTGTGGAGGTACCGTGGTCAGCACCAAGATGAACGGTATGTCACATGCCACACATCCAGAAGGCCTGGTGTCACTTCACCTCCATTCCCATTAGGAACCTCTACAGCTCCATACCTGGACGTCTGGCGTGTTGGGTTAGCGAACACGGCGGCCTGACGCCATACTGAGAGACAGACTTCTGTATGTGTAGCTCAATAAATATTGATCATATCAGTCTAAATTTATCATCAGTTATTGATCCTGGTCACCTTCATCTTCCTTCCCCACACACCTGCACTCCCACACCTTCTTTTGGTGCAGCTGTTCTTTGGAAGATGAGTGTATTTGTACCCGCTGGGATACATACTCTTACTGAACACTAAAAGTTGCTCAGAAATATAAATGTAAACAAAGCGTCCTTCAAATAATGTATAAATAAAGAGTATATATAATGCAGTATGTTTTGTTCATGCTGTAAACTGTTCATCCCTCCGTTCTGCAGCTGCTGCAAAGAAACAGTTTCCTAATTAACATGTTGAGCCATTAGAAAACCGAATTAGGAAACATGCCCTGCTGTATCAAAGCAGTGTAAGGGGCTAGTCTGACAGCCTGTGTATGTATGTGTGTGTGTGCGGTGCAGCCGGTAGTGGAGTGCTGTGGGCTCGCGTTCCCAATACATCACTTTCTCAACTCTGACTCCAGCATGTTTATTCAGCTTCAGTATTCATAGCGCAGAGGAGACAGGCAGTCATGAATGATTACGGTTATCGCAGTGGGCCCTGAGGGCCGGCAGATCGTAACACAGATCGCAGTGTGCGTGCGTTTTGAAAAGCCTCATACAAATTTACAGCCGAGAAGGAATTTCTTCCGACAATTAGGCGTGTTTCAAGCGGCAGGGCCCCTCCGGTGGAGATAAGCCTGCGTGTGTGTGTGAGGGAGCAGAGCCAGCGGTGAATACAGAGAGAAGCTGTGTGGAAAAGCCACCTGCACCTGCCTCCTCACCAGCCTGGGAGGCGTGCGGGGTGACAGGCCACATATCGGTCCATATCACACACAGCTTCAGCTAGCAGCTGACTGTAACGTGTGAAACCGCTAGCACGCTGTGTTACTGCAAATAGTAGCTAACTCTGATATATACCAGTCTAACCAGTCACAACCAGTTTAGACACGCCCATCTAAATGGAGGTAGTTGGTGATCTTGAAGACTCTACAGTCGTACACTGCACAGCTCCAACTGATGAGAGTCTGAGACAGCACATATCCTGATACACCACATCTACTCCTGATGTGCACAGTATGATACACTCACCATCTAAAGAACAGCTGCACCCAGAAGGAGGTGTGGGAGTGCAGGGGTGTTGGGAAGGAAGGTAAAGGTGACCAGGATCAATAACTGATGATAAATTTAGACTGATATGATCAATATTTATTGAGCTACACATACAGAAGTCTGTCTCTCAGTATGGCGTCGGGCCGCCGTGTTCGCTAACCCAACACGCCAGACGTCTCGGTATGGAGCTGTAGAGGTTCCTGATGGTGTCCTGTGATAATCCATCCCATGCAGCTTGAACATCCTCACACAGTTCCTGCAGATGGTGCGGTAGGGGTGGAGGTGGAGGGACACCAGGTCTTCTGGACGTGTGACAACAAACCGTTCATCTCGGTGCTGACCACGGTGCCTCCACACACGGGTTCGTTGGGCGTCTCCACCAAGACTAAAGCGGGACTCGTCACTGAAGATGACCCGCTGCCATTCTGAGTCACTCCATGACAGTCTGGTACGACACCACTGCAGTCTTTGGTGACGGTGACGTGGTGTTAAGGACAGTCGTGGTAACGGTCTGTGTGCATGTAGTCCTGCGTGGTGCAGCCGTCTGCTAATGGTGCTGCACTAACAGGATGACTCATGGAGGACACCACTGCTCACTGGATGTCTGTAGTCGTGGCCGTTGGGTCAGTCAGGAATCATTAGCATGCCTCACGTAGTCAAACCTACCCACCAAGTTTCGTACCTGTCAGTTGATTCCTTCTGGGTGCAGCTAGTCTTTTAATGATGAGTGAATATTTTGTTTACAGTTTCGAAATCCATACATCCCAGATGTATTCAGTCAGGCAAAATATTTCTGTGTCCGAATGTTTTATTTTGCCTGAGCTGCAATATTAACATTTCCACATTTCTACGTACGGACATTGTCCAAAGAAATCCGGTATCTCCAAAATGGAACCAGACCTGATTTAGTATTAATGTAATTCAGTTGAGCCAGACATATTCCCTTTGGGCTATTTCTGTTGGTCCATTCATCATGAAATTTGATGCAAAAAGTACAAATCAACAAAAATGGAGATACATGTTTTTCATTGGACTGCGACCATACCTCCCTTCTTTTCTACGCTTCTACAAAACCTACTCAAAGCTCACCCAGGTACAACTTACTGTGAGCTGTAACCATCTAGCTGAACACTGGGCACGGCTATTTCCAGTCCTACACCACAGCGAGTCCAGTCTTAACGAAGCCGTGGGTTTTACAGTTGAGATTTGGGTGACTATTGAAGTGCACTGGTAATTAGCAACCTCGTAGCCTTAGCACTAAATTCAGGAAGCTATATTTGGGTACCATTCATGACCATATCTGTGGTAAGTGGAAAGCTGTGTAGCCTTCTTCCACATCCGGCTCGTAACGTCAGATGGTTTAGGACACAGCATGATAAGTGTAAATTGTAGGTTGCCTTCAGCCATTATGGTCCAAAGCTCTGGAGCGCTCTCCCTGAGGAGCTCTGAGCCATTTCACTTTCAAACAGAGCCTTAAAACATTTATACTTACAGGAGCGTTTATAATTGACTTTCCCTAAAAATAGATAAGCTGTTTGCTGTTTTTGAGTTAACAACATTTACCCTTTGGTTTTATGTATAAATGGTGCTCTATAAATAAAGATTATTACTATTATATTATTATTAAGTAACCTAGCATAGCTAAACGTTAGTCGAATTCAGTTAAATTCCCTAAATGTTCCGCACACTGTATACGCCCCCTGTGTGTGGCATACAGTACAGTAACAAGTTCTGACCTGCAGTGTAGTATGCTAATACAGTCACATGACCAGTTACCTCACATTTACCTCAGAGCTGTTATTACTGTATCCACTGTTTAGAGCTAGCTGCTGCTAACGCTGCTCAGTTCACCTGAGATACGGTTAGCCTAGCGGTTAGCTCCCCTCGGCTATTTCACTCTAAAACTGATCCTCTAAAGCGAGTTCATCTTTTATTAATCTTCAGACCTGTATATTTAACTTTCTGAGGCTCATTCTGATGAACACACACCCCACTACCATCACTACACCCACAGTTATACTCGGAGTGGGCTGCGTTTAGCTCCCCAGTGTTACCCACCGCCATTTTCTCTGGCTGAAGCAGGCTGAGAGCTGGTGAGGGCGCGGTGCATGATGGGATGCAGTACACCATGAAGATAGCTCCACCTGTACACTAGAACCTCTGACTGGAGTAGAACACCATCCGGGTATCTCCAGTCCACTACAGATCCTCAGTTTGGTCGCACACCCATACTACTGTTAGGTAGATTTAGTGTGCAGTACTATGCAGTAGGCCATTTCGACTGACAGGCTTCTTCTCCAGTACAGTAATTAAAAATTCCTTAGGAATTCATATTACTTAAATTATAACACATCTGTGAAATAAATTAGCCTATATTCTCTAACCATGTTATTTAGCCTAGTTGTGCTAATTAGCGAGTTAGCTGTGAAGCGCTGATGAATGCTGTATTGACTAACAGTTTATTTAGGCTGCTGGTGTTTATTCCACACTGCACTCTGTTATTATAAATGATATATGGTAGAGACAGTAGAAGCAGCTAGCGTATGTTAGGAGGCTCCACAAAGCGGTGCTTCAGCTAAACATGCAGCGATCACGCTTTGTTTATCTGGGAGTTCTTCAGAGATAAAAACGCTCTGTTAAACAAATATACTTCTGCTGTACAGCAGGTCACCTGGCACCCACGTGCGTCCTACAACAGTGCTTTGTAACTATTTTTAAAAATATTTATTAATTATGTTATATATAATTTATAGTATTATGTAAATGTATATATTGAACAACTATATACATTATATAAATGTGTTTTTATTTTATTTTTATTTATTTATTTATTTATATTTTACTTGGGTACAGCATTGCTGTGGGATGCAAGTAGGCAGTTGGCGACATGGCTGGAGAGTGAATGATGATCATTAAGGTAATCAGGTGTTTCATATATATATATATACAGTATAAAACCTATATATGTAATTTAAGTATTCTTAATATACTTTCTGGTACTCATGATTAATGCATAGAAAGTTTGCCACTCTTAAAATACTATGCACTTAGCATGCTAGCATGCTATATAGGGAATTGGGTATAAATAATTCAATAGAACTTAAATAGAAATGTACTTTGATATGTACCTAAGGACATATAAGTAAATCCTAGGGATCTCTTAAAATAGCACAGTTAAGTACAGTTAGTGTTATTGAAGTAATTTAGCGCTAATGGTATATATTTAGCATTCTAAGTACATAGTTAGTAAAATAGCACACTTTCAGGACATTAATTATGAGTGTAAGGAGGTATACTAAGTATACGTAAATTAGATATACTTAAGTGTACTTTTTTACTCTTTGGTATGCTAAAGTTGCTAAATGCTAAATGCTACAGTGAGGTTTTCAAGTTTAAAGACTGGGGAAGCCAGCTTCTGAGGATGTATAATGAAGATAGGAGAAGCAAGTTTGGGATGGCTAAGGATGCAGTGCAGCTAATGCTATCGCTAAGCTGTCTGTATGTCCTGTATTAGCCTTTACATCAGGATCCTGTAGCAGTCCTACTGCAGTGGTGGGATTCCCAAAAGTTCAATCATCAAATGACACTTAGCGTATTAGGTGCTAGGCTGGAATTCCCAGCTAGTTGGCCAGTCAAACTCTTTCTGAAGTAAAGGAGGTCCAGTAGTTTCTGCTAACAAGCAAACAGACATTCAAACGATGGAGCGTTAGCAGAAAGAGAGCCCAATAAGATCCTCTTCGGAGTCGCGTCCCCTCAGAAAAAGACATCACCACAAGATTCCGCCTCCTCCTTTAATCTGAATTACATTCATCATCAGTCAAGAGGAGCGTGGCCGTGAATTTGGAGGGAGGTATGGGATAACAGTTGGGCGCACTGGGCCGTGCCTCTCTCTTTTCTGATTGCGCTAGTTTCTTTCTGTTCTCTTGATTGAGGTCCGTCATCAGAAGATATTAGCGTCCTTTTACCAAACTGTAAAATAGTCCATCTGATATCGCTCTCCAGCTCCTCATTATACTAGCGTGCCGGGTTAGCGAGAGGGAAACGGAGGGAGATTAACACTTATCACAGTTTCACTGCGTCCCGCATCCGGTCTCTGTGGCTGTCTGTGGGGTTAGCCTGCTATGTGCTAAACCGCTAGCTCATGTCAGGCTCATTCAGATACACTGAGGGTTATTAGCGTTATGGCTAAGAACCAGTCATTCATCTTATCATCCAGGCTATCAGGCTAGCAGTAGTTACAGTGGGCGCTAACTCGGGGGTAGTAACTCCACCAGCACCAATGATGACTGGGACTGGATTGGGCATGGATTGGACGAGTTTCTGGATGTAGCCACATCAGTGTTCAGACACTTTTCCATTGGTCCAGATTTGGTCTTCCCTGGCAGAATTCCGAGGAGAATTCCCTGCAGACTGGGATTTTATCCACTGCTGGTAGACCCGTATGACCGTACGCTTCCATACACCTGCAGATTCAGCTACTTCCTTCACACTATGGTCTTTGGCCACGCCCACACGCAGTCCCTCCTTTTAGCCAATCATTAACATCTGCTCTGGAGCCATTTTCCACACATGGAACGAGACATTCCCTGCACTGTAGCACCTCTTCCCAATCTATGGATCTCTCTCTCTCTCTCTCTTTCTCTCTCTCTCTCTCTCTCTCTACACACACACACATATATACATATATATATATATGAGCCCAATGATCCATACTCAAAGCAGCAGACCTCAAAACCCAGAAGGGTAGGCAGCTCAGAAGATGAATTAATGAAATAATAATAATAATAATAATAATAATAATAATAATAATAATAATAATAATAATAATAGAAATAATAATAATAATAATAGTAATAGTAATAATAATAATAATAACAATAATAGAAATAACAATAATAATAATAATAAAATAATAATAATAATAATAATAATAATAGAAATAATAATAATAATAATAACAATAATAATAACAACAACAATAATAATAACAACAATAATAATAACAACAATAATAATAATAATAACAATAATAGAAATAATAATAATGATAATAATAAAAATAGAATTTTTAATAATAATAATAGTAATAGTAATAATAATAATAACAACAATATAAATAATAATAACAATAACAACAACAACAACAATAATAATAATAATAATAATAATAATAATAATAATAATAATAATAATAACCACACCTTTGAATATGCATTATGGGAAGATACATCAGAAGGAGAGTGTGGTTTTACAGTATTAGATAACTGCTGGGTGTGGAAACACTGGAAATGTCTGCATCCATCAAACAAACTGGTGCACACTGCAAATAAATTAAATAAAATGTATTATCTAATTATTCTAAAATTCTCCTTTTGAGATTTGAATTTGTCTTATTATAGTAATTAAGTCTGAAACAGCAAAATAATCTGCTTATATTCCTGTAATAAGTCAAATGATCCGACAGTACAATAAGAACATTTGATTTACTGATATAACTCAAACTGTAAACCAGTTAAATAAACCCAGGGTGTCTTTTATTAATGCACAGATGTCTCTCACTTTCAGTCGGAAGCTCATTAAGAGCCTGCTCGCTGATCGAGTCGGACTGAGAGAGTCCGTCTGAGAGAGTCTACCAAAACAACAGATTGTGGTCTGGAGCTGGACGTTGGAGGTTCTCCAGCAGAGCTGAGTTTGGCGTCTAGACTGACGAGGGCGGGCAGATTTCTACTCTACTCCTCATTATGAAAGCGTTTGGCCCACCGTACACATCAAGCCTAGTGTGGTGGATCAGTAGCCGGAGCGAGAAACATTTCGCCGTTTCATATCTTCTAATTTATCACACTTCATAGAGTGCTCTCGCACACGTGAGCTGGTGCCTGTCAGATCTTCTGATGAGACGTCTGCGCGTTTCCACTGTCGTGCTCAAAGATAAAGCCCACGGTTTTCATCAGCGAAGGTTTAATCCAGTTCTGGAGCTTAATTTAAAGTTATTATCGTTTTACTAATGAGAAAACCACGTCCTAACGTCCGCCCTGCAACAACACGGCATCGAGGTTTGGTACAGCTCTGGAAATAAATCAGAGCCCACTCCAGTTTCCTCTTAGATCAGCATCTCCACATGTACAGCAGGTTCTCAGTGAGGAACCGAAGGTCGGGTTCTAGCTTTACTGGCAGATACAGTGAGCGTCTGGTTCATAAGAACAAGGTCCAGCAGCAAACACACAGGACAACACAGCTACAGACTGGCAGAGGGCCAAACCCCCTCTCTACTGACCGTGATGAGCGCCACCTCATTCCAACGTCCCTTAACCACCGTAAGATGACCTCAGGTGACCTACAGAGAGACTGGCGAGCGGTGGCTGGGGTGAGACGCACAGCGAGCATGGTTCTAAAAACAGGCTTCTGGAGGTCATTAGTGATTTTCTAAATACACAGATCTAATACAATATCTGATCTGGAGATTGGGAGGCATGGTTCCAGTAGTGTAGAGAACCAAACAGAACCAACACAAACCCAGAACCTGGACACCTAGAGAACCTGATCAGGTACAGGTGGGCTCCTACATTTCTCCAGAGCTATATAGATAGATAGATAGACCCGGCTCCTTATAGCAGGTTCTCCTTCTGTGTATCTTAAAGCTTTACTGTAGAATAAAAGTAACACCAAACTATAAACTAGCACACATGGAATTATCCAGTCCACCTTAAAACCCTCTCATGGAATTATCCAGTCCACCTTAAAACCCTCTCATGGAATTATCCAGTCCACCTTAAAACCCTCTCATGGAATTATACAGTCCACCTTAACCCCCTCCAGAGTGGAGCTGTACAGGAGGATGGAGCAGCTTCCTTACCCTGCAGTGGAGCTAAAAGAACAAGGTTTATTACTAAGCAGGTTTGGAGCGATTCTATTGGTCGGTCCCTCATGAATATTCACTAACCTGAAAGGAGAGCTAGAGCTTTTACACTGTGCAGAAAAAGAGATCAAAGTTTTTACACCACTAAATATATATTAGAGGTGGAGATATGGAGGAGTATCATACTGTGTACATCAGGAGTAGATGTGGTGTATCAGGATATGGACTGGGTCAGACTCTCATCATTCCATCACTCCATTCCCTTTAGATATCCAAATTTTGACGGGTAGTGTAGAAAATCAAAAACAGAGGTTCTCAAAAATGTACATGACTATATCATCTGCTGTAATAATCCCCTGTTATATGACTCATCCTCACTCTTCCCAAGTTCTCGCTAGGTATTGGCGCTGGGTCGGGTTGCCAGGTAGTACCCTCATGCTATACATGTCTGTGTATTGTTCTCTCTAGGTATGAGCGCTGGGCTGGGTTGCCAGGTAGTGCACATATTCTATATATGCCTGTGTATTGTTTTCTCTAGGTATGAATGCTTGGTTGGGTTGCCAGGTAGTGCACTTATGCTATATATGTCTGTGTATTGCTCTCTAGGTATGAATGCTGGGCTAGGTTGCCAGGTAGTGCACTTATGCTTTATATATGTCTGCGTATTATTCTCTCTAGGTATGAGCGCTGGGCTGGGTTGCCAGGTAGTGCACATATTCTTATATATGCCTGTGTATTGTTTTCTCTAGGTATGAGCGCTGGGCTGGGTTGCCAGGTAGTGCACATATTCTTATATGTGCCTGTGTATTGTTTTCTCTAGGTATGAATGCTGGGTCGGGTTGCCAGGTAGTGCACTTGTGCTTTATATATGTCTGTGTAATATTCTCTCTAGGTATGAGCGCTGGGGCTGGGTTGCCAGGTAGTGCACATATTCTATATATGCCTGTGTATTGTTTTCTCTAGGTATGAATGCTGGGTCGGGTTGCCAGGTAGTGCACTTATGCTATATATGTCTGTGTATTGCTCTCTAGGTATGAATGCTGGGCTAGGTTGCCAGGTAGTGCACTTATGCTTTATATATGTCTGCGTATTATTCTCTCTAGGTATGAGCGCTGGGCTGGGTTGCCAGGTAGTGCACATATTCTTATATATGCCTGTGTATTGTTTTCTCTAGGTATGAGCGCTGGGCTGGGTTGCCAGGTAGTGCACATATTCTTATATGTGCCTGTGTATTGTTTTCTCTAGGTATGAATGCTGGGTCGGGTTGCCAGGTAGTGCACTTGTGCTTTATATATGTCTGTGTAATATTCTCTCTAGGTATGAGCGCTGGGGCTGGGTTGCCAGGTAGTGCACATATTCTATATATGCCTGTGTATTGTTTTCTCTAGGTATGAATGCTGGATTGGGTTGCCAGGTAGTGCACTTATGCTATATATGTCTGTGTATTGCTCTCTAGGTATGAATGCTGGGCTAGGTTGCCAGGTAGTGCACTTATGCTTTATATATGTCTGTGTATTGCTCTCTAGGTATGAATGCTGGGCTAGGTTGCCAGGTAGTGCACTTATGCTTTATATATGTCTGTGTATTATTCTCTCTAGGTATGAGCGCTGGGCTGGGTTGCCAGGTAGTGCACATATTCTATATATGCCTGTGTATTGTTTTCTCTAGGTATGAATGCTGGGTTGGGTTGCCAGGTAGTGCACTTATGCTTTATATATGTCTGTGTATTATTCTCTCTAGGTATGAGCGCTGGGCTGGGTTGCCAGGTAGTGCACATATTCTATATATGCCTGTGTATTGTTTTCTCTAGGTATGAATGCTGGGTTGGGTTGCCAGGTAGTGCACTTATGCTTTACATATATCTGTGTATTGTGCTCTCTAGGTATCAGCATCTGAGCTCATGTCAAGTCATAGGTCGCTCTGGCTAAGAGCGTCTGCTAAAAGCCACACATGTAAATGTAAAATGAAATATGTCTTTTCGGTGTGAATAATCACTGTACTGTTCCTTTCACTCCGTCCATCTTATCGGCGAGGCACAACCGTACGCCTGCGCTGTCATAATAACGCTCTTCCTCCGGTGTGATTGTTTTCCCGTCTGCTCTGCCTCTTTCGTTTCATTGATGTTTTCATAACTCCTTGTTTGCCTGTTGCCTGGAAGCGTCTTGATTACGGCGTTCCGTATTGCTCAGGAGAGTAAATACGAGGCTAAAGGGCCCACGTAAACAGCTCCATCCGTATCACTACCGCGATGGTACACATCAGAGACCCCGAGTGAAAAAATACCTTTGTTTATTTTATCTACCGCCGTTCTGCTGTAACGTGCCTCCATGCTGTAGGACGCTCTGCCTGAGAGAACTCACAATCAGAGCTTTGGAGACGTGGATGTAGAGGAACGGCAGCCTTGTCCGTGATTGTGGATCAGAGGAACACCGAGCAGACAGCCTCCGCTGTTCTCCTTCGCTCTATCAGTGGCTGACTGTATCACTCTAAGTGAAAGATAAAGAGTCTTCAGCACTTTCTTTGTGGCCTTGAGGGCTTTGTTTGGCGATAAGCTCGGAGAGGGATTGCATTCCCGCCACCGTCCTCCGAGCAGAACTTCCCCCTTTACATTAACAGCCAGTAAACAGGCCGCGGTTCAGACGAGCTTTATTTATTTATCTCTCACTTCAGCCATAGGGATTCTCTCTTCCTCACTTTCAGTTTCAGTCTAGTGAATCCGGCAGGGTGTGCACGGTTTTCCAGACATACACCCCATTCTTAATCCATAGGCCTTAACATGAAGTCGCCCCACCCTCTACAGCCATACCAGCTCCAGCTCTTCTGGGAAGGCTTTCCACAAGGGTTAGGAATGTGTTCATGGGAATTTCTGACCATTCTTCCAGAAGCACATGTGTGAGGTCAGACCCTGATGTTGGACGAGAAGGCCTGGCTCTCAGTCTCCGCTCTAATCCATCCCAAAGGTGTTCTATCGGGTGGAGGTCAGGACTCTGTGCAGGCCAGTCCAGTTCCTCCACACCAGACTCGCTCATCCGTGTCTTTATGGAGCTTGCTCTGTGCACTGGTGTGCGGTCATGTTGGAACAGGAAGGGGCTATCCGCAAACTGTCCCACAAAGTTGGGAGCATGGAATGGTCCAGAGTCTCTTGGTCTGCTGAAGCATTAAGAGTTCCTCTCACTGGAACACTGGAACTCCTGAACACCACCCCCACACTATAATCCCCCCTCCACCAAACTTTACACTCGGCACAGTGCAGTCAGACAAGCACCGTTCTCCTGGTACCGCCGAACCCAGACTCGTCCATCGGATTACCAGACAGAGAGGCGTGATTGGTCACTCTAGAGAACACGCCTCCTCTGCTCCTCTGCCTCCAGGGGCGGAGCTTTACACCACTGCGTTCCACGCTCTGCACTGCGCTTGGTGATGTAAGGCTTGGATGCAGCTGCTCGCCATGGAAACCCATTCCATGAAGCTCTACACACTGTTCCTGAGCTGATCTGAAGGACACATGAAGTTTGGAGGTCTGTAGTGATGGACTTTGTAGATAGTTGGTGACATCTGTGACCTATGACCCTCAGCATCCGCTGACCCCGCTCTGTCACTGTACGTGGTCTACCATTTCCAGGCTGAGCTGCTGTCGTTCCCAATCACTCCCACTGTGTTCTAATCCCACTGACAGTGGACTGTGGAATATTTAGTAGGAGGGAATTTCACCACTGGACTTGTAGCACAGGTGGAGCATCCTATCACGGTACCACGCTGGAGTTCACTGAGCTCCTGAGAGCGACCCATTCTCTCACTAACGTCTGTAGGAGCAGTCTGCATGTCTAGGTGTTCGGCTTTATACACCTGTGGCCATGGAAGGGACTGGAACACCTGAATTCAGTGAGCTGGATGGGGGAGTGAATACTTTCCGCAGTATAGTATACTGTATATTAATCCTACATTAAGAATAAATCCATGAATAAATAAATAACTGTTAGTCTATCACCATCGCCAGTGCAATTCAGTTCCGGGACTAGGCCTAATCTGGGAAGACGGCCCAAAATCTAATGAGGTGCACGAGGTGCCGTGAGTGGTCGTACTCATGCTGAGCACTGGCATGGCAATCATGGCCTCCCGGAGAGTCGTTCCTGCTGGGAATGTGCTGAACTAGAGCCAGCATTGTCTTCGTCGTATTCCTCCTCTGAGCGGCAGATGAACTGACAAGCAGCTCTTTTCCATTCTCCCATTAAACACTGCAAATATATGATGCGTCGTGTATTAGCTAAAAGGGCTACAACCGAAATGCTAATTATGAGAAGTCATGTACAATAATGGAGTATTATATATTTGGCTCTGTGCTAGATCTTAAACTTAAGATAAGCATCACTATGGCCAGAAGGAGGTGTGGGAGTGCAGGTGTGTTGGGAAGGAAGATAAAGGAGACCAGGATCAATAACTGATGATAAATTTAGACTGATATGATCAATATTTATTGAGCTACACATACAGAAGTCTGTCTCTCAGTATGGCGTCGGGCCGCCGTGTTCGCTAACCCAACACGCCAGACGTCTCGGTATGGAGCTGTAGAGGTTCCTAATGGTGTCCTGTGATAATCCATCCCATGCAGCTTGAACATCCTCACACAGTTCCTGCAGATGGTGCGGTAGGGGTGGAGGTGGAGGGACACCAGGTCTTCTGGAGGTGTGACAAGAAACCATTCTTGGTGTTGACCACGGTGCCTCCACACACGGATTCGTTGGGCGTCTCCACCAAGACTAAAGCGGGACTCGTCACTGAAGATGACCCGCTGCCATTCTGAATCACTCCATGACAGTCTGGTACGACACCACTGCAGTGTTTGGTGATGGTGACGTGGTGTTAAGGACAGTCGTGGTAACGGTCTGTGTGCATGTAGTCCTGCGTGGTGCAGCCATCTGCCAATGGTGCTGCACTAACAGGAGGACTCATGGAGGACACCACTGCTCGGTGCGGTGTGGCTGTTGGGTCAGTCAGGTACAGGAATAAGACCCGTCCTTGCTCACGTCACATACGCGGTCGAGCGTCATTCGCATGTCTCACAATGTCAAACCTTCCCACCGAGTTGTATCTGGCAGTACAGTGAGAGAACTGGCCGGTTTCCTTATTGAGAACACTGGCTCGCCTATTGAGCAAAGGTGGGCCCTGAATCAGAACTCAGGTCCAGTCCCAGATCTGAGAGTATCTGGAAACGTAAACACAGCCACACTGACAGTTCAATTTAATCCAAGCCCATGGCTTAAGCCTCGCTGAGAAAACTGAACCATGGCTAATATGACTGTCTGACGTTGCCGCTAGGTCGGAGATAATGCTCCACGTGTCGACGAGCCGTGCTGGTCTTAGCAGCGTAATGAAAGCTAAAGCCTCGTCAGGCCAGAAATGCATTATGTAGTTTAGCTGAGGATAAAGTTTGTGTAAAACTTGGACATTGTTATTAATCATCTGCGCTGGTTCTGCGCAGCGATGTGCCGCTGGAGTCGAGGGATAACTGCCACATTTTGATCACACCATGGCGAATGTCTTTCCTGCGCCGAGTCATTCCGGAACATTACTGAGCCGAATATTACATTTCTCAGCATGGGCCGTCTCTAAAGCGTCTATTTCTGAACAGCATGAGGAGAAAATCAGTCCATAGGAGTGGAACGTCATGGGTTCTCAATTCACAGCACTCCAAAACTGGGTTCTGGTGATTTCAGACCATTCTTATACCCACAAGAGACACGGGGAACCATGTACCTACCCTACCAACCAATCATACTGAACACCGAATGCACAGCAACACATGGATTCTATAAGCCCTTTAGTGTTGGTTGAGTCGAAAAGGGTTCATGCACAATGCCGTACAAGAACCACATTGGGTTCTCGGAATTAACTTTCAATGGATATGCCGTTGGAGAACCAATTTATAAACCTGTCAGGGTTCTCGAATAACAAAGCATGCAGATGCGTAAATTAAAAAAAAAAAAAGTGACGAATTTTAAATTTTCAAATGGTTTGCGAGAACCCTTAAATGGTTATACATGGGTTCTACATGGGTTCCGTAGAATGGCCCCTTTGAGTCACTAACTACCAAATCAATTTACCAATTTAAACTGATTGAAGCACAGTATGCCAATGTTCTTCGTGTCTGCAAATATGTTCCGTAGTTCTTTAGGGAACCTAATGCGGTACCTCCATGGCATCGCTCCAACAGTCCGAATTTTTGGGGTTCTTGAAGGATATTTCCTCTAAAGATTTCAAATGTTCTCGACACTCACAAATGTTTTTTTTTTCAAAAGTGGTTCCTTGGGGAACCAGAAGTGGTTCTTCATTAGGCACATAGAACATCATGCTCACACACAGAGAATATGGATATGAAGCTTGCTTTTTTAAAGTAGAACCTTCACATCATGTAAAATGTTCTTTTAATCTTTAAAATGTTCTTCGTGCTTACTAATGTTTTTCAGACATGGTTCTTGAGGGAAAATAGTTGTGACTGTTCAAAGCGTCTATTCTGTATAGAACAATTGGATAATGTGGGGGTTCTTTAAACTTTGAAATGGTCATACGCATGTGTGCATCCTATGGTGGTTCTTCAGAGAACCATCAATTGAAATGTTGCTTAAGAAACCCAAAGTGGTTCTTCTGTGATAGCCTGTTAGGGGACACTTATGGAACCTTTACATGATGTGAAAGAACCTTTAAAGAACCTTTAGAATTATATTTATACTTGCAGATGTATTTCAAATTTGAAGCTAAGGGAACCAAAGGTGGTTCTTCAGTGACATTGCTCAAAGAACCTTATGTGGTACTGGTATACTGTATAGAACAATTGCATCATGTGGGGGTTCTTTAACCTTTAAAATGGCTTTCCACATTTGTGTATCCTACTTGCAGAAGTGTTTCTTTAAAGAACCATTAATGGAAATGTTGCTTAATGGAACCAAAGGTGGTTCTTCTATGGTCATCTTTTATGGAACCTTTACATAATGTAAAAGAACCTTTAGAGAACCATTAAAATGTTATACACACTTGCCAGTGTCTTTTAAACATGGATCTTGAGGGAATCAAAAATGGTTCTTTAGTGCCATTGCTCAAAAAGCCCATTGTGGTGCCACAACCAAAAAGTGGTTTGTGGCAACCAGTAAAGGTTCTTCAAAGAACCATTGATTAAAATGTACTGTAGCTTAGGGAACCCAAAGTGGTTCTTCTATGATAGCCTGTTAGAGGACACTTGTGGAACCTTTACATGATGTGAAAGAACCTTTGAAATCATATTTATGCTTGCGGATGTGTTTCAAACATAAATCTTAAGGGAACCAAAGGGGTTTTCAGTGACATTGCTCAAAGAACCTTATGTGACACTGGTATACTGCGTAGAACAATTGCATCATGTGGGGGTTCTTTAACCTTTAAATGGCTTTAGACATTTGTGTATTCTATTCTTTAAAGAACCATCAATGGAAATGTTGCTTGAGGGAACCATAGTGGTTCTTCTATGGTCATCTTTAATGACACAAACTGGTGGAACCTTTACATAATGTAAAAGAACCTTTAGAGAACCATTAAAATGTTATACACACTTGCCAGTGTCTTTTAAACATGGCTCTTGAGGGAACCAAAAATGTGTGCCATTGCTCAAAAAACCCATTGTGGTGCCACAACCAAAAAGTGGTTTGTGGCAACCAGTAAAGGTTCTTCAAAGAAGCATTGATTAAAATGTAGCTTAGGGAACCCAAAGAGGTTCTTCTATGATAGCCTGTTGTGGAACCTTTACATGATGTAAAAGAACTGGCATAGAACAATTGCATCATGTGGGGGTTCTTTAACTTTTAAATGGGTTCACACATTTGTGTATTCTATTCTTTAAAGAACCAACAATGGAACTGTTGCTTAAGGGAACCAAAAGTGGTTCTTCTATGCTCATCTTTATGGCACAAACTGGTGGAACCTTTGCATAATGTAAAAGAACCTTTAAAATGTTATACACACTTGCAGGTTTTCAAACATGGTTCTTGAGGGAACCGAAAGTGGATCCTCAGGGTCACAACTCAGAGAAGTCTTTGTTAAGTACCTAAGCTACCATACGGAACATCTACATCATGTGGAGGTTCTTTAAACTTTGAAATAGTTACACACTCTACCAAATGGTAGAGTGGTTCTATAGGGATCCAGAAGCGGTTCTTCGATGGTGTTGCTCCACCGTTTGGCAGTAACGATACTCTATATTGTATAATGTAAAGATTATATACGCCTGAGCATTTAGGGTAGGTACGTTCCACGGTTCCATCGCTCCCAGAACGGTGCAGCTGAAGATGCAGATGCGGTTCTGTATGGTTAAGCAGCTGTGACAGGAGCAGAATCAGAACCAACCCGGGTTATTGGACCTCTGCTGTGGATTAATGGAGAATTATAACTGGATTTATTGCGGTTGTTGTGCTGGGGGCGTCCTCCTCTGCGGACCCCCGGCGAGTGTCCTATTGAGTCGGGCAGGGCGACTCTCGGCAGAGCGTCATGGTAATGAAGGCAGCTCCTGCTATGAATTCATTCATAGATCATCTGCTACCTTTATTAATGTGTACAGACTGGCTGGGCGGGTGGCACCACGCCACATCCAGCGCCTTTGATTAATGTCCCCTCCGAAAACGGCACCGGTTAGGGGGGACCGCTATCTGGTATTTGTCTTTACAAGATTGTATCGACTTTTGTGAGCCCATGCAGAAAATGAACTGTCATGCGCGCAACCGGTCACGGAATGAACGGCATTAATACCTCCGGACTTCCACAGACGCAAACCTGGCCTATGAAGCTTCGGCCCGGCGGAGGAAGACGGTGGCGGCGGCGGCGACTCGCGAGGGCGGTTTGGTGTCTGTCTGGCCTCTCTATGGGAGCGTTAGCGCCAGTGTTGTGTCAGCCGCTACGCTACGGGAGAACGAAGCATGAGGGGAAGGGAATAACGTGGAGCTACTCCAGCGCTCAGCGGAAGAAAAGGAAAAGCTGGACGCCAATGACCTCATTACCGGCACAAGCAGCACGCCGGCAACTTTCTAGCCCGAGCGCCGCGCCATCATCCGCGAGCTTAAACAGCCACTTGAAGATAGATTAAGGCACCGGACGCAGGCATCTGAGGAAAGAGAACTCAAACAGGCCGCAATTACATTTCGTCCAGGGCAGAAGAGAATGTCATAGACTCGGCTATTAGATTCAATCTGTTTCCACGTAGTTACCGTGCGCCGTTTGGATGCGGTTTGAGGCCGAGGGATGGGGCCGCGTTTGGCCTTTCATTAGCCTATAACTGTTTCATACTCGGGTAGATAAGTAGCGTCGGCGGTTCCTTTATATTTATTTATTTACCTGAAGAGCCTTCACTAGCGTTAGCTGCCCGGAGGTGTATCTGTGACCAGTTCGTTATCTGTCAGGGGTTTCATTTGGGTTTGGTGGCCAAAAGTATGTGGACACCCCTCCTAATTCCTGAGTGCAGCCTACTTACTCAAATGCTGGGAGTAGAACAGTACTGAGGTACCGAGTAAGAAAGTAAACAGGTACCAAAGGTCACTCCCCCATCCAAACCATTGAATTCAGGTGTTCCAGTCACTTCCATGGCCACAGGTCTATAAACCGAGCACTTAGACATGCAGACTGCTCCTACAGGTGTTAGTGATAGAATGGGTCGTTCTCAGGAGCTCAGTGAACTCCAGCGTGGTACCGTGATAGGATGCTCCACCTGTGCTACAAGTCCAGTGGTGAAATTCCCTCCTACTTAATATTCCACAGTCCACTGTCAGTGGGATTAGAACACAGTGGGAGTGATTGGGAACGACAGCAGCTCAGACAGGAAGTGGTAGGACATGTGGAATGAGTGGACGCTGAGAGGCATAAGGGTCGCCAACTTTCTACAGAGTCCATCACTATAGACCTCCAAACTTCATGTGTCCTTCAGATCAGCTCAGGAACAGTGTGTAGAGCTTCATGGAATGGGTTTCCATGGCGAGCAGCTGCATCCAAGCCTCACATCACCAAGCGCAGTGCAGAGTGTGGAACGCAGTGGTGTAAAGCTCCGCCCCTGGACTCTAGAGCAGTGGAGACATGTTCACTGGAGTGACTAATCACGTTTCTCCGCCTGGCAGTCCAATAGACGAGTCTGGGTTTGGTGGTACCAGGAGAACGGTACTTATTTGACTGCAAAGCCAGGTCCATAAAGACGTTTTCCATCAGCTTACATAAGATGTAAGATCTATCAACTAGATATACAACAGATTTTCCCAAGATGTCATTTTTGCAATGTAGAAGTAATAATTAAAAAAAACAACTTATACCTAGTTGATATATCTTAAACTAAATTCTGAATTAGACGGTGTTGTAAACTCATTTTAAGGTTTTTTGACTTATGCCCAAGGTTTGTTACTTTTTCAGGATTTTAGTATACTATACTATACTATATGGTATAGTATATATACTATACTATATACTATAGTATACTGACAGATTTAGCTTATTTTGAGAAATATTTATTTTTATCATTTTGTTAATTTTATTTAATTAAATGAACTGCCAGTTTAGCGGGAATGTCTGGATAAATTTCTAGATAAGGTTGAATAATCTTAAAATGAGCCCACAACAATTTTTAAAATGAGAATTTATTTTCAGATATAATTAAAATATCTGACTTAAATCACTTAAAACACGTAAAACACATCTAGAAATAAGTTACATAACTAACAGTGTTAAAATTAAAAATCTAAGATATAACAGCTGGTTACAGGATCACTTTACCTGATGTAATTTCTGGCAGGGTAAAAGCTCCCTCACAGGAAGTTGTTACATGAAATGGTTATGAATACGCTGCTTGATATCTGAGATGCTGTTGATTTTTAAGATTTTTATTCTAATACATATTGTAAATTCACATATAGAACATTCAAAGGCAAAGTTTTATTATATCCAGGTTTCCCAGATTTTCCCATCATCAACATTCCATATAAACTAAAATAAAAAGAAGACATGTGTAGGTTCACTGGTGGTTCTAGATAGTAAATAAAACGTCTATGTTCCAATCACCATCACCACTGTGAAGAACACCTGAAACCATTCACACCAAACCCTGCTCGGAATTCCAGGGAATTCTCTGATTTAGTGACTGATACAGCAGCGCTATCAGCATGGCAGTGTTGGCATGTACTCACCACTGCACACTTTCCGCTTTGAGGCTCATCTGAATGTGCGGTGGGGGGTGGTGGTGGGGGTGCCACTTTGCCAGCAACTCAACAGGAAAGCGTACCGAGCTCAGAGGCACCCTGTGCTCAGCACACAGCTTATACATTTATGAACAGCTTTTAATTTATTAATAATTTGATTTCAACATTTCAGCTGCTGTGTACTCACCACACCAGGCCTGCGTGTGGAGGATGATCTTTGCACTGCACTGGAGGAATTTGAAGTGACCGGTCATAAACCAACAGACGCAGTACTGGAGCAGTGTAGGTCACGTTTTCAGCCCACTTGATACGGTAAGCGTGGCTGATCCCACACTCTAGATTCTAATCAAGGAGCTGCGCAGTAGGCCTCAGCTTCTTTACTCTGGTTCGTGCTGGTTGTTGGATAAAACACGTGTTTGGGTGCAGATTGCTGTGAGTGTAGTGGCTCCGGTAGTGGCTCATCCCAAGCTCATATGATTGTATCCAGAGGTGGGTAGTAACTATGTTTACTCGAGTATGTGTACTTAGGTACAGTACTGGTGGACTTGTACCCAGCTTTTTTCAACATCCACAGTCCAGACACTCCATTCACTCTCCAGACCCTATAGACCATTCACTCTCCAGACCCTACAGACCATTCACTCTACAGACCCTATAGACCATTCACTCCCCAGTCCAGACACTCCACAGTCCATACAGTCCATTCACTCCCCAGACCCCACAGACCATTCACTCTCCAGTCCATACAGTTCATTCACTCCCCAGACCCTACAGACCATTCACTCTCCAGACCCTACAGACCATTCACTCCCCAGACCCTACAGACCATTCACTCCCCAGACCCTACAGACCATTCACTCTCCAGACCCTACAGACCATTCACTCTCCAGACCCTACAGACCATTCACTCCCCAGACCCTACAGACCATTCACTCCCCAGTCCATACAGACCATTCACTCTCCAGACCCTACAGACCATTCACTCCCCAGACCCTACAGACCATTCACTCCCCAGACCCTACAGACCATTCACTCCCCAGACCATACAGTTACTCCAGTGGAGGTCTAAAGGGAGGAACATCTACTGACACTGGAGGAGGATTTTACCTTGGGGGTCTCTACTTTAACTAATCTACGTGGTCTATGTACATGCACTCTTTATGACCCCTATAAAACCTTCAGTGGGCTTCTCTTCTGAGCTCCTTCTGATCACACCGGAGACAATCCGCTGGAATTCACCTCTGATAGAACCTGCTGAATCATTATTCAGGCTAGACCTGCTCTACGTACTGAAGAAGACACTCTGCTGAATGTGAAGCTGGGTGTAGCTGTAGGAGGTGGATGGAAACTTTGCAGGTGTGTTTTTTAACTGTGTCAAACGTGTAAAAGGACCCGTCCCGACTTACGACACGCACTCTTCCTGCCCCGTCAGTAATAACAAAGACCTGGATTTATCGGCCTGCCGCAGTTTGAAGCTCATCAGACTGCAGCATCTGTGCACATCCTGTAATTAGCTTATCTGTGTTGGCCTGGGCGGCTCGTTACAGTATGTAGCCTGCAGTCTGCCTCTCGGTAAATCTGTTTCATTTGCAGGAGATAATGAGGTCCAAGTGGCACTGGGAAGATGCCATTATTCTTAGCTGCGAACTCCGCACCTGTCGTCTTGTGTGATAAAGCGACATTCCTGTGCTAATAAGGGCACGCTTCTCCTCACCTCGTGTTTCTCCAGTTGCTAAAGAACGCTGTCCTCGCTTGTCTCACTCTCAGGTCTCAGAGACAAGACCTTAAGCCACATGATGCCACATGGTTTCAGCCCGTTTATTAACTCAGGTGAGTCTAAACTTTCAGCTGTAGAGCTCACTTGGCTAACGACTAATCTATCTATCTATCTATCTATCTATCTATCTATCTATCTATCTATCTATCTATCTATCTATCTATCTATCTATCTATCAAGCTACACCCAGGAGGAATCAAGCCACAGACCTCCAGCGAGCAGTGGTGTCCTCCATGAGTCATCCTGTTAGTGCAGCACCATCGGCAGACGGCTGCACCACGCAGGACTACATGCACACAGACCGTTACCACGCCTGTCCTTAACACCACGTCACCGTCACCAAAGACTGCAGTGGTGTCGTACCAGACTGTCATGGAGTGACTCAGAATGGCAGCGGATCATCTTCAGTGACGAGTCCCGCTTTGGTCTTGGTGGAGACGCCCAACGAACCCGTGTGTGGAGGCACCGTGGTCAGCACCGAGATGGACGGTTTGTAGTCACACATCCAGAAGGCCTGGTGTCCCTCCACCTCCACCCCTACCGCACCATCTGCAGGAACTGTGTGAGGATGTTCAAGCTGCATGGGATGGATTATCACAGGACACCATTAGGAACCTCTACAGCTCCATACCGAGGCGTCTGGCGTGTTGGGTTAGCAGACACGGCGGCCCGACGCCATACTGAGAGACAGACTTCTGTATGTGTAGCTCAATAAATATTGATCATATCCGTGATTTTTAAGGTGGACTGAATAGTTCCGTGAGGGCTGTTTTATAGTTTGGCTCACTTGTATTCTAAAGTAAAGCATTAAGATAAAGAAAAGGAGAAGCTGCTAAGAGGGGCGTGTCTAAGCTATTGACTGGTGCTCGATATTATGGTCTGTTTAATCTCTGTATAAGTACAAATACTTACGTACAGTAACAAGAGATTCTTATATCAGATTACCACCTAGTGTGCACACGTACGCTCTCTCTCTCTCTCTCTCTCTCTCTCTCTCTCTCTCTCTCTCTCATGGCTGAGGACTACAGAGGTAAAGGAGTTAATAATTAAACGAGTGTCTACCTCTTCACTCCTGGCTGAGGCTCTATAAACTCTGATCTTGGCCTGAATTGATCTGCTGCTCTCCATGAGTGTAGGTTGGTAACCCGAGCTGGAGGCTCAGGAGACCTGTGGGGGTCTGGATTGCAGGAGCAACACAAGCTGTATGAGCCAGCCTTATATATCTGTAATATTTTTATTTTAGTAAATAAATAAATAAATAAATAAATAAGTAAATAAATCATTTTTGTGTACAGAGAGCATAAACCTGGCGTTTTGTTCCTGCACTTGTTTCATGAGTTTAACCTATTTAAGGCTAAAACATAATATATAAACGTTTCTTAAGTTCTTTGTAGCACATACAGAAGTCTGTCTCTCAGTATGGCGTCGGGCCGCCGTGTTCGCTAACCCAACACGCCAGACGTCTCGGTATGGAGCTGTAGAGGTTCCTAATGGAGTCCTGTGATAATCCATCCCATGCAGCTTGAACATCCTCAAACAGTTCCTGCAGATGGTGCGGTAGGGGTGGAGGTGGAGGGACACCAGGTCTTCTAGAAGTGCGACAACAGACCGTTCATCTCGGTGCTGACCACGGTGCCTCCACACACGGATTCGTTGGGCGTCTCCACCAAGACTAAAGCGGGACTCGTCACTGAAGATGACCCGCTGCCATTCTGAGTCACTCCATGACAGTCTGGTACGACACCACTGCAGTCTTTGGTGACAGTGACGTGGTGTTAAGGACGGTCGTGGTAACGGTCTGTGTGCATGTAGTCCTGCGTGGTGCAGCCATCTGCCGATGGTGCTGCACTAACAGGTTGGGTCAGTCAGGTACATATATACATACTTGGTCTGAGTACTCATCTTTTTATGAGTTTATTAATCAGGTCACAGCACACAGCCTAAAATATTCCTAGCGAGCGATATTCTCCCAAAACACGGAATTTTTCCATGTCTTCTTCCCAGATTTATAAATCCTGCGTACCACTGGCACCTCTGTCTACTGTAATACATAACATGCAGCTATATTCATTCGGCCTCGTGGGATGTGCCCCAGTATCGAATCTGACACCTCAGTCTACAGTCAATTGCCTGGAATCGCTGAAGCAAACATCTAGAGACTACCCAGCGCTAAATAATTCATTTTGCTCATGAATTATTGGCTCGGGGTGAGACAAACTGACACAGAATTGACATCTAGATGAGGACTCGGCAGGTTGTATAAACCTGTATCACAGAATATACCGTGCAAAAGTCAGAGACCGCCGATCATTTACTTCATCTGTTAGTTAGTTAGAGTTAGGTATTCATCCTTCAGCTCCAGGTAAAGAAATAACACAGAATAAGCTCAACCTGAGGCCCCTGTGAGTGACAGCTGGTGCTGTTTATCCGACGGGGGCCGTTATTGGTGGTCTAGCGGGTCTTAAGCGATTGTTAACATGGAATAGTTCCACAAATAGGAAATACACATGCTTACATCTGCAGGTGTATGGAAGCGTATGGTCACATGGGTCTACCAGCAGTAGCAAAATCCCAGTTTACAGGAATCTCTCCAGCAGATGGCGCTGCATGAGGACGGTGGGTCTATAAATCCCTGCGGGGTGTGAGTGGCGGGATCCATAGATGGAGAAGAGGTGCTACAGTGCAGGGAACGTCTCGTTCCATGTGTGGAAAATGGCTCCAGAGCAGATGTCAATGATTGGCTAAAAGGAGGGACTGCATGTGGGCGTGGCCAAAGACCATAGTGTGAAGGAAGTAGCTGAATCTGCAGGTGTATGGAAGCGTACGGTCATACGGGTCTACCAGCAGTGGATACAATCCCAGCCTACAGGGAATTCTCCTCGGAATTGTACCACGGAAGGCCTCCACCACATCTGGTCCTCATTTCTTTTATGGAAGAGTGTCTGAACACTGATGTGGCTACATCCAGAACCTTGTCCAGTACATGCCCAATCCAGTGTCAGCCGTTATTGGTGCTGGTGGAGGTGTTCCATGCTGTTAGGCATGTTTCAGTCACAGGGGTTTGTCTGGAAAGTTTAAATTAGTCTATGTTTATAGAAGACTGTGCCATTACGGCATCACCAACCACACAGGCGGGTCTGTTAGTGATTAATGAGCAATTTAACAGCGATTTCTTTAATACATTTAATAGCATTTGATATTTAGCGTCTTCCAGACAGCGGGAGGCCATCATGCAGCTGTGAGCAGAGGCAGCTCAGCATTGCCTCCGCTGCTCTTTGGCTCCTGTGTGGTTTTGCATTAGCATAGCTCTACAGGAGCACCTGCTGCGCTTAGCCTCGGCTACACGTGTCCGCAGTTTCCCCGAACACACACCTAATCACAGCGGCAGATAAGGAGCCGGTGAGCTGCGCAGACATCGGCGTGACGCAGGAACACGCGTTTTAAATGAGCTTTCTCCACGGCGATGCCTCTGGGGCTGGGGGTCCACTTAACTGCAATGTCATTAGTTAGGATTTAAATGAGGACTTTGCTGTTGTGCAGCACCATCCATTTAGACTTTAATTACAAACAGAATGTTTGGCAGCATCGGGAAACAGCACTGGGGCACTCCAGCATGGTGACACTGGGAGACGTGTTCTACTAGACACAGTGTCAGGACATAATCAGACATTTACTTCCAAACTCCCCCTTTATAATCAAACGAACATTTATCAGACCATCCTTTACAATCAGACTGAAGTTTAATATCAAACTAACCTTTAGAATCAGACTAAAGTCTCCTGTCAGAATATCCTTTAAAATCAAACTAATGGTTACTATTCAGATATTCTTTATAATCAGACTGAAGTTTACTACTGGAATATCCTTTAAAATCAGATTCAGGTTTACTACATACAATATCCTTTAGAATCAACTTAATGTTTATTATCCACATATCCTTTATTGTCAGAGTTTAATATTAGTATATTCTTTATAATCAGACTTAAATTTTAGTTTGACTGGATAGCGAACATATTTTAAGGAATATCCTAACATCCTTTATAATCAGACTAAAGTTTACTATTTAAATATTGTTTATAATAAGACTAAAGTTTACTACTTAAATATGGCTTAAAATTAGACTAAAGCTCACCATTTAAATATTGTTTATAATCAGACTAAAGTTTACTACTTAAATATTCTTTATGATCAGGCTGAAGTTTACTACTGGAATATCCTTTAAAATCAGATTCAGGTTTACTACATACAATATCCTTTAGAATCAACTTAATGTTTATTATCCACATATCCTTTAGTATCAGAGTTTAATATTAGTATATTCTTTATAATCAGACTAAATATCCTTTATTATCAGAGGTAAATATTAGTATATTCTTTATAATCAGACTTAAATTTTAGTTTGACTGGATAGTGAACATATAAGGAATATCCTAACATCCTTTATAATCAGACTAAAGTTTACTACTTAAATATTGTTTATAATCAGACTAAAGTTTACTACTTAAATATGGCTTAAAATTAGACTAAAGCTCACCATTTAAATATTGTTTATAATCAGACTAATGTTGACTACTTAAGTATTGTTTATAATCAGACTAAAGTTCACCACTCAAATATTGTTTATAATCAGACTAGTTTACTACTTAAATATGGCTTAAAATTAGACTAAAGCTCACCATTTAAATATTGTTTATAATCAGACTAAAGTTTACTACCTAAATATTGTTTATAATCAGACTAAAGTTCACCACTCAAATATTGTTTATGATCAGACTAATGTTTTCTACTTACATATTGTATATAATCAGACTAAAGTTTACTACTTAAGTATTGTTTATAATCAGAATAATGTTTACTACTTAAGCATTGTTTATAATCAGACTAAAGTTTACTACTTAGGTATTGTTTACAATCACACTAAAGTTTACTACTTAAGTACTGTTTATAATCAGACTAAACTTTACCTCTTAAGTATTGTTTATAATCAGACTATAGTTTACTACTTAATGGGTAGAGTATGTTTATAATCAGACACGTATCATATGTCGCTAGTAAAACAGCACAGCGGTTGTGGTCACGTGCCGTGTGTGCAGTAGAAGGTTTGGGGGGCCACAGACTCCATTGATCAAGACCAGCGAGGAGGCAATCCACACTACACCGAGCTCCCAAAGGGTCCATTCAGACTACACACCCTCACTGTACTACACCCGGACCCTGTTAATGTTCAGGGGTCTCATTAATACCAGACTCCCCTTATTAACACTACAAATCTCCCAAAGGCTCTGATCCTCCAGGGAGCGCCCTGTGATCACGGATACGGAGATATGGAAGTGCACACGGTGGGAAACTAAGCGGGCATGAGGACCGGACTGTTGTTCGCTTGGATTAGTCATGCGTGAAACGTCTCCGTGTCTGGAGATAAGAGGATA
>JAMWET010003472.1:240000-347500 GCA_024036415.1 Prochilodus magdalenae | reverse complement strand
CTATGGATCCCGTCATTCACACCCCGCAGGGATTTATAGCCTCATCATCCTCGTGTAGCGCCATCTGCAGGAGCCTGAAGCTACTACCGCCTTATCGTCGCTGTCCAAAGAAAAACAAGTGCCTCTATAATGGCAACTTTACAGGAGAGGACAAAAACCTCATTCAGTTTTAATGTAAGTCAATGGAACCAGACGTCTTCCCGAGCACTTTTGGGCCATTTCTGTTGGTCCATTCATCATGCAAATCTCCCACAGTGTAAACGGCAGCTGCTGTTTTCAAATGATGCATAAAAATAAAAATGGACAAAAAATGGGGATACATGCTTTTCATTGGACATCCTATTCATGCAGGCTAGTGCCTGTAGCTTCTTATTGGTTCTACAACAGTTGGTCATGTTTCCCGTACGTGCATTTGAATATATATGTACGTGATCATGTGAACAGTCCTACAATGGGTGTATAATGGTTTTACGGTAGCGCGTTACTTTACAGATCAGTAATAAACAGGTAACGATATGGTAATTATATGGTAACAAACTGTATTTAATCATTAAATCATTGGCAAATTTGTATTGCTTATTAAATAATAAATCAGAAATTGTAGCGAGTGTTAATAAGGTTATTATGATGAAATGGTTAAATAATGGTAAAAAGCTGTATTAATATTACCTGCTTGTTTTATAGTTCTTTATGAATAATAAGCAGCTGTAGTGGTAAGAAGGCAGTGATGTGATAGAATAGATATACCTCGTCTATTCCCAATCAAATCCAATCCAATCCAATCCAATCTAATCAAATTAAATCCAATCACTTTTATTGTCACATCACTTTTTCACAGGTGTGAAGGTGAGGGAAAAACTTAGGGGCGTAGTCTCTTACAGTACTTAAATACAAACATATAAATTATATATAGACAATAAATATATACAATACTAAGCACTAAAATATCTGTTTATACTAATTAACAGTTATGAATAAAAGTTATAATTAAAAACTATGATATATGCAGATGTACACATTACCATATAGCACTATGGTAAGGCTGAGGTAGACGAGAGATGCAGGGCATATACAGGGCACAGAATATAGAAGTTCTATGTATAGATTCCTGGATAACAATGCGTTACTATAGGTGGATGGATACTATAGGGTGATCTTATGACCTGACCTTTAGTGATTTTGGGGTGAATAACTCTAACGTTGTATATTGTATACATATACTCAATTATTATTCTCTCTTATTATTCATTAGACCTTATTCATTGGGCTCATCAAGGTCAATAAAACTTATTACTGTTTTTTTTATTATTTTATTACTAAATACTCATATAATAACTCTCATTCTGAATGCTTCAGTGACCTTTGACCTTTTATATCATATAGTAAATATAAATCTAAAATAAATATATAATATACAGGAAGCTACACTACAATCACTGACTTATTATTCATATAGTACTATAAAACAAGGAGGTAATATTTAGGTATTTCAAATGGTAATATGTACCATTTCTTAATGACCTTATTAAAACTTACTACAGTTTCTGATTTATTGTTTAGTAACCTCTAGAAAATTGGCATT
The DNA here is from genome assembly GCA_024036415.1 of Prochilodus magdalenae. Classification (NCBI taxonomy): domain Eukaryota; kingdom Metazoa; phylum Chordata; class Actinopteri; order Characiformes; family Prochilodontidae; genus Prochilodus; species Prochilodus magdalenae. Next base: position 345,918 of record JAMWET010003472.1, on the reverse strand, counting down.
TAATGAGTAATTCAGTTTAATTAGTTACCGTAGAATTACCATATCGTTACCCGCTTGTTCCCGATCTGTAAATTAACATGCTGCTGATTTTACTTTAGTCCTTCAACAGAACTAACTAACCGCAGAATCGTATAACCTCCAAACTCCTCTAAAGGTGAAAGCAGCAATGTATGCATCAGCCCAAGCCGTGCACGTTCAGCGGCGTGCAGCCTGGGCGGTCATTTAGAGCTGATCCTGGATTTATATGGATTTCCTTCTGTGTTTACTGAGTCAAACAAATCATCACATCGTGAGTTTCAGCCACATCACACTCAAACAGACGAAAACAAACTGACCTGACCTTCCGCTTCCCGTCCGAGCGCACCTCTGAGTTCTAATAAACATAGACGGATAGAAAAGAGACTCTGGAGCAATTAAACCAGCCGATATGATACACAGTACGGAACTCCAGCTAGACAGACAGACGGCGAGCGGAGACAGCGAGCGGAGACAGCGAGCGGGCCGGGTCCTGTTAGCGCAGCAGAAGGAGAACATTAGTGGTGCGGTAATAACTCTTCCTCCACAGCTCTGAACTCTGCTTAAAGCTGTAGATTACCTGCACACGCACCCACACACACATACACAGTGTCCTGGCGGTCAGAGTGCTGTCCGGAAAATGGCTCATCTCTTCCCCCAACATCCAATTTGCTGTGGCGCTGATCAGAGCCGCGTCCCTTCAGCCCTCCGCACGCGTCCCCCAGTGACAGACTCATCCGAATGGGATCTAGGAGTGTGGCAGATTCCACTCACACCTCATGAGTGCACAGGTGATAAGTCAGGATGGACAGTGGTATAGGCTATCTACGCTATAAGCCTATATACTGTACATGCACACACACCTTGTGTTCACTTATCTGTATATATACGAGTGTACTAATATATACTAAACATTCAATACGTACATCCACACTCATCATCAAAGAACAGCTGCACCCAGAACGAGGTGTGGTGCTGTTGGGAAGGAAGATAAAGGTGACCAGGATCAATAACTGATGATAAATTTAGACTGATATGATCAATATTTATTGAGCTACACATACAGAAGTCTGTCTCTCAGTATGGCGTCGGGCCGCCGTGTTCGCTAACCCAACACGCCAGACGTCTCGGTATGGAGCTGTAGAGGTTCCTAATGGAGTCCTGTGATAATCCATCCCATGCAGCTTGAACATCCTCACACAGTTCCTGCAGATGGTGTGGTAGGGGTGGAGGTGGAGGGACACCAGGCCTTCTGGACATGTGACGGCAAACCGTTCGTCTTGTTGCTGACCACGGTGCCTCCACACACGGATTCGTTGGGCGTCTCCACCAAGACTAAAGCGGGATTCGTCACTGAAGATGACCCGCTGCCATTCTGAGTCCCTCCATGACAGTCTGGTACGACACCACTGCAGTCTTTGGTGACGGTGACGTGGTGTTAAGGACGGTCGTGGTAACGGTCTGTGTGCATGTAGTCCTGCGTGGTGCAGCCGTCTACCAATGGTGCTGCACTAACAGGAGGACTCATGGAGACCACTGCTCGCTGGAGGTCTGTAATGGTGGCTGTTGGGTCTGTCAGGTACAGAGATAAGGCCTGTCCTCGATACCATTAGCATGTCTCACAATGTCAAACCCACCCACCAAGTTTCATTCCAGTTGGTTGCTCCTTCTGGGTGCAGCTGTTTGTGCTACTGTCCTGTTGAGGACGAGTGTAGATGCATAGCTAGTTTGTTATCCGGGGCTCATATTTCAACAAGAACAGCGCAGCCACGTTCTCACGCTGTTAATGCTTGTAGCGCTACTGTAATTTCACCCTCGCTCGGCTCTGCTGACAGCTGCAGACTTCAAGTAGCCTCAGAAACGCCTCAGAGACCTTTAACAGGACGAGAACTTAAAGTATGGACACTGTCTCCGGCTGCGCTAAAGGACACGTAGCATGTATTCCAGCGTTTACACACACACACAGTGATCATGTGGAAAACACGGTGGATGATGAATCCGCAGCTCTGCAGAAATACGGCCGGTCTAATCTACTCCGAACTCGAGCATGCCTTTTAATCTCGGGGAAACATCAAATCCCTCTGCACCCTGAGACCAGCGTCCACAAGGGGACCGCACTGTACACCGCACACCTCCACCCTAAGGCCCTGCTATTGTGTAAACCTGGGCTAATGCCCTGTTTATCCCACTGCTTACGGCCAAGACCCCGCAGCACGTCTGCAGCAGCTGTCCGCAGTTCCGCTAAGCTCCTGGTGGGGGCAGTGTTGCATTGTTTTGCTGATATGCTGTGTTTGTGTGTGTTACTGCTCTCTTTAAATGCCCTCTGTTTGAAATTCAACAGTGGAGTGAGGAGTGCGTGGGCCGCACGTACTCAAAGCTTCACACACACGCACACACACACGCCGCACACACAGGCGTAGTGGTCACTGCTGAGGGTCAGACCTGGTGTTGTGTTGAAGGAAGCGCGCATGCTTCAGTACTTACTGCCACTTATTTAACCTCTCTGGTTTACTCTCTGTCTCTCTCGGTTATCTGTGGATCATTTTGAGCATGTCTTTTTTTATTTTGATCTCAGTGAATCATTTTTTAATCTGATTTATTCTTTTAACCTAGCATAAACACAAAGACCATAAATATGAGGACCAGCAGAGATGCTCACTATTTGCTTCATGCCAGCCTCTGGGCTACGCTTCTGACTCAAGTCTCCAGTCTCTGGGGTGCAAGTCTGAGGCAAGGCTCTAGTCTCTGTGGTGCAAGTCTGAGTCAAGGCTCTAGTCTCTGGGGGAGAGTCTGAGTCAAGGCTCCAGTCTCTGGAGTGCGAGTCTGAGGCAAGTCTCCAGTCTCTGGGGTGCAAGTCTGAGGCAAGTCTCCAGTCTCTGCTGTGCCAGTCTGAGTCAAGTCCACAGTCTGTGAGGTGTGAGTCGGGACAAAACTCCAGTCTCTGGGCTACGGTTTTGAGTCAAGTCTCTTGTCTCTGCTGTGGCAGTCTGATTCAAGTCTCCAGTCTCTAGGTTGCGAGTCTTAGGCAAGTCTCCAGTCACTGGGGTGCGAGTCTGAGGCAAGTCTCTGGGGTGCGAGTCTGAGTCAAGGCTTTAGTCTCTGGTGTGCCAGTCTGAATCAAGTCTCTAGTCTCTGGTGGGCCAGTCTGAATCAAGTCTCTAGTCTCTGGTGTGCCAGTCTGAATCAAATCTACAGTCTCTGAAGTGTGAGTCTAAGTCAAGTCTCCAGTCTCTGGGGTGTGGGTCTGAGTCAAGGCTCAAGTCTCTGCTGTGCCAGTCTGAGTCAAGGCTCTAGTCTCTGCTGTGCCAGTCTGAGTCAAGGCTCTAGTCTCTGCTGTGCCAGTCTGAGTCAAGGCTCTAGTCTCTGCTGTCCCAGTCTGAGTCAAGGCTCTAGTCTCTGCTGTCCCAGTCTGAGTCAAGGCTCTAGTCTCTGCTGTCCCAGTCTGAGTCAAGGCTCTAGTCTCTGCTGTCCCAGTCTGAGTCAAGGCTCTAGTCTCTGCTGTCCCAGTCTGAGTCAAGGCTCTAGTCTCTGCTGTCCCAGTCTGAGTCAAGGCTCTAGTCTCTGCTGTCCCAGTCTGAGTCAAGGCTCTAGTCTCTGTGTAAGGGTCTGGGCTGTACTGCCTGCAGCCAGCAGAGGGCAGCAGCAGCGGCGCCGTTCTGGGGGAACTACAGCCCGGAACTCCAAACCCCAGAATGCCCTGGGCTGATCAGGCCAACAAGCGGCACCTGAGGCATCAGCCATATAAGCACCCACCACACAAACACCTCCGCTGCACCTTTGTAGAGGGGTAGCCGGTACGGTACACCAGAAAGCAAAGAGAGAAAAAAAGTAAAGAGAAAAGAAAAGAGAAAGCAAAGTGAAAAAGAAAGAAAAAAAGGAGAAGAGAAAAGCAGCAAGGGCTTTAAATAATTTAAATAACCCCCAACCGTGCTGTGGCACTCTGGTGTGCCAGTCTGAGTCCAGTCTCCAGTCCTTAGAGTCACCGAGTCTGAGGCAACTCTCCAGTCTCTGGACTCAAAGAATTGTACAGCAGAATTATTTTTAAATACTTCAGTTTTCTCTCGTCTGGAGTAGATGATGGTGTTGAGCACGCTTTCCGATAATGCGAGGGGCTCCAGCTCTTGAAATACAAAAACGCTGCCCCTGCATTAAGGTATGTTAATCTGAGCCTGTAAAACTGACGGGGTTGTCTTACTCCACAGTTCGTAGTGTGGCAGGAGCTCCAGACACCTGAATGTATGAGCAGGAGAGCCGCCAACAGTGAGGGATTTGTACGTCCCCTTTTACAGAACCTCCTCAGGGAACAATTCTGATTTATTTGCTGAATTTAAAATAAAGGAAGGAAAATCAAACACAGGTCGGCCTGTGTAAACGTGCGGCAGAGAGGAATGGAGAGGGGCGGGAGAACGGTCATGTAAAAGTAACTATGGCTCTTTTGGGCTCACAAACCCACTGAGATGTGGAATCTAGAAGAGCAAATGCACAAGACAGATCTTTAATTACACTTACTGAGTTACTGTAGACCAACACGCTACTTACAGTACACTAACACATTACACTTACTGAGTTACTGTACACCGACACACTACTTACAGCACACTAACACATTACACTTACTGAGTTACCGTACACCGACACACTACTTACAGCACACTAACACATTACACTTACTGAGTTACTGTACACCAACACACTACTAACACTACACTAAACACTTACACTTACTGAGTTACTGTACACCGACACACTACTTACAGCACACTAACACATTACACTTACTGAGTTACTGTACACCGACACACTACTTACAGCACACTAACACATTACACTTACTGAGTTACTGTACACCGACACACTACTTACAGTACACTAACACATTACACTTACTGAGTTACTGTACACCGACACACTACTTACAGTACACTAACACATTACACTTACTGAGTTACTGTACACCAACACACTACTTACAGCACACTAACACATTACACTTACTGAGTTACTGTACACCGACACACTACTTACAGTACACTAACACATTACACTTACTGAGTTACTGTACACCAACACACTACTTACAGCACACTAACACATTACACTTACTGAGTCACTGTACACCGACACACTACTTACAGTACACTAACACATTACACTTACTGAGTTACTGTACACCAACACACTACTTACAGCACACTAACACATTACACTTACTGAGTTACTATACACCGACACGCTACTTACAGCACACTAACACATTACACTTACTGAGTTACTGTACACCGACACGCTACTTACAGCACACTAACACATTACACTTACTGAGATACTGTACACCAACACGCTACTTACAGCACACTAACACATTACACTTACTGAGTTACTGTACACCAACACACTACTTACAGCACACTAACACATTACACTTACTGAGTTACTGTACACCAACACACTACTTACAGTACACTAACACATTACACTTACTGAGTTACTGTACACCAACACACTACTTACAGCACACTAACACATTACACTTACTGAGTTACCGTACACCAACACGCTACTTACAGCACACTAACACATTACACTTACTGAGTTACCGTACACCAACACACTACTTACAGCACACTAACACATTACACTTACTGAGTTACTGTACACCAACACACTACTTACAGTACACTAACACATTACACTTACTGAGTTACTGCATATGGGTTATCACAGGACTCCATTAGGAACCTCTACAGCTCCATACCGAGACGTCTGGCGTGTTGGGTTAGCGAACACGGCGGCCCGACGCCATACTGAGAGACAGACTTCTGTATGTGTAGCTCAATAAATATTGATCATATCAGTCTAAATTTATCATCAGTTATTGATCCTGGTCACCTTTATCTTCCTTCCCAGCACACCTGCACTTCCACACCTCCTTCTGGGTGCAGCTGTTCGTTTAATGACGAGTGCATCTCTCTGCCATATACCACTTTTTCATAAAGTGCCAGCACTGCAGCTGGAGGTAAACACCTGAGAGGAAGATCAGGGAGAGATGCTGGCTTACTGAAGCGAGACTCCGGGTGGCAGCTTGTCTGAAAGCTCACCATGAAAGAGGAATTCATTCCTAATCCCGCTACTGAACTCCCTGACCGCACGGAGACACAGCAGACAGGGAGTCCTTCCCTTCTGAGAGGAACACACAACATAACCCAAATGGGCTCTGAGAGCAGCAGCGGGGACAAGCAGCATCCTTAAAAGCTCAGGAGCGAGGACGGCAGCGCAGTGGAGACGAGCAGTGGCTTAATCACTGACCTCCGCAGGTCCTGTCTTCACCATGGACACGTGCTGTTTTTAAAAGTGGCTCTTCTTCCTGCGATGGCTCAGGAAGTTTGGTCTGCCTCCTGACATCCAACTTCTACAGCTGCGCCACAGAGAGCCTCCTCACGGCCTGCATCACTGACAGCTGCACTGCCTACGACCGCAAGGCCCTGAAGAGAGTGGTGAGGACAGCGGAGTCCATCATAGTCAACAAACTTCCAGACTTACAGGACGTGTACCAGTCCCGCTGCCTGAGGACAACCCAGAAGATGGGGTTGGACAGTAGCCACCCAGCACACGGCCTGTTCACCCTACTCCCATGAGGCCAGAACAAACTGGCTAATGAGCTGTTTCTACCCACAGGCTATCAGGTTCCTGAACACACTGTGAGCCCTTCACCAACACCACTGCACTCTGACACTTTATTACCGGATGAAGGAGAAATGTGGACCATCTGATAGGCCCCACCGAACCAGGTGGGGAAACAAGGCTCTACAGTGATAGTATAGCGGAAGGTTTGTCCTGTACGCTTGAACCTTACAAGTAGGGTTGCCACCCGTCCCGTAAAATACGGAATCATCCTTTATTTGGTAATTAAATGTTGCGTCCCGTATTAAACCAACACAGGACACGATTTGTTCCGTATTTCTGTAAATGTCTGTAAATTTGTTCCGTATTTCTGTAAATGTCTGTAAATTTGTTCCGTATTTCTGTGAATTTGTTCCGTATTTCTGTAAATGTCCGTAATTTGTTCCGTATTTCTGTAAATATCTGTAAATTTGTTCTGTATTTCTGTGAATTTGTTCCGTATTTCTGTAAATGTCTGTAAATTTGTTCCGTATTTCTGTAAATATCTGTAAATTTGTTCCGTATTTCTGTAAATTTGTTCTGTATTTCTGTAAATGTCCGTAAATTTGTTCCGTATTTCTGTAAATGTCTGTAAATTTGTTCTGTATTTCTGTAAATGTCTGTAAATTTGTTCCGTATTTCTGTGAATTTGTTCCGTATTTCTGTAAATGTCCGTAAATTTTTTCGTATTTCTGTAAATATCTGTAAATTTGTTCTGTATTTCTGTAAATTTGTTCCGTATTTCTGTAAATGTCCGTAAATTTGTTCCGTATTTCTGTAAATGTCCGTAAATTTGTTCCGTATTTCTGTAAATGTCCGTAAATTTGTTCCGTATTTCTGTAAATTTGTTCCGTATTTCTGTAAATGTCTGTAAATTTGTTCCGTATTTCTGTAAATTTGTTCCATATTTCTGTAAATGTCTGTAAATTGTTCCGTATTTCTGTGAATTTGTTCCGTATTTCTGTAAATGTCCATAAATTTGTTCCATATTTCTGTAAATGTCTGTAAATTTGTTCCGTATTTCTGCAAATTTGTTCCGTATTTCTGTAAATGTCTCTAAATTTGTTCCGTATTTCTGTAAATGTCCGTAAATTTATTCCGTATTTCTGTAAATTTGTTCCGTATTTCTGTAAATGTCTGTAAATTTGTTCTGCATTTCTGTAAATGTCATGAATGATCACAATCCCCCCCGCCCCCGGACTCAGCTCAAGTACGTGATGCACTTTGTTACGTATTACCATAAATATCCGATAAATACATGTGTCACACATGAATGATCACACTCTCCCCCAAAGAATCGACCCCACCCACCACCACCCCACCCCCGGAATCATCTCAAATACAAAACACGATTTCGAACACGTCACTCACACACGAACACGGCCCCCCACCCCCCACACCACCTACCTTTATTTTCATTTCTGAAAGGTGGCAGCCCTACTCACAAGCCTTTATTTTCAAGAGTGTTGGGCAAGTTAGGAATGCAGTGTGCTGTTTTCAAGTGCCTCCGTCATAGGGGGCTTAATAAAAGCCTATAATTATTAATAACTGTGATTAGAAGTGATCTACATTACTAATACTGCTCCTGTCCCTGCCAGAGCAATGCTAACCGCTAACCACGTCTCTAAATGGCTCAGTGACTCCCCATATCAGCTTCGAGAGCAGACAGGCAAGAAGCTCTTCAAGCCTCGCGGGCAGATGAGAACCAGCTCTAACACCTAATCCCCGTTGTGCTCGACAGAGACGGTGGCCTCAGATGGAGTTCATTCCTCTGAGAGGCCGAGAGAGCCGCCGCAAAGCCCAAACAAACACGGCTTTTACTTAGCCTCGACCATTCTGGCCAATCTCACGGTTTCAGGGCTAAATGGGAGAAAGGCTGCTCGGATAGAGGGATGAATGCAGGGTGAGCACAAACATGAAGATTAGCCTGTGTTCGCTTCCATTTGCCATGGTTGGCTTCTGCTGGTACAGTATGCTGACTGGACGTTTAGCATACGGGTGCATGTTGCACTCTGCTAGCTGCATGCTGACCCTGGAGCAGATGCTAAAGCTGTTGTGATCCTCCTGTGGCAGTAATTAGGAGAGGAGTATGGCGGGGGATACAATAGAGGGGCTGGGGAAGGAATCTGGAGGCCAGTTCAGCACTGATGCTTATCCTAGAAGCCTGGGTGAAGGAGCAGGGAGGATGGATGAAGGGCATGCCCAGGGCCGGGATTAATTAGCAGAAGGGCCGGAAGGATTACCAATAGGGTGTTCACCCATTGAACAGCTGCCAGTGTAGGCTCAGCTGTCTTTTGACCAGTTGTTACTCACTTGTATACTTCTACTAGCATTACCATTACTATATGGGATCTTTATCATAGCCCACTAGCAAAATAATAAAGATAGGAAATATTAAATAGCATAACCTGGAGATGAACGCTGGCTTGAATTTGAGTGGAAGCAAACTGAGGGTCAATTTTCTGAATCAATAGTATGTGTAATGGAGCTCAAAGTAGGGGACGATGCTGCGCTCGTCAAGCCTATTCGTTAGCACACGGATGGAATGTTAGTTAGCATGGTTAATAGGACCCACAAAAACTCCAATTAAACATCCAGCCACACTGAAAACCTATTATCATTTCTGGAACAGGACTCTTCATCAGCTCAGTGTAGGTGAAGAGACTCTAGTGTCTCTCTCTGTCCACCAGTCTTTAATAGAAGCTCATTAATTAGCCTGACACTGATGATCAAATAGTCATACACACAAAACACTGAAGGAGAACAGTTTCCATTAGCTAGAACCAAGCTCTTTCCAACAGGTCCACTGTACCTTAATTGGACATGTGCGAAGATGACATCATCCAGCCAATGTGCTGCAAGCATATCGTCATTCTGTACAAACTCACTGTGCGCTCTTTCATTACAGTGGAGGTTAAAACACACAAGAGGGCGCTAGAGAACAAATTAGATCCACCAACTACGACAGCTAAATGTGGAGCGCTGCTTTACCTGCTCTGCTGGAATTAAAGGGCGTATCATTTACGTTTATTTAAGCATACCAATTTGGCATGATATCCAGCTGTAGAGAAAGCACACTGGCCGTACCAGACAGATCAGACAGGCTTCGCTTGTTATAGTGCCCCCTGCTGTTAGGCCCAGAATGCAGGTCTCTCCTGGACTCCTCTGTAAAGTTGCCATTTTAGAGATACGTGTTTTTCTTTGTACAGGAACGATTGCATTGTATCATGAACTGCTGAATGCAACAATGCACTAAACTGTGTCTGTGCAGCCTGATGGATCTGCATTCATGTCTTTGCGCCAAGAACGTTCCTGGTGTAAATGTATCCTATGAGCAAGTGGGCGGTTCTTACAATGAAATAAGCTCACTGGGAAAAAAAATTCCCCTTGTGTGCTTAAGGTGGTGGTTACCGTAAGGCTCCTGTAGATGGCGCTGCACGAGCATGATAGGGATACTATAAATCCCTGTGGGGTGTGAGTGATGGGATCCATAGATTGGGAAGAGGAGCTACAGTGCAGGGAATGTCTCGGTCCATGTGTGGAAAATGGCTCCAGAGCAGATGTTAATGATTGGCTAAAAGGAGGGACTGCATGTGGGCGTGGCCAAAGACCATAGTGTGAAGGAGGTAGCTGATCTGCAGGTGTATGGAAGCAGCGTACGGTCATACGGGTCTACCAGCTGTCACTAAGGAATTATGGATGTGGCCTACATCCAGACACTCGTCCATCCCAGCTGTTATTGGTGCTCGTGGAGGGACTGCACGCTATTAGGTACATGCCAGTCACGGTGGACTCATTCTTTTGAGTGGTGAGCTTACTATCCTGCTGACATCCAGATCTTTCGGATTGGCTTCTCTTCTCTGGATGAAAACATGGAGAACTCCTCCTCACCCAGCCTGTGCTGAAAAATGATCAGATCTTCGATGTGTTTTGATTGTGTTTGTTTTTATGCTAAGTATTTATTAGCATATAGCACAGCAGCCAGGCTAACAGTCAGGATTTGCTGACACCACAGGGATTCCCGATGGTTTTATGATCTGCTTGCATACCGGGATGCATGCTGGGAATTGTATGAGCAAAAAAAAATTACCAGTATAAAATTATGAATTATGTTGAGCTAATGAGGCTGAAGAACAAAACGCGGCCCAGCGGGACATCACATGACAAAGCGACTGGAATGTGCTTCTCAGTATTATGATCTTTGCCAGATCCTATAAACTGTGAGTCACCAGAAACTGAACCCAGCTGAAGATCTGATAAGCTCATATCAGCCTGTATTGACTGGAAGGCCTTAATGGCTTGGTCATCTGATCAGGGGTGGTCAGTCTTGCGCAGGCCTGGTCTGCAGGCAGCCAGGGGAATGACTTTTTTTGTGATCAAGCCATCACCGAAGAATAAATGAACAAATAAAATATCTGTTCGGGAAGTCTCGGACGCTGGCTACTTTTTAATCACTGGCCCTGTAGGTTTAAATTAGCCAGCCGGAGGACCGAGCATTTCTCATTTAAACAGCCAATCATACGTTAGATTTAAAGGTCACAAGGTTAATAAAAGTTCGGATTCGTATATTTTTCGTATAGCCTCGTCGCTAGAAATAACGGAGGAGAGAAGCGCCCGTGTAAAGGAGAATGTAAATAGGATTTTCAGCAGATTATTTTTCATAGTTCATTATTGAGTCTATGGGAATAAATGGTAGACTTCACAGTCAGTTTAATTATGATTGTATTGCCATAGGACATGCAGGACGCACACAACTACTGTTTATTAGCAACAAAATAATTATTAGAAAATGAAGTGATTATGGAAAACAACATTAATCAGGCAAACCTGGACGAGTTTATGATAAATAGCATTTCCAGGTCAATAAGGCACACGTACGACTGCCTGGCAATATTCAAACCAATGTTAATAAATTTGGATGGATTGAGGTATGGGTGTAGATTGAAGAAGAAATTTTTTGGTCTGAAGTTTGGTGTGGTCAAAAGTTGAAGGGTACAGGGAACGATTCTCTGGAAGTCCCTGGAACTGTACTGTAGGGATAGAACAACAGTCTTCCAGGAGATATTCCCTCAGTTGGTGCTGATCATGATTGGTGGAAAGTGCTGTCCAATGGGATGGTCTAAATGTTGTCTTAGGTGTTCAGCTGGGAGAGTTCATTATTGTTGTTGTTGTTGTAGTTGCTGCTATTATAGTTTGTTGTTGTAGTATTATTATTAATATTAATATTAATATTAATATTAATATTAATATTAATATTATTATTATTATTATTATTATTATTATTATTAACGTTGTTTTGGTTACTGCGGAGGTTAGGGAACCAGTTGTGAAAAAAAACACATCGTTTCCCTAGCCTATAATATATTGTTTATTTATCCAGCACCTTATCAAACCCCGGGTGCTGGATAGGGCTAATTTAAACTTTGTGCTCACTCCCCCTAGTATAAACAGTGCATGTGTGAGTGGTGTTTCACTAAACGGATGGAGAAAGTACTGTAAGGTTTCCCTACTGTGGGATCAACAACAACCACCAAATCTTAAATTATTCTACCTCGAATACCATATTAACTTATTATTATTATTATTACCATTATTATTAACAGTGAACCGACTTAGTAGTAAAAAAAAAACAATATCCTAACAATAATTGGTAACCACTTATTTTTCCAGCACAACATCAAAACATACTTTATCAGCAAACACTTTGTGGAATCATAACAGTATACCAACATTTGCTGGTGGTGAGACTGTTCTAAACCGATGGAGAAAGTACTGTAAGAGGTTCCCTCCTGCTATATCACAACAACCACCAGCAACCACCCATTAATCTACCTGGAATACCATACCAACTTAACAACCACCCAGAATACCATAGCAATGCACAGGGAAACCAGCTAGGATATGGTTCAATGACCTAACAACATCTTGGCAACCACTGGGAATACCATTATAGCCACCAAGCAATCTGGGATGACACAGGTCAACAGAAAAACTAGTCTACCGGAAATTCGCCTCGGAATTACGTCCAGAAACTCGTCCAGTCCACGCCAAATCCAATCCCAGCTGTTACTGGTGCTGGTGAAGGTATCACATGCTACTAGGTATGTGTATGTATCGGTCATACGGGACTCGTTTTAAAGCTTACGACTAACATAAAAGACACGATACATTTTTATATCAATATATTAACAGGATCTTAATGCATGTATTGAATTTAGCATTTTTTATTTAAGGCATATTTTCTACTTGTCATCTACAGTGATATTGGTATTTTGTAGAGAGGTTTATATATATAGCATCTCCACATCATCGATCACTTATTAAGATGAGGCCAAAAAAAAAAAAAAAAAATTACTGAGAATGTGGTAACTTCATATTGTGTTGTATTACTCTGCTGTACTGTGTTGCTGCTACTGGCTGCTAAATTTACATCGGGGTCAATAAAGTGTCTGTCTGTCTATCTGTCTATCTATCTGTCTGTCTGTCTGTCCACACAGCTCTGGAGAAATGTAAGAGCCCACCTGTACCTGATCAGTGTCTCTAGGTGTACAGGTTCTGGGTTTGTGTCGGTTCTGTTTGATTCTCTACACTACTGGAACCATGTCTCCCAAACTCCAGATCAGATATTGTATAAGATCTGTGTATTTAGAAAATCACTAATGACCTCCAGAAGCCTGTTTTTAGAACCATGCTCGCTGTGCGTTTCACCCCAGCCACCGCTCGCCAGTCTCTCTGTAGGTCACTCGGGGTCATCTTACGGTGGGTAGGGGACATTGGAATGAGGTGGCGCTCATCACGGTCAGTAGAGAGTGGGTTTGGCCCTCTGCCAGTCTGTAGCTGTGTTGTCCTGTGTGTTTGCTGCTGGACCTTGTTCTTATGAACCAGACGCTCACTGTATCTGCCAGTAAAGCTAGAACCCAACCTCACTGAGAACCTGCTGTACATGTGGAGATGCTGATTTAATAGGAAGCTGGAGGGGCTCTGATTTATTTCCAGAGCTGTATATATATTTTTTTAATTATGTTTATATTATTGCTACCTTTAAAACTATTTAAGAGTGGTGATGTAGAATGAACACCAACCGTTATCATCCTCATCTTCCTCTTCTGTTTTTAGCTCCTTTCTTCCCATGACACCAACAGGCCTGATGCAGAGACTGGCTTTATGGGAGTTTCTGACAGATCTCCTCTGAATGTGCAGATGAGGGGAAAAGTGGACGTGAGAGGTGATTCCCCCTGTGGTGAGAAAGCGGAGGGGGAAAAGAGATGGGATGAAATACAGCTGTGGGTTATTACGCATGACTCACAGCGCTTTACTTCCGCTACAGCTCATTTCTACACATGAAACATGCCGTTATCAGAACCAAGATTAGAACCGTCTGATGGCATGAAGTTATTAAAGACTATTCATCCGCTGTGGCCATCCGCTTACTGCAAGCTGGTTTACTCTGCATGGGCTACTTCAGCTTAACCGTTCCAGGATGGAGTAGGATTATTAACAGAACGGCTGTGATGGTGAGTCAGAGACGTCTTTGTATGGTGTGGCAAAGATATCTACGAAAGTTAGCGAGCTAGCTAGCTAGCCCCGGGTCCGTCCTGTCTCGTAGTACCACTGTGTGCCTGTAGAGGTGATAGTGAGTCACTGTAGTGCTGTAGGAGTGCAATCAGTCCAACATGAGAGGATGAAGAAGTAAACCCTGACTGCGTATTCTAACCTCTTCATGTTGAAGGTGCTGCTACGGGTTAGATCATTGAAGAACAGGGAGCCAATGAAAGGAGCAGTAAACACCACAATGGATGAAACTCTGGTCTGGGACAACACCACACTACCTGCCAGTGAGGTCCCACCCCATGTGGGAGACTAAATAAAATGAGCATCTGTCAATAAGCTTCACCTCATTCTATTAAGTTAGCCATGCTAGTTTCTTGGCGCTAATGCTAATGCTAATGTACTAGCTACTGGCTCCATCTGGACACCAACACACAGTAGATTAAAGTTGATCCTCACTATGGAGCTCTCAGTTTAAGATGATCTGCTCCAACCGGCACACATGGATACAATCACACAGCATGGCTGCTACTTACAGGCTACTATTGGGGTGGTGGTGCTAATAAAGGTGGAGCTGCTCCTCTCTTCAGTCTCTTCAGGGACAAACGCTGAGCGGAGCTGCTCCATATTGTCCAGAGAGGTTTGGGAATCTGTCCGGAGTGGAATGTGCAGTCTGCAGGGTTATAGTTGTTCCCGGATCCTGTTAAAGATGTGGGAGCTGGAGTTCCTGGTCTCCAGCTTGTTTTGGGAATTTTATGTTGAGGAATGGACCATTTGGATTAGGAAGCTGGTGAATAGGAAGAAGCTTCAGTCTGGTTTAAAGATGAACAACAACCAGGTGTTATTATTATTGTTATTATTATTATTGTTATTATTAACCTGCTCTGTGGTGGTCCTGTGGGGGTCCTGACCATTGAAGAACAGGGTAATACAGTACACAGAGAAACAGATGGACTACAGTCTGGACCTGTACACCTACAGAGTGTCCTGTATGGTCAGTGGAGCTGATAAGATGGACAGTGAGTACTGCCGTACAGGGATGTACCTAATAAAGTGGCTGGTGGGTGTAAACCTGCTATGCTGTCTGTGTACTGATCAAGGCTACTATACCCCGAATACTGTAGTGACAGCAGACGGCATATAATGGTAGCTAGAGTGAGACTGTTAGGAGGAAACGGTGATGCTTAACTAGCAGCTTGGTAACTTGTGTGCTCAGATTTCAACAATTGGGCTTTTACGAGGAGTCACGTTTTCATGCCTGCAGAAGCTCTGGGTTATTTATGCTAGTAGCCATGCTGTTCTGGCAGTAATTGCATCTTCACTCGGCCCTACTGACAGCCACAAACAGCACACTGACTTTCAATGTAGCAAAGCAGCAGCTTAAAAAGTAAGCACCCTTTCTTTGACCTCAGTAAAATCAGGAACAAACTACACCATCATCCCCTAACCGGATATCCCAGCCTTCGTTCTGATGAGCAGTTTGGAAAATAAGGTGGACACATCACGGCGCGCCTTGGTTGATTGTGCCATCTCATTCCACTGCATCGTTTGCAGCACCAAAGTGATCAGCACCAATCAAAACCGACGATCCCCCGGACTCCCGGTGTCATTAGAAAACTGTCCATCTATCCATTCATCCATCTTCTAAGCCGCTTGTCTTTCTGGGTTGTGGGGGAATGCTGGAGCCTATCCAAGCACTTATTGGGTGGAGGTAGGTAAGCTGTGCACGAACATAATTACACTTAGGACTTCTGTTTATTAGAACTGTAACTACGTCATTAGAATATAGAGTCATGATCTGAGTGTATCGCTGCACAGCGGATCAGCACTGTGACTGATTCAAGAAGCGTCCAGAGCAAAACTACTGAACTCTCATCATCAAAAGACCAACTGCTCCCAGAAGGAGGTGTGGGAGTGCGGGTGAGTTGGGAAGGAAGATAAAGGTGACCAGGATCAATAACTGATGATAAATTTAGACTGATATGATCAATATTTATTGAGCTACACATACAGAAGTCTGTCTCTCAGTATGGCGTCGGGCCGCCGTGTTCGCTAACCCAACACGCCAGACGTCTCGGTATGGAGCTGTAGAGGTTCCTAATGGAGTCCTGTGATAATCCATCCCATGCAGCTTGAACATCCTCACACAGTTCCTGCAGATGGTGCGGTAGGGGTGGAGGTGGAGTGACACCAGGTCTTCTGGACGTGTGACAACAAACCGTTCATCTTGGTGCTGACCACGGTGCCTCCACACACGGATTCGTTGGGCGTCTCCACCAAGACTAAAGCGGGACTCGTCACTGAAGATGACCCGCTGCCATTCTGAGTCACTCCATGACAGTCTGGTACGACACCACTGCAGTCTTTGGTGACGGTGATGTGGTGTTAAGGACAGTCGTGGTAACGGTCTGTGTGCATGTAGTCCTGCGTGGTGCAGCTAGGATGGTCACTGCTCGCTGAGTATCGTGGCTGTTGGGTCAGTCCGGTACAGAGTTAAAGCCCGTCCTTGCTCATGTGCGACCGAGTGTGGAACTTGGATTATGGCCATGTCTCACCAAGCTTCATTCCTGTGGGTTGATTCCTTCTGGGTGCAGCTACCTGTGCTGCTATTCTTTTGATGATGAGTGCATCAACACTATGGAAGCTGATTCCTTCTGAGGACTCGCTGCAGCCCTTATAGCAAAACGCCAGTGATGCTTTCCGACGTCTGAAGGTTTAAACCGGCAGCTTCGTCTGCTGTAAGAGTTCGCTGTAGCGGCATTTGATGTTGTGAGGAGAATTCCCGCGCGCCCCACAAAGTCATGCCTGTTTTGGAAACCTGATGGTTCTGTGTTGAAGCTCCTGCTAATGTGTTTTTATCGGAGCTGTGCTCCAGTGCTTTGCGGCTTCACCCGCAGAGAGGCTTCTCATTTATTTAACAGATTCTGGGGGGGTGCCACGTGGCGTCCCTCTCTCCCCCACCGCACCTCTTTTTCTCCTTCATTAGTACATATTAACCCAGAACTTTTCCAAATTTGGTCAATTATTCACCAGCTCGCTCCTCCACAGAAGTGCTCGAGGCTAATTTCCGACCCGACTGTGTGTAACCTGCTCTGTTTGAGGAGCCTTCGTGAGCCTTTCCAGAATGCTATTCCTTTTACCGAGACTTCCACTGGAATTTAAAGCTTGTGCTATAAGACAGGAAGTGGTGGGGTGGGAGGTAGAGGGGTTGAAATCACAGTCAGCCAATAGGACTTCATCTACAGGATGAATTAGACTGACATGCCGAAAGTCTCGTATGTAAATTGGTAATGAAGTGGCGTTACCTTAGAAAGGGAAGGTTTGGGAACGTCCACACCTGTTGTGAGGTGTTGTCTTGCGAGGGAGGCTGAACACTGGCCATCGCGTTCATGGCGAGGCGATGTGAATTATCCCAAGGCTTTGACCCAGGCATGATACTGGAATGTCTCGATTGGGCTCATGTCGGGCGAACGTGCAGGCCACACCCTTCTTCAGAACTCTAGGAATGCTCCTCCAGACCGATTCGGGATAACTTGGGCCTGATGGCATGGTGCATTATCCTGCTGGAATATTCCATCAGTGTGGAGGTACATGCAGGGCTCCAACTGGTCAGTGAGCTTTGGGGAACCATTGGGGGGCGTTGGTCAATGACGTTTTAGCCGGACCAGAGGACTCAACCCATGCCATGAGAAAGCACCCCACACCAGCATGGAACCACCATCAACCTGCACAGTGCCTTGTTGACCACTGGGGTCCATAAGCCCTACTATCAGTTCCAAACAACTGGTACTGTAATTGGGTGTTGCCAGTCCTCTAGGGTCCAGTTAGCAACCCCAGGTGAGGCTCTGCTCCCGATGGGTCTTCTGCTCCCATATCCCATAGAAAATGATCCGTCCCATCCACCTGGCACCTGCTATCGTACCTTCTTGCATACAAACTCAGATAACTCATTTCGTTGTGCCATGGGCATGCTGGCCGGTGTTCAAGCTCATTCCCAAGATAACATCTTACAGTTAATACAGGTATGGGTGTTTCCAAGCTGTCCCCTGAGGTTACGGCACCGTACAATTAATTTACATACTGCTAGCCAATGACTTTTGGTATGACAGTGTGTATATATACAGTATATATACAGTAGACAGTATATATATTTATCACATACACACACAGCAAGGCACTATAAGCGGATTATCTTGGGAAACAGGCAATCTTCTCCTGACCGTAAGCTGCAAACTTCCCTGACAAAGGACATATAAAGAGACTGAGGCAGAGGAATGAAATGCACTTAGAGGACGGTTATTGTGACATTGGGTGTTTATTGTTTTGAGGGGTTGGTTATTGAGCCTTGTACTGCGGGAGGGATTCCCAGAGGCTTCCTGACAGGACTGTGTTAGCTATCCTCAATCAGACAGACCAATCATCCAGCCCCGGCTGCGTCCCGCCACAGCTGCATCCAAATCCCGACCACACAGTCCTGATTGCTGTCTCAGTGGGGTCACATCAGCACAGTCACCAGATCTTTAAAGTCACTTCTTCCCGCCGCACGTATTAAACAACGGGTTCCACACATGTTCTAGGGAGTACCTGACTAATTAAACTGCTACCATGGAAACAAAGTCCCTCACAGGAAGTAATCACATGAAATCATTATGAATACGCTCATGTCGGGGGGACGTGCCGGCCACACCATTCTCCAGAACTCTCAGAATGCTCATCCAAAGCAATTCCGGACAACTTGTTCCCGAGGACGCGGTGCATTATCCTGCTGGAATATCCCATCACTGTTGGGGCACATGAAGTCCATGAAAGGCTGTTCAGTGACGCTTTGAGCTGGACCAGTGGACCCGACCCATGCCATAAGAACACACCCCACTCACACAGTGCCTTGTTGACAACTGGGGTCCATGGCTTCATGGGATCCACACAACACATGAACCCTACCATCAGCCTGAAACAACTGGTACCGTGTTCTCTAGGGTTCAGTTAGCAACTGGTGAGCACTGCTTCTAGTGTTGAGCGCCCCCTATGTCCCATAGAAGATGATGCGTCCCATCCGTCTGGCCCCTGCTGTTGCACCTCATTCCAAGCACAGTCTGATCATTCACATCGCCTTGCCATGAGCACGCTGGCCAGTGTTCAACCTCACTCCCAAGATAACACCTCACAACTGATACAGGTGTGGGTGTTCCCAAGCCGTCCCTGGAGGTAACCCGGCTAAAGGCCCCTTCCATTGTTCCCCATGTTTTGATGTCAGCAGCCAAACCTTTCAGGTGTTGAAGCCACATTAGGACCAAAAGAGTCTTTTCCATTTCCACCACCATAAAAAAACGGGTCCCGTTCTGGTTTGTGCACCTCATTTTGAACAGTTCGGTGCATTTCCACCAAAAGGGAATTTTGGAGCTCCAACAGTTCATTCCCATCTGGAACCAAAGAATAGTAGGTTCTTTAGTGTGAGCCGTGACGACATCCGTGGGCAGGGCAGTTGTTGAGGAACGACTGCTGCCATCCAGTGGTCTGCTGGAGAACCTTTTCTACATCTTCTTATCTCCAGTAGGTGATCCGTGCTTGCTTTCTGGATATAACAAACATCTGGAATAACAGCCCAAACGCTCGCAGGTCATCTATTCGTTCCACCATCTTGGTACTACTGTTTACTACCGCTGTGCCGTGCCTCCTGATATCCTTTGACGTTCCTTGGATACAATAAAACACTCTAGAAAGCTCTAGAACCAGGGTTCTTTTGGTTGAAAAGGGCTACCAGTGTATAAAAACAAAGAGAAGATTAGCCAACATACCGGGTTCATTTTTAAACAAAGTAGAGTCGCTGCAAATGTTCCTCTGAAGTCTTTTTCCTCCGGTCATGGAAAAAGTCAATCTATGGCCTCCATGAGGACAATAACAGTGGGTGGAGTACGATGGACAGATGAGGGAGGGGGGTCACTCCCGCTGTACCTGAAGCGCAGTAATGGCACATAATACCAGGCTCAGGCTGTGGGAACAGCCCACTGAATGGGCGCTGAAGACAGGCATTCAAACCTGCGGGGATGCAGGATAATGGAGCGTGATTGGAGCGGTGATATTCCCCTCCGCGCCGAGAACACTCATATAATTACAGAGCCGACCCCAAAGCCTCTTCTCTCCAGACCCCGCCCAGTCTCATCAGCTGCGGAACCGGAGGGAATCAGCCTCTATTAGAGTCTCCGTTTGTCCCTCCGGAATCACTCTGTCCTTCTTCCTCAGACAAAACAGTAAACACCCGAGCGACCTGCGTGCGTAACCGCCATGATTCTGCAAAACGGTTATTTATATGCGGAATTTAACCATGCTGAAATTAAAACAGATCTGATCACTCATCATCATGTATTTAAACTTAACACCATGTGTGTTAGGAGTGGAAGGTAAATAGCTTATTTCAAAAAACAAACAAACAAAAAAAAGCCTGTATTGCCAAATTTCTCCATATGACACCAAGAATATATATATATACTTCTTTCATATATGAAGACAACTGGACTGTTATTATTAATAATAGTCCTGAATAATTCATAGTAGATGCTGAATAATACATAGTAGATTCTGAATAATTCATAGTAGATTCTGAATAATTCATAGATGCTGAATAATTCATAGTAGATTCTGAATAATTCATAGATGCTGAATAATTCATAGTAGATTCTGAATAATTCATAGTAGATTCTGAATAATTCATAGATGCTGAATAATTCATAGTAGATTCTGAATAATTCAGAGTGGATACTGAATAATTCATAGTAGATGCTGAATAATTCATAGTAGATGCTGAATAATTCATAGTGGATGCTGAATAATTCATAGTAGATGCTGAATAATTGGTAGTAGATGCTGAATAATTGGTAGTAGATGCTGAAAAATTCATAGCGGATGCTAAATAATTCATAGTGGATGCTGAATATATTACTGGGTAATTTATAGTAGCTTCTAAATATTTCCTACTAGCTACTGAATAATTAATAGCAGATACTGAATAACTCATTGTGAATCCTGAATTATCTATAGATGGTACATAATTCTTAGTACATACTGAATAATTCATAACGGCTACTGAGTAATTCAGAGTAGATACTGAATAATGTAGACTTTGTCTCAGACTCCCATCAGTTGGAGCTGTTGAGTGTAAGCCTGTAGAGTCTTTAGGATCACCAACTACATCCGTTTAGATGTGTGAGTCTAAACTCCAGACCTGTAGTGTAAATCAGATTACAGTTGCGCTAATTAATGGACTATCAGTAATTAAGTTTACCCAAATCGGGCAGTTTGTGCCTAAATCTATGAGCACCAGTGTCTAGATTTGCCATCCAGTGTTAGGGGAGATCCTGGAGATGGAGCTAAGCCTGGAGTTGCCTCTTCCGGAGTGTACTTCTCCGATTTCACAGCCGGTGGAAATCTTACAGCATATGTATGTGTGTCAGAGCAGGAGAATGATAAATCCCCAGCAGTGAGTATTATACTGTACCTGCTCCAGCTGTGAAACAGCCTCAGCATTATTCAAAAAACGGCATGAAATCCGGAGGAGTGTTTGATGCTGGGTCTGTGAGCTCCAGGACAAACGCAGCGCAGTCCTGATCAAAGACGGCCTGGAATACTGTTACTGTATGCACTCACGTCACGGCGGGACGTCTTACAGATGTGCGTATGTATTTTAGATCCTCATGGCTCTCATACGATACTGTACAGGGCTGTGTGTAAACGAGGGCTGGGGTCAATACTAAATAGAATTAGGGCATTCCAGGCATTCTGGAATTAGCTTTGGACTGAATTCCACACAGTCTGCTGTAATTGTCCAGAAAGCTTGTGCAAAGTGGAAAACCAAGTATAATGTACAATTAGCTTACCTGTTTAGGTCAACATCTGGTGCGCACCAGATACTGTGCACCAGATAGTACTGGGTGCAGAGCAGATACGGAGCAAAGGAGGATGAGATACTATCAAGTGAGCATCAGATACTATCAAGCAAGCACCAGATTCTATCAAGCGAACATCAGATACTATCAAATGTGAGCACCAGATACTGTACTATCAATCAAGCATCAGATACTATCAAGTGAGCACCAGATACTATCAAGCGAACATCAGATACTATCAAATGTGAGCACCAGATACTGTACTATCAATCAAGCATCAGATACTATCAAGTGAGCACCAGATTCTATCAAGCGAACATCAGATACTATCAAATGTGAGCACCAGATACTGTACTATCAATCAAGCATCAGATACTATCAAGTGAGCACCAGATACTATCAAGCAAACATCAGATACGATAAGTGAGCACCAGATTCTATCAAGTGAGCATCAGATACTATCAAATGTGAGCACCAGATACTGTACTATCAATCAAGCATCAGATACTATCAAGTGAGCACCAGATTCTATCAAGTGAGCATCAGATACTATCAAGTGAGCACCAGATACTGTACTATCAATCGAGTATCAGATACTATCAAGTGAGCATCAGATACTATCAAGTGAGCATCAGATACTATCAAGCAAGCACCAGATTCTATCAAGCGAACATCAGATACTATCAAATGTGAGCACCAGATACTGTACTATCAATCAAGCATCAGATACTATCAAGTGAGCATCAGATACTATCAAGTGAGCACCAGATACTATCAAGCGAACATCAGATACGATAAGTGAGCACCAGATTCTATCAAGTGAGCATCAGATACTATCAAATGTGAGCACCAGATACTGTACTATTAATCAAGCATCAGATACTATCAAGTGAGCATCAGATACTATCAAGTGAGCATCAGATACTATCAAGTGAGCACCAGATACTGTACTATCAATCGAGTATCAGATACTATCAAGTGAGCATCAGATACTATCAAGTGAGCATCAGATACTATCAAGTGAGCACCAGATACTATCAAGCGAGCATCAGATACTATCAAGTGAGCATCAGATACTATCAAGTGAGCACCAGATACTATCAAGTGAGCACCAGATACTAAAAAAAAAGTACACTTAATCGGATGCTAGCCAGATAGTATCTGCCACAGAGTATCTGCTCCACAGTTACTACAGAGTATCTGGTACCCACCTCATAGTATCTGGTGCCCACCTCATAGATTTCTGCCCTTTTTGTGGGGCTCCTTAAGCAAACAACCGAGACTTGTTTGTTGGAAAACATGCTGACATAAAGTAAAATATTTAATATTTATGAAATATCATATGTTTTGAGTTGTTTACTGGCACTATTCCAGCTAATTATAAAATCATTGGTGATTTCCACAAAACAGACCTCCAACTATCCACTAACACAGGTTAAAATGACATAACAAGAAACACGGCCTCAATAAACCCCTACGTGATCTGCTCCTTAACAGGAAGTGCTACCAAAACATCTATGCTTTGGGTTCCATCAGAGAGTGTTTCCAAGCTAGTACAAACATCTTAGAACCTAAAACTCACCGTGATCTTACACACTGGGCCAGTGCTGAGACCTAGAAAGAAAGAGACAGAGTTAAATACAGCAGAGGTGCACTACCTGGCAACCCCAGGACAGTGCTCAGACCTAGCAGTCAGTATATAATGTCAGTATAAGTGGACTAACTCACTTAAGTGCTTCACACAGAGATGGTCTTTAGTCTGATAGTCTAGTCTAGTCCCACAGGAGAGCCTGCTGTTCAGACAGCCGGTGGAAGTTGTACAGGACAGAGACGAGTCTGTACCCTGGTCTTCCATGCATCTTGGGGGATGGTGGGTCAAGCTGAGCTGGACTGGAAGCTCGAAGGGCTCGTGGTACAGATCCATTACTATCCATTGCCATAAGGTCAGGTGGGGCTGGTCCAGTCTTGGCTTTGTAGGCGAGCATGAGAGCCTGATGGGGACAGCCACTGGAAACCAGTGAAGGAATAGCAGCACTGGAGTGACATGAGTGTAGACCAAAGAAACTGACAAGCAGCACCCCTTGCAACCACCTGAAACAGCACCGCAACCGTGAGCAACAATTTACAGGCAAACCTGAAATCAGGACACGTATCTCGGTCATCTTCAGCGACGAGTCCCGCTTTAGTTTTGGTGGAGACGCCCAACGAATCCGTGTGTGGAGGCACCGTGGTCAGCACCAAGATCAACGGTTTGTCGCAACACGTCCAGAAGACCTGGTGTACCTCCACCTCCACCCCTACCGCACCATCTGCAGGAACTGTGTGAGGATGTTCAAGCTGCATGGGATGGATTATCACAGGACACCATTAGGAACCTCTACAGCTCCATACCGAGACGTCTGGCGTGTTGGGTTAGCGAACACGGCGGCCCGACGCCATACTGAGAGACAGACTTCTGTATGTGTAGCTCAATAAATATTGATCATATCAGTCTAAATTTATCATCAGTTATTGATCCTGGTCACCTTTACCTTCCTTCCCAACACACCTGCACGCCCCCACCACCTTCTGGGTGCAGCTGTTCTTTAGAATTAGCCTAAAGTAGTCGTACACTCCTCCGTGTTTGTGTGTTGTTGTGATAACTTGTTGAGAATTTGATTTTAACGTGTTGCTTTTTAAAGACGGGGTGAAGCGTTAATTAGCAGGCTAACCTTTTAGCATCCATGCTGCTTTCACTTTTCACTCAGTCATCTTATTATTAAAGTGAACTGTGTGTGACTGTTACTACCTAATGTGTAATCACGAGCTGAAACAACTAATGAATGACTCATTTACACCCGCTCCAACACTGACGTACAAGAGTGAAGTGAGGAGCAGACAGGAGGTAGTCTGAGGACACACTGAGGAGTTAAGTGGAGGCGATGACGTCTCTTTCACGCTAATAGCTGTTGAGAGGGAAAGCGTACTAGGACATTACTGACCAGTATAATGTGTCCTGCCCGCTGGGACACGGCTACACTACCAAACGTCAGCGAGCGTTCAGAGGCAAAACAGTTTGATCAGCTTCGCTACAGAGAAATGAGGAATGTGTCTCTTAAACGATGAGACATGCCTTCAACACCATCATCCCCTCAAGACTCGACATTAGGCTACGGGTTCTAGATCTGAACACTTCTCTGTGCAGCTGGATCGTGAAATTCTTGAAGGGCCAACACCAGGTGGTAAAGATGGGTGGCATCACCTCCTCCTCACTGACCCTTAACACTGGTGCCCCTCAGGGCTGGGTGCTTAGTCTTCTCTTTGGCTCCCTGTACACCCACGACTGCTCAGTCAGACTCCGCTCCAGTGTCATCAGCCAATCGATCTCCAATAGCAACAAGGAGGCTTGCAGAGATGAGGTCAGCTTCCTGACAAGCTGGTGCCAGGAGGATAACCATTCTCTCAATGCCCAACAAGAACGAGGAGCTGATCGTGGACTTCAGGAGAGAGTGCACACCCCCATCACCATCAATGGGTCCAGTTAACAACCTCAGAAGCCCAGGTGAGGAGCTGTGTCTGGGGTGGTGCTGTTAACAGGGACACTCTGGTGGATCTTCTGATACCACCTGCTTCCCGTAGAAGCTAAAGAACACTGCACTGACCGGAATATGCATGTGGGGTCTTCTGCATTGAGTCAGGATGTCGCCAGTCACTATCATTAGGCACCCGTGGGCGGTCACTGCGCTGCCCATGGTTGGTGGTAATGCCTTCTATGATGTATTGTCATATATGTCAGTGTGGAACATCGTCTTTACTAAAGAACCCTTGCAGAACCATCGTGTTTAAGAGAGTCAGGCAGCTGCATACAAACGCTGTGGGTGGAGTTATCTTCAACACTCCACTCCATCTTCATCAGCATGTCCACCCTCCTTCTCTAAACCAACAGGGAAAACATGCTCAGATGAAATCCCCAAACGCTTTGACGGACAGCATGAACTTATCTACAGTAGACGCATGTGTCCCTCAGACGTGGACAGATAGGAGAAATTGTTCAGCTGAAGTGCTTCCTGTGATCAGCTGGTTAATTACCCCTGCCATGTGCACATTAGAGGGAACTGGTGGGGTGTAAATGCCACATTCAATCCCATAACTGGGCATGTTAAAATTCTGACGCAGTTCTGTCTGGTTTTCCCCTCGCCCTGACCCTGACCCTGACCCTGACCCGCTTCTCTCTAACAGGATTACATTAATCAGGCAACACACTTCCATTTGGGATGCTCAACTGTGTGTCTCAGCTTCCAGGGTCATACATGTGCTCTCAGCATTAACCCCTTAAACTGCAGCCTTAGTATTCAGTTACTCGCCGTGAAGGTACGGCGGCCGAGAAGTGGGAAACAAAATTTCAGAAAACAAAATTCCAAAAACGAAAAAAAAAGAAAAATGAACAAGACATGAAACACTTTCACAAACTGGGAATTCTGAGGGAAAGGCGGGTCTAACACACAGGAAGTGCTTGTTGTGTCCTTGTCAGTCAGACTGTTTGGCGGTGGTAGAGTGGGTGGAGTTTGGGATGGTGACGACGCTAAAGCATGTTCTGTCCATCTTGTGGCGTGTGTTTTATCCAGCCGGCACGCTTCTGTTTCTCCTGCTGAAGGTCTTTAGAGTTTTAAAGATCAGACGGGAGAGAGAGACGAACAGACGACTCTAAACCACATGGGCTGTAAAAGCTGTTTTAGGCTAGCTAGCTAACTATAGCTAGCATACAGCCCACTTACCTTCCTTAACATCTCAAGCTCTAAGTGGTTTAGAAGTCACCTGTTCATCTCTTACCTCCACCCACTCTACAACCGCCAAAGAGTTTGATTGACAAGCACTTCCTGTGTGTTAGACCTGCCCTTTCCTTCAGAATTCACAGTGTGTAAAAGTGTTTCATGTCTCGTAAATTTGCTTTTGCTTTTTGAATATTTTTTTTAATGTATTTTTTTTAAACATTTTTTTCTTTAATGTAAAAAAAAATTGTTTTGGTTTTTATTATTATTTTTTTTTTTTGTTTAAATTTTTTTTTAATTTTAATTTGATTTGTTTATTTTGTTTTCCTGAATGTATTTTTTTGGTAATTTTTTTTTGTTTTGTCTTTTAAAATAAAAAGCAAAAAAAATAGCTTTTTTTGTTTTTGCTTTTTTAATTTTGTTTTTTTGGGCCACAGTATAAAGAGGATAGTCTTGATCTTAGTCTTCTGTGTTTACTGGCAGTAATCATTTCAGAGGGACCTTCCAGGGCATTCGTTTGGACAGGAAAGCTATAAAGGTTTGTATAACTACTTTAATGCATAGCTGTAATGTCTATGAATCTGCATAATTCAATCTGCCATTTTGAGAGTTTTCCAGAGTTTTCCATACAGAATGATCTACAGTGATTTAGCACAGCACCATAGTGGTTAACAGACTCAGCATGGACACCTGAAAAAGCAGGCAAAGGAACTGGAACTACACTACCAGTGAACATTGAGAGACGCCCCCCGCTACATGAATGTAGATGGTGGTCTTATAGACTCTACAGTCGTACATTGAACAGCTCCACCTGCTGAGAGTCTGACCCAGTCCATATCCTGCTACACCACATCTACTCCTGATGTAGACAGTATGATCCTCCTCCATATCTCCACCTCTAATATATATTTAGTGGTGTAAAAACTTTGATCTCTTTTTCTGCACAGTGTAAAAGCTCTAGTTCTTCTTTCAGGTTAGTGAATATTCATGATGGACCGACCAATAGAATCGCTCCAAACCTGCTTAGTAATAAACCTTGTTCTATCAGCTCTAGCACCAGCTGTGGCATCTTTCAATTCTTCTTGTGCACGGAATAAAAATCCAGTGTTGGGACACAGCCCTGGATCTGTAAATGGGACATAAACAAAGTGACATCACAAACCTCCTCCAGCCAATCACTAACAGGGGGTGGCTTGTGCTCATACACAGAACAGGAGAAAGAGGAAGGGCTCCAGCCTGAGCTCATGCATGTCAAGAAAGAGAGATGGCTCAGTCACTGAGGAGAAGATCTGAAGAACAAAGGCCAAGAAAGAAGTTCCTAGTTGAGGCAGGAGTGAGGAGCCGTGTTCAGTACCAGCAGGTCAGGGTTGTTATGCCCTGTGTGCTTTGGCATGTATGTTTGGCATAGTTAGCATAACAGCTAACAGCAGCTTCAGTAACCACTATGAATTATTCAGTATCTACTATGAATTATTCAATATCTACTATGAATTATTTAGTATCTACTATGAATTATTCAGTATCCACTATGAATTATTCAGTATCTACTATGAATTATTTAGTATCTACTATGAATTATTCAATATCTACTATGAATTATTCAGTAACCACTATGAATTATTCAGTATATACTATGTATTATTCAGTATCTACTATGAATTATTCAGTAACCACTATGAATTATTCAATATCTACTATGAATTATTTAGTATCTACTATGAATTATTCAGTATCTACTATGAATTATTCAGTAACCACTATGAATTATTCAGTATATACTATGTATTATTCAGTATCTACTATTAATTATTCAGTATATACTATGTATTATTCAGTATCTACTATGAATTATTCAGTAACCACTATGAATTATTCAGTATATACTATGTATTATTCAGTATCTAATATGAATTATTCAGTGACCACTATGAATTATCCACTAATGACTATGAATTATTCAGTATCTACTATGTATTATTCAGTAT
Organism: Prochilodus magdalenae; assembly: GCA_024036415.1. NCBI lineage: Eukaryota > Metazoa > Chordata > Actinopteri > Characiformes > Prochilodontidae > Prochilodus > Prochilodus magdalenae. The sequence continues at coordinate 317,082 of JAMWET010003472.1, read as the reverse complement.
CTACTATGAATTATCCACTAATGACTATGAATTATTCAGTATCTACTATGTATTATTTAGTAACTACTATGAATTATTCAGTATCTACTATGTATTATTCAGTAACTACTATGAATTACTCAGTAACCACTATGAATTATTCAGTATCTACTATGAATTATTTAGTATCTACTATGAATTATTCAGTATCCACTATGAATTATTCAGTATCTACTATGAATTATTTAGTATCTACTATGAATTATTCAGTATCTACTATGAATTATTCAGTATCTACTATGAATTATTCAGTATCTACTATGAATTATTTAGTATCTACTATGAATTATTCAGTATCCACTATGAATTATTCAGTATCTACTATGAATTATTCAGTATCCACTATGAATTATTCAGTATCTACTATGAATTATTTAGCTCTTCTATGTCCATTATTCAGTATCTACTATGAATTATTCAGTAACTACTATGAATTACTCAGTAACCACTATGAATTATTCAGTATCTACTATGAATTATTTAGTATCTACTATGAATTATTCAGTAACCACTATGAATTATTTAGTATCTACTATGTATTATTCAGTATCTGCTGTGTAAGTCCTGGAGTTATGAGGATGTATGGTTCCACATGTGCATCTTTTTTCAGATTTTCAGAACCTCAGCTCACATGCTGTCCACCGTCTCAGATCTTAAACTGTAGAACTGCCTTCCATTCCAGCCATTCCCACAAAAGTGTCTCCCAGATTCTGGAGTGAAAATACCGGCAGTGGATCGGGTTTCATGTCCTACTTTACTGAGCCCAACACCGAGAGATCTGAGGCTGTACGCAAACTTTGAAATTACAATCACATCGCTGGAAGGCTTTTTTAATGAGTTGCTTAACAGCGATAACTCATTCCTCTGTTTCTGACGTGGGGGAGAGGAACGTGTGTGGGTAACACCCCTCACAGAGAACTCATTATTTAGACCTGGACATGTTTCACCTGTCGCACACACAGACACTCATAGACTTCTCCCCGCTTCCTCACTAGCATTACGGCTAATGGTTGCTAATTGGTAGCATTACTGCTACTGGGTGCTGATTGGTTAGTATTACTGCTACTGGGTGCTGATTGGTTAGTATTACTGCTGCTGGGTGCTAATAGTGTATCGTTACTGTTCCTAAATGTGATTGGTTAGCGCTAATACTACTGAGTGCTGACTGGTTAGCGTCACTGTTACTGAGAGCTGATTGGTTACTGTTACTGAGAGCTGATTGGTCAGCATTACTGTTACTGAGAGCTGATTGGTCAGCATTACTATTACTGAAAGCTGATTGGTCAGCATTACTCCTGCTAAGAGTTGATTGGTCAGCAGTAATGTTACCCAGAGCTGATTGGTTAGCATCACTGTTACTGAGAGCTGACTGGTAAGAGTTACTGTTACTGAGACCTGATTGGTTAGAGTTACTTCTGCTGAGTTGATTGGTTAGCATGACTGTTACTGAGATCTGATTGGTTAGAGTTACTGTTACTGAGATCTGATTGGTTAGAGTTACTGTTACTGAGAGCTGATTGGTCAGCATTACTGTTATTGAGAGCTGACTGGTTAGTTTTACTATTACTGAGAGCTGATTGGTCAGCATTACTGTTTCTGAGAGCTGATTGGTCAGCATTACTGTTATTGAGAGCTGACTGGTTAGTTTTACTATTACTGAGAGCTGATTGGTCAGCATTACTGTTTCTGAGAGCTGATTGGTTAGCATGATGGTTACTGAGAGCTGACTGGTTAGTTTTACTATTACTGAGAGCTGATTGGTCAGCATTGCTGTTTCTGAGAGCTGATTGGTTAGCATGATGGTTACTGAGAGCTGATTGGTTGGTTCTGGGAAGGCGCTCACTAGCAGAGCCCAGCAGTAACAGCAGTGCTGGACTCAGGAGTAGGCAGTTAGACATTGGGGCCTCCTTCTAGGAAACTGCTTCACTGCACATTAATTAGGACAGTCAGACTTGGGGGTGGGCATGATGCACTCGTGAGCTGCTTTGTCTCTTTCTCAAACTTTTCGCATTAATCGTTTACCCCTCCGTGGCCTCAATTACGCTTCGTGTGCAGCTGGGGGATCGGCCATATGCTGCTTTGGCCACTGCTCCATCACGCTAGGCTGATTACTCTGTGTGTCTGATGAGGCCGATTTTAGAAGCTGCCGTGGGACCTGGCGGCGCAGACACCTCATCCATGTCTATATCCCACATCATGCCTTCGTTCTGTAAAGGAGTGTTTTATTTATTTATTTTATTTTTTTTTTATTCATTCTCCTCTCCCCTCCTCTCTCTCTCTCTCTCTCTCTCTCTCTCTCTCTCTCTTCTTGGCTTTGTCAATAGATTGCATGTTTATCAGACCTTGGAGAGAGTGCCTTTGTGATATTTCAGCCAGGATAGGATGCCTTTCAAAGAGGGATTGCAGTTACCAGGCAACAAGCACTTGAACCAATCACAGGAAGAAGGAGAGAAAGTACTGATGGTCCCTCGATCTCTCTTTTTTTCTCTCTCTCTCTATCATTCTTTCACACAACCCTCTATATGTATATCACATGCACTATATAGGTATAGCAAACACAGATATCAGTGTACAGCACATGCAGGGATTAAAATACTGCACGGCTACACTGTACCCTTCATAAGCTCCTCCCACCTATGCACCCGCCTGTATAGGTGGATAATTACATTACCTAGTATTGATCTACGCCGGCCCAACCACAGGGCTGCTGGTCTCCACATATCATTGGGGTTGATGGGCCATTCAGAGCACAGCACTCAGCCAAGAGTGGCTCTGTGGTGGTCAGAAACTGCCCACTGATGGAGGGGTTAGAGCTTCCCTAGAATCAGCGTCAGGTGCTCCACCCACACATACACACACCCATTACAGGCATATGCTGTGACCTGGGTGCAGGTAGGCTGGTTAGCCATCATGACCCACGCTGAGTGACCAGTTGAAGCAGGATTTTGTAGGAATTGGAGCTTACTCTTGGGCTCCCCCTACAGCTGTGGAGTGTACCCCCTACAGGTACTGTTATGGTTTGCTCTTGGGCTCCCCCTACAGCTGTGGAGTGTACCCCCTACAGGTACTGTTATGGTTTGCTCTTGGGCTCCCCCTACAGCTGTGGAGTGTACCCCCTACAGGTACTGTTATGGTTTGCTCTTGGGCTCCCCCTACAGCTGCGGAGTGTACCACCTACAGGTACTGTTATGGTTTGCTCTTGGGCTTCCCCCTACAGCTGTGGAGTGTACCTCCTACAGGTACTGTTATGGTTTGCTCTTGGGCTCCCCCTACAGCTGTGGAGTGTACCCCCTACAGGTACTGTTATGGTTTGCTCTTGGGCTCCCCCTACAGCTGCGGAGTGTACCACCTACAGGTACTGTTATGGTTTGCTCTTGGGCTTCCCCCTACAGCTGTGGAGTGTACCCCCTACAGGTACTGTTATGGTTTGCTCTTGGGCTCCCCCTACAGCTGTGGAGTGTACCTCCTACAGGTACTGTTATGGTTTGCTCTTGGGCTCCCCCTACAGCTGTGGAGTGTACCCCCTACAGGTACTGTTATGGTTTGCTCTTGGGCTCCCCCTACAGCTGCGGAGTGTACCCCCTACAGGTACTGTTATGGTTTGCTCTTGGGCTCCCCCTACAGCTGCGGAGTGTACCACCTACAGGTACTGTTATGGTTTGCTCTTGGGCTCCCCCTACAGCTGTGGAGTGTACCCCCTACAGGTACTGTTATGGTTTGCTCTTGGGCTCCCCCTACAGCTGTGGAGTGTACCTCCTACAGGTACTGTTATGGTTTGCTCTTGGGCTCCCCCTACAGCTGTGAAGTGTACCCCCTACAGGTACTGTTATGGTTTGCTCTTGGGCTCCCCCTACAGCTGTGGAGTGTACCCCCTACAGGTACTGTTATGGTTTGCTCTTGGGCTCCCCCTACAGCTGTGAAGTGTACCCCCTACAGGTACTGTTATGGATTACTACTGGGCTTCCCCTGCAGCAGTTGAGTCATCATTGCTGTCAGGGCAAATTTGAGCCCCCGTCATGGACAGCTGTACTTGTTGATTAATTGAAGGTACAGAATCGGACTGCCCTTGGTGTGCACGCAGCCACGCATCCATAAAGACGCTATATCCTTGTGATTTGTTTATTTCAAGTTCAAATCGCCGATATAATCTGTAGCCTGTTGGGAATTTAGCATAACACTAGAAATGACAACATCAAATAAAGACAAGAAAAATTACACCATGAGTGGAGTTATATGGGTTCATTACAGGAGGTTTAGACTTTTAAGGCTTGTCCATCATGAGATTGGCAAGCGTTTTAGCATGAGATCTGAGCCTGAACACTTTGCTGTCAGATCTTCCTTGTCGTCCAATTAGCCACAAGAGTATCTGGTATACTTTTATCTTTAGGTCTCAACTAGCCAGTTAAAGCCAGTCCAAGATTTGCTTATGTCCAGCCAAGGCCTGTCTTTGCTGTCTTACGCCACATGCGTGGCAGAGCATGAAACTTGAATGCTCTTAAATCATTGGCGTGTCTCACAATGTCAAACCTACCCACCAAGTCTGGTTGCAGCTGTACTTTTGACAGTGAGTCTAAATATAGTCTGCCAAAATAATAAAGGAGGACTTTTATTTTGTCTCCCAGTAAAATTTAGATTTCAGACGAGGTCAGTCATTCTCTGAGTAGAGACTTTAGGGTCATGTTTTGCCATTTGTGCTGCACACAGAGGAATTTGTCTTCTGCATTCAACCCCGCCATGAAGTGAAACACCCACATACACACACACTAGGGGGCAGTGAGCACACTTGGCTGGAGAGGTGGGTAGCTTTAACCATGGAGCCTGGGGAACAGTTGGGGGCTAGGTGCCTTGCTCAAGAGCACTTCAGTAATTTCCTGGCAGTTCAGAGAATCAAACCAGCAACCCTCTGGTCACGAGGTCGATTCCCTAACCTCCAGCCCACGACTGCCTCGTATGATGTCATAAAATGACAGTACACCATGCTAACATCATGTTAAGCATGTGAACTTCATGCATGTTGATTTGAACATTCCTGCATCTGTTACAAAGCCATTATGTAAGAGGTCATGAACCTGTTATGTAAACACCCATTGCTGCCTCCACTAAACGTGTCAGGAGGATGGAAGCTCGTGAGGGATTTCCGGCTTTGTCCATCACTCCATTTTCCAGGTAACAATAAACAGCCTGCTTTGATGAGGATTCACGAAACCAGTTTATTTCTACCCATCGCCCGCCGCATCCTTCGCTACGACTCATTAACCATGCAAAGCAGATAGCGGGGAATTTACACGGCTTGGTGCGGATGTGGTTCCGCGACGGCAGAAAGTCATTACCTCTCGCTATAGGTGTTTTTTCCCCGCGCTGTCGCTGTTTGTCGCGTGTTGATTGATCCAACAGATAATTAAACAACAACAATAAAGCCCATTAATTAATAATCATTTATGCAAGACTTCACACCAATAGCGTGTCTGCGGCACAACCCAACAGACATTGTGCTAATCTTTAATAAGTCTCAACAGAAGACGCTGGCTATTATTGTGGACTCAACAAACCGGTGAAACGCGCGGGGTGTAAATTAAATCGGCTGTCGACTGAAGCTTTGCAGCGAGGGAACGACTGAGAAGGAGAGAGAGAAAGGAGAGAGAGAGAGAGAGACACAGAGCCTTCCCACTTTCCACCAGAGTTAATTTCCTGTGCAGTGTTTCAGGGTGGGTGAGGGAGAGAGTCGTCTGAGGAGATACTGACAGGGAAAGGCCCACCGCGGTGTTGAAATAATAACTTAGCGGAGTCTTTTTGAATGCTTATTTAATGGTTCGCCATCAAAAAGCCGCTGCGCTGTGTCTTCACGTAGGATGTCTAGACTGTTTAGCACACTGTGTAGGTGCAGAGTTACTAGTGGGGACACCCTCAGGGCTGTCTAGTCCTTGTCACAGCAGCATTGGTTTGCATATGGAACGCAGGGACAAGTCCTGACCAATATTTGGGCAGGACTGAATTGCCCCTACCAATGCCCAATAACAGCTGGGACTGGATTGGGCATGGACTGGACAAGTTTCTGGATGTAGCCACATCAATGTTGCGAGACTGTTACATCACGGAGGTGCCCAGTTGGTCCAGATTTGGTGGATGCCTTCCCTGGTACAGTTCCGAGGAGAATTCCCTGTAGACTGGGATTGTATCCACTGCTGGTAGACCCGTATGACCGTACGCTTCCATACACCTGCAGATTCAGCTACTTCCATCACACTATGGTCTTTGGCCACGCCCACATGCAGTCCCTCCTTTTAGCCAATCATTACCATCTGCTCTGAAACCATTTTCCACACACAAGACATTCCCTGCCCTGTAGCACCTCTTCCCAATCTATAGATCCCGGCACTCACACCCTATAGATATTTATAGTCCTATCATCCTCGTGCAGCAGTGCCATCTGCAGGAGCCTGAAGTTACTACCACCTCAACACGCAGGGTGAGCTCATAAATACCTCAGCTAGTCAATGGGCTGGCCATGGAGTGGATGAAATGACTGGACTCGAGGAACAATCTTACAGTGGAGTGCTGCTTAGGGAGCAAAGCCGACCCTCTGCTGTGGTACCTGTTGACACCCCTCCAAGAGGCCCACTTCACCAGCGGAGCTACGATTCAACAGAAGCCACAAGAAAGCTCACTGAACAGGCTTGAAGAGGAGCTCTAGGCTGCGAACTGGCCCACAGTGGACAAACAACATCGCTGAGGCTTGTTCAGTACTCCGCAATTTGACAATCGACTGGGATGAGCCTTGTGCCCTGCCCTCACGCTGAGCTGTCGTGCTCGCACAGGCACTTCTGAAGACACTTCAGGCAATGGACATTCTGAGTAGCCTTGCAAATCATTCGGTATTCGGCTCGTTCATGTATTCTTCCTTTCTTCCTTCATTCTTTTTGGTGTGAGGGTTGGGGAATGAAGAACAAAGGAGTGCTGGGAGTAGGCACCAAGCTAAAAGTGGTGTACTTACCCAACATGGGAAAGTCAACGTACACCACTTTTAGCTTGGTGCTAACTTAACACTGCATATCCAATAGGGTGAAAGATTCATTGTGAATGATGCTTAGTGGCTAAGCCTTGTATATGTATATGTAGGTGTCATGTAGCTTTATTACCCATAAAGCCAGTCTACCAAAACGTCCCTCATTAACTTGTAACTGTCTCGTAATAATGAGGAATCATAATCATGGTGTGCAGTGTTGTTAATACCTCACCCTCGCAGCTCATTCAGCCCATCCGCCTGCTTGATCCCCAGCCTCTCTTGAAGCTTTTTGTCTTCGGGTTTAGGTGGCAGCTGGCCATTTCCAAAGCGTCCTTATGAAAATATGGAAATGTAATTTGAAGAAGGATCCTTGTGGAAACCATAATCCAATTTAAAGTCATATCAAAGCAAAGAGTTCCAGCCATACAGCGAGAGAGAAGGAAATTGGCTATAACACTCGGAGAGAGAGAGGGGAGGAAAAAAAAGGCTCTGATCAAAAGAAGTCTTCATTCTAACAAAGAAGAATCACACAGAGTCCTCAGAATCGGGACGAGCAGGGTGGTACTGAGAAATCAGCCCCGGAAAAAAAGGATATTCGCGCTTTCAGAATTCGAGTGCTTACGATCCGGGCCGAGGCCGTTAGTGGACTTCAAAAGGTTCAAAGTCGTCCGTGCCGGCTCCCGCCAAGCCACGCTGAATATTCATCGGGGTTCCGGAACTGGATTTAAACGACCTGCTGCGATTTTCCTTCACGTTCTTATTGTTTATCGTGCTACTTCCGTGTTACATCATGTTAGTCCTTTGGGGAAACGCAGATTAGAGGGTCGAAGCTCATTACTACAGGTTCCTAAATGGGACTGCTCAAGGGGTCTGCACTCATTAGGGTAGAAACATTTCCAGGTCCCTGAAAACCTTTGGGTTGGTGGACAGAATTAAGCGATAGGAATGAAACTGAAGGTTTGAGGTATTAGAGATGGCAAATAAGCAAAGCAGAGGAGACTCAAGACTTACAGGACAAGCAGGTTGAACAAGACACACTATGGCTGAACGTATACACGCATCATCAAAAAAATGGTTGACCTAACAGTGACACCCAGAAAGAATCAACTGTCAAATTATCTCTGTACCTGACTGACCCAACAGCCACCATTACAGACATCCAGCGAGCAGTGGTGTCCTCCATGAGTCATCCTGTTAGTGCAGCACCATTGGCAGACGGCTGCACCACGCAGGACTACATGCACACAGACGGTTACCACGACTGTCCTTAACACCACGTCACCGTCACCAAAGACTGCAGTGGTGTCGTACCAGACTGTCATGGAGTGACTCAGAATGGCAGCGGGTCATCTTCAGTGACGAGTCCCGCTTTAGTCTTGGTGGAGACGCCCAACGAATCCGTGTGTGGAGGCACCGTGGTCAGCACCAAGATGAACGGTTTGTAGTAACACGTCCAGAAGACCTGGTGTCCCTCCACCTCCACCCCTACCGCAGCATCTGCAGGAGCTGTGTGAGGATGTTCAAGCTGCATGGGATGGATTATCACAGGACACCATTAGGAACCTCTACAGCTCCATACCGAGACGTCTGGCGTGTTGGGTTAGTAAACACGGCGACCCGACGCCATACTGAGAGACAGACTTCTGTATGTGTAGCTCAATAAATATTGATCATATCAGTCTAAATTTATCACCAGTTATTGATCCTGGTCACCTTTATCTTCCTTCCCAACACCACCGCCATCCCACACCTCCTTCTGGGTGCAGCTGTTCTTTTGGTGATAAGTGAAAATAAAGCTCATTATTATTATTATTAGTAAGGATTATTATAATTAGTTACATGTGTGAGCTTCAGATGGCCTGGCTCCAATGGCTCTTCCAGGATCCCAACACTGTGAGAGAGTTTCATAATTATGGAAGACTTTGGAAAAGTCTCTGGAGTCGCTTGAAAATACAGTTGATTGATAGATCCAGTCATAATAACCATGCATAATCATAGCCATAACCCTTTTTGAACAATACTGATGGTTATATAGACAGAAGTGTTTTGTTTGCACTGACGTTAAGGCTGAGGCATACTCGGTCAGCACTCTGGATAAAATAGCTGACGCCGGCATTTTAATGTGGTCGAAGCTTTGATTAAATAAGCTCTCGATGGCTGTAGGCTTGACAGGAGAGAGAGGAGGGAGGAAACTCATCAAGCTTGGGTCGCCTTCCAGGCCTGCGAGCCTGCACGTCCCCCGGATCACCGTGGTTGATTTTAGACTTGTAGCTTCTGCTACGTGACTCATGGGATGTACTCGATAGCCACCTTTCCCTACTCCAGATACAAAAGGAACACCACAGTAATCAGATCAGGCTCACGACTGGGTCTGGTTAGTGTTTCAGCGCTGAACTGAAGAGACTCGCAAAGCTTGTTCCTCGTAACAGGGCAGATCGTGCCACTGACAACCAGCGGACAGGAAACGAGTCCCACATGACATACCTAATAACCTGTAACTCCTCCACCAGCACCAATAACAGCTGGGACTGGATTGGGCATGGACTGGACAAGGCTCTGGATGTAGTCACATCAATGCTCAGACTCTCTTACATCAGAGAATTGGTCAGGTGGTCCAGATTTGGTGGATGCCTTCCCTGGCACAATTCCGAGGAGAATTCCCTGTAGACTGGGATTTTACTCACTGCTGGTAGACACGTATGACCGTACGCTTCCATACACCTGCAGATTCAGCTACTTCCTTCACACTAGGGGCTTTGGCCACGCCCACATGCAGTCCCTCCTTTTAGCCAATCATTAACATCTGCTCTGGAGACATTTTCCACACATGGAACGAGACATTCCCTACACCATACCATCTCTTCCCAATCTATGGATCCCGTCACTCACACCCCACAGGTATTTATAGCCCCATCATCCTCGTGCAGCGCCATCTGCAGGAGCCTGAAGTTACTACCACCTTAAACATGCAAGGTGACTCTCGCTGGGTGGTGTTGGGGTTGGTGGAGTGGGAATATAGTCTTTAAATATGCAAGGTGACTCTGGTTAGCTTGTGTCAGTGATTAAAGGCCACAGATCCAGGCGTTCTTGGGCAGAGGGTTTGGTGGTAACCTGAGATGCTGGTGCTGTCGTCCCGTCGCTGCATGCGATCACTCCGTTTACGGTGGAGTGGATGGACGCCAGTGTTTCAGGGTGCTCCCAAGTCTGTGTGGCCTTTTGGGTTTGTCTATTTAGCCAGGCTGTAATAGTCAGATGCCGGAGTTACAGTCACACTCAGTGTCTCTCTACCCTTACCGAGCTAATGGCTACCCTTCGGTCCGGCGTGATACTGAGGCTTCCCTGCTGCCCACCTTTGACCAGCTGCCTACCCGTCCAGCCACTGAAGGAAGACTAACCGAGTATCCCTGCTACCTGCCCCTGACCACCTGCCCCTGACCACTACCTGCCCCTGTCAGTTCTTCATTAACTTCATCGTCACCACTATGGCTAGATCAGCGTAATTAGACACTCCCATAATGTTACCTTGAACATTTCAAAATGTAGAGGAGGATGGGCCCCCTGTGTGAGTCTTCCTCCAACTTGTCGCCTTCGGCTCGCTCACCGGGGGCTTCTTTCTTTTCCCCACAGACCCGATCATCATAACACAGACTGGTTTTGTTGGTTCTGATCCGTGTGAACAGCTGCTAACCCCATGACGTCTTGTTTTCCTCACCAAGGAGACACCCAACGCTCTTACCCCAAAGCTAAAAGCCAGGGTTCCACGTGTACTGCTGTAAATACCATGACCCCTAGCTGGGGGGAAAGCATTTGGGGAAGGGGCGAGGGGGTGGGGGCGTACTTACAGTGGGCCTGATTTAGTATGGCCTATCGAGCTACAAGCGTCCGCAGAATGGGGTCGAACCTTTCACAAATCTCTCACCCTGAATGACACTAATTACACTTTAATGTCCTCCATCTTCGGCTCCATTCTGAGAGGAGCGTGGCGGGTCAGGGGGGCGTCCCGAATCCATCACGCGCTTATTAGCGGAGGTCACTTTGGAACACGTTCCCCCGTAGCGTCCCGCCGGATCCCCGGCGATTAAGGGGCGCCATTTATGCAAAATGCAGGAGGTATTTTATGATTAAAAAATGATTTGTAGGCTATGAACGTCTATGGATGTGACAGAACACTCCAACACTTTGAATAAAGGCACGCGCTGTGTGTTCCCGCGTGTGCTCACCTTGGAATCGCAAACTAAGCATAAATCACAGCAGACGAGGGAACAGCTACGAGGGAAGCACAAGGACGAGTTATCGCGCAGACACACCAAGCCTTCACCGTCAATTCATCCGAGTTTGGAAAGAACGGAGAGAAAAGTCTGTTATGAATATCTGGAAAGGAGCGGATTGAGTTTGGGAGCATTGGATTGGCCGGTATAGGTACATGTACTTCCTGCATCAATAGGCTTTACCATGTCAATGCACATACTTCCAAGAAGGCACGAAGGTCATTGATGGAGTATGTGTTATTGATGTGGAATTCAAATAAGTTCAATGCGCTAGCTTGTGTAGCATAACTTGCTATAGTGTGGCATGTACCACATCGCTATGACTACATATCAAGGAAGAGCGGGACAAGGTGGCCCATTTTTCACTGTTCTTTTCAAACAATTCTATTTAAAGTTTTGTTCAATTGATCATAAAACCGACTCTCTGGAAACCATCAAGACTTTGAATTCAGATAAAGTCATTTGTATCGTTTGACAGAATTAGCTTGACGGTAATGCAGCTAAAAGAAAGACCACTTTCATTGGGAGAGCTGGTAAAGTGGCACAACCAGAGCAAACATACCAAAACAGAGAAAGACAGAGTGGAAAACCGAACAGAGAGCACAATCTGGCAACCAAGAATTGGGAAAAAACCAAAAGACAAAACCAGAGTACACTAGTACATCATAAACCGGGAATACAGACTCAGTGAGGCAGAGAGTTGGCAGTGCCCAGAAGGATACAGGAAGTGAAATGCCAGACATGTGTGCAGAATCAGTACTCAGAGGATGAAGACCAGAAAGACAGTTTGCGACTGGTGGTTTTTAGACATGTGGTGATGAAGTGGTGGATTATGGGAATTGTAGTTCAGAGCTTAGGAGGTGGAAGGAAAACTCAGAAAGGTTAATGGAGGTGCAATCTGGAAAAACCTGTTGACACAGATTACTCCAGGTGAGGCAATGGAAAGTGAAAAAAAAGTAAATAAATAAATAAATAAATAGTCTTTTAATGAATCATAGGCTACTATTAACAGACCACTATTTAAACAAGTCTAATCTCTCCCTCACTGTGACTCACCTTCTAAACTGCCTGATCCATCAGGGGGCATACTTGAGCCTATCCGAGTCCGCAATGGCCAGGAGGCAGGACACACCCTGGACAGATCACCAGTCTATCAAGAGGTAAACACACACAGCCATATACGTTTACTCACTCCCTCACTCACTCACAGTTTGCCTGGTCCACTGCTCTATGGCGTCAGGCCGCCATGTTTGCTAACCCAACACGCCAGACGTCTCGGTATGGAGCTGTAGAGGTTCCTAATGGAGTCCTGTGATAATCCATCCCATGCAGCTTGAACATCCTCACACAGTTCCTGCAGATGGTGTGGTAGGGGTGGAGGTGGAGTGACACCAGGCCTTCTGGACGTGTGACAACAAACCGTTCATCTTGGTGCTGACCACGGTGCCTCCACACACGGATTCGTTGGGCGTCTCCACCCAGACTAAAGCGGGACTCGTCACTGAAGATGACCCGCTGCCATTCTGAGTCACTCCATGACAGTCTGGTACGACACCACTGCAGTCTTTGGTGACGGTGACGTGGTGTTAAGGACAGTCGTGGTAACGGTCTGTGTGCATGTAGTCCTGCGTGGTGCAGCCGTCTGCCAATGGTGCCGCACTAACAGGATGACTCATGGAGGACACCACTGCTCGCTGGAGGTCTGTAATGGTGGCTGTAATTAGGAGGTGTGACTCAATACCTTTGGCCACACAGAGTGCGTCTTGTTAAAACTGCTAGTTCTGGAAGTCTCCTATGGTCTGCTTATTTGGAATCTCGGGAGTGTAATCAGTCTTGGTTTTGACTGATCTGATGCAGTGCAGTGGAAGCAATAATAAACCCCAGTGTGCGGCCTGGGTATATAAAGTTTAAGTCTGCCTCCTCCAATATAGACGCTCTAAAATCTGAAGCTACATGCCATTAAATTAAGTGTTTATGTGCGGTATGTGTTTATTTATTTTCAGGCCGTGTACTGTTTACAGATTATAGGAAGTGGAGCATTAATGGCCCAGAAAAAAAGGCTATCATTATGTGACTGTGGATTGGAAATAGAGCATGTTGAATAGGGAGATGGCAAATAACAAACATCACCGATAAATAAAAATGAAAGCTCATACACAGAAGAACAAACCTGCCAACTCTGACAAGCCATCAGAAAACCAGAGCCGCGTCTCAGATAACAGATCTAATCATCAGGAAATCCAAAACACTGTCTGCTTTATTTCATAAGAAATATCAATTATTATTAATGTTATACAGAGTGCAGACGATTCTTACCGCACACCCAAATATGAAAGCTGTACGCAAACTCATGGGAATCTTCATTAATCAATCAATACTAATATTAAATATGATTAATGTGCATTAATTATATGCTCTATCTTGTCAGGTGATATCAGCGTTCATGTTAATCACATAATAAATCATTTAAGAGACAAAATTCCAGAATATTTTATCAAATTGTAATGACTTGTTCCCGCCTGATTTTTGATTACATCACTGTGCACTAGTGGGAGGGGCCAAATAATAATAACCAATTATATCACACTTCAACTCCACCTATCCTCCAGAGCATCCACCTCGTGCAGCAAAGCATCAACCTAGCAACACCTTAGCATCCACATGGTACATCATAGCAACAACCTAGCAACCTAGTAACCATCCAGGATACAAGGGCAAGTGGCCAGCAACAACACAGCATAGCAACCAACCTGGATACCATAGCAACTGCCTAGCAGCACTTTAGTAAACACCTGGTACACCACAACAACAGCCAAGCAACACTTTTGTAACCACCCAGAATGAAACATGAAACACGACTACCAGTACCGAAACACTTTCACAAACTGGGAATTCTGATGGAAAGGGCGGGTCTAACACACAGGAAGCGCTTGTTGCAGACAAGTCACAGTCAATCAGACTGTTTGCGGTGGTAGAGTGGGTGGAGTTTGGGCTTTAGATGATGCTAAAGCGTTGTGTCTGTTTTGTGGCGTGTGTTTTATCCAGCTGGCCCGCTACTCTTTCCCCTGTTGAAGCTCTTTAGAGGTTTTGAAGATCAGATAGGAGAAAGAGACGAGCAGGCGACTCTAAACCATGTGGGCTGTAATAGCTCTTAGCCATTTTAAGCTAGCTAGTTCTCCGCTACCGCTAGCATTACAGCCCACTCACCTTCCTTAACATCTCCAGCTCTGAGTGGTTTAGAGATCACCTGTTTGTCTCTTACCTCCACCCACTCTACTACTGCCAAACAGTTTGATTGACAAGGGTTCACTTCCTGTGTGCTAGACCCGCCCTTTCCTTTAGAATTCACAGTGTGTAAAATATTTCGCCACTGGTAAACGTGTTACACGTTGATTTTGATTTTTGTAATTTTGTTTTCAGGAATTGTAATTTATTTTTTGCACTTCCCGTCCGCCGTCCTAATCAGTGCTGTCTTTGTTTCCACCGAGGCACGTCTCTTTTCCATGTTCTCTCTTTCTCCGCTAACTGTGTCAGTGTGCATATGAGCCTGGTTGTGTATTTCTAGTTTCCCCTTCCCGTCTTATCCGTGTCACTTTAGTGTCTGTGAAATGTCACAGTACTGCACACTTTAATAGCATCTCCATATGAATACCGCTGTATCCCAGTCATGTTCTGCTGCACTGATCTCCAGGAGACATTCCGGAGATAAGGCAGTCCAGGGCTTTTGCTCTTTAATTCAAAACAGCAGCAGCAGAAAAGTCGGTGACGCCGCGTGACTTAATCCTTCGGAAGCACGCACAAACACACCTGCGGATCCGAGTCTGGCAAGGTGATAATCTTTAGACTTCTGCCGTTTGACTTGCAGTTGCTTTTATGATCCAAAATGATCTAAAGAAATGAAAAACGTTTGATAAAGGAGGATTTCTACTTCTGTGTGAGTGCAGAGTCGACACTGTAGCCTGCCCGAGTCGCCTACGTGTTCGCCACTGTGAACATTTCTACTTATGTTGGTGTACCTGCATTGCTCTGCAATCACCCATACACTAGGGGGCGATGGTCAGCTGTGATTGGATATGACATGTACTGGACAATGGTGGACACCATCCCTGGCACAGTTCCGAGGAGAATTCCCTGTAGACTGGGATTTTAGCCACCGCTGGTAGACCCGTATGACTGTACGCTTCCATACACCTGCAGATTCAGCTACTTCCTTCACACTATGGTCTTTGGCCACGCCCACATGCAGTCCCTCCTTTTATCCAATCATTAACATCTGCTCTAGAGGGTTTTCCACACATGGAACGAGACATTCCCTGCACTGTACCACCTCTCCCCAATCTATGGATCCCATCACTCACACCCCACAGGCCCCATCATCCTCGTGAAACGCCATCTGCAGGAGACTGAAGGTACTACAACCAATTGTTTGTCTAAAAAATTTACAACTTGCTTAATTCTTAACTAATTCTAAACTTGTCTTTGGGGAAATGTGAATATTGGCCTAGGAACATTTAGGAATTGTCGTAGCTCAATAAATATTGATCATATCAGTCTAAATTTATCATCAGTTATTGATCCTGGTCACCTTTATCATCCTTCCCAATGACACCGCAATCCCACACCTCCTTCTGGGAGCAGCTGTTCCTCTGATGATGAGTGTATCCCAAGTGGTTCAATACCCAAGCCTTATGTATAGGAGTGAAAAACGATGGGCCCTTAGGATTCAAAGGATTAAAAACTGAACCAGCAGTTGGATTGCCACACTACTCTAGTCCATCGCTGGTGCGAGGCGGAGCTGATATGTGGAACTGCTGCCGCATTGTGTTTGCCACCGTAGCCTAGAACTATTTTGATCCCCAGTGAAGCATCAAAAATCTCTCAGTTTGCATTCAGAGCGAGAGCTCCGCGTTTAACTGAACTCCAGCCACGTAGTCTTCAGCCACGCTGCCGATTGCATCAAAATCACAGAGTGGTTCTTCAGAGAGCTGGTGAGGGGAGGTGACACGGGGTAAAGCCAGCAGAGCTGGCCCGATGAAAGAGGGGCCAGCTATCAAACGTTTTGCAGATTAATGGGTGATGACACATGCGAGGGTTCAGCGGGAGAGGACGCCCTCCCCCGGGCCTGTCAGCTTTCCTAATCAAGCGCTCTGTCGGCCCGCAGAACGCTTCGGTTTTGACTTTGAGGACGAGGCGATAATCCAGCCTGAGTTCCCTTTAGTGGGCCGTGCTACCTGGGATTCAAAACAATTAGAATCGACATCCCGCCGAGACAGGGTCAAGTTTTTTTCCCTGCGTTCGGTCAGATATCTAACTGCGTTCTCCTCCCCGCAAGTCTTTGTCAATCAGCGTAGATATGCGAGGAGCGTGAAACACAGGCAGGGTTGAAACGAAGGTGAACGCTGCGGACGTGGCTTACCTGAACTCGTCTGCTGGGTCCCGTAATTAACATGCTCTCACCTTGGCCTAAGCAGCAACGGGCCAACATGCAACACATGGTGAATCAGTTTATCCTTGAGCCTCGCATGAAGAGCTAACGCGTTCCTCGGTGATGCTGAACGAAAAAGAAAGGAACCTGTTCCGGGAAACGTCAACGTCCCTTTCTTGCAGGAGTTGAACAAGGACACTGCCAACTCGTTTAACTTCAAACCGCCGTCTCCGGGACTGGTTCATCAAAGCAGCTGCCGAGGTCCAATCCTAACAGTCAGTTTGCCGCAATTAAGTCCACCAAACAATCATTGTCATTTATCACCAACATCCAAATGTTTCATGTTTCAGCCTTCAAACGACAGCGGAGGATCACAACAACAACAAGCAGGGAAGAAGCGGCAATCAGCGTTCATTTGAAAGAGAGCGAGTGACGCGCAATAGCAATTAACTCGACGTCCGCGAAGACAAAAACATAATAGGCTCGATGAAAACTTTCACGGCAGACTATGGAAATTGGAGTTTGAGCCGGAGTTGGCAGGCCCTGCGACTCCAAAGAGAGTTGAGTCCTAATATCGCTAATTATTCCCATGTTGACGGTTCCCCACTGTCCTGCTGGCACTCTGCTTACCAGAGACTGACTTCTCGTCGATACGAACGGCGTGCCAGCATGAGGAGAAATAGTTTGGCTTCTGTATGTGCCAGCTCGCCTCAATTCTGCGTCGAGCCACTCACACGGAGGAACAACCCACAGCTGCACTGGCAATAAACCGAGAGAAGCCCTGGCTTGTACATTTCGCCATGCTATGGTGAATGGCGGTGGTGTTCCAGCGGGAGCTTCCCAGGACATTTTGGTAATTGAAAAAAGGCCTGTGGATGAGCCATGGTCCTGCGAACCAACAGTGATCCTATGAGCCTCCAGACGAGCAGGCAGTGTCTTATTAAGCTGGTTGGAATGTGTGGTTACAGCATATGACTGGTTACTCCATACGGTGTAGCTCATACATGATATCATGTGCTTTCAACTTCCGCTCATCATCAGAAGTATAGCTGCACAAATAGCTGCACCCAGATGGAATCAACCAACAGGAATGAAACTGCACATGTGACGTAAACCAGGACGGGCATTATCTCTGTACCTGACTGACCCAACACCCACCATTACAGACATCCAGTGAGCAGTGATGTCCTCCATGAGTCCTCCTGTTAGTGCAGCACCATTGGCAGACGGCTGCACCACACAGGACTACATGCACACAGACCGTTACCACGACTGTCCTTAACACCACGTCACCGTCACCAAACACTGCAGTGGTGTCGTACCAGACTGTCATGGAGTGACTCAGAATGGCAGCGGGTCATCTTCAGTGACGAGTCCCGCTTAAGTCTTGGTGGAGACACCCAACGAATCCGTGTGGAGACACCGTGGTCAGCCACATGTCCAGGAGGTCTGGTGTCAGTGCACCTCCACCCCTACCGCACCATCTGCAGGAACTGTGTGAGGATGTTCAAGCTGCATGGAATGGATTACACAGGACACCATTAGGAACCTCTACAGCTCCATACCGAGACGTCTGGCGTGTTGGGTTAGCAAACACGGCGGCCCGACGCCATACTGAGAGTCAGACTTCTGTATGTGTAGCTCAATAAATATTGATCATATCAGTCTAAATTTATCATCAGTTATTGATCCTGGTCACCTTTATCTTCCTTCCCAACACACCTGCACTCCCACACCTCCTTCTGGGTGGAGTTTTTTTTTTGGTTGATGACGGTATATGCCATAAGGCTTAGCTGAACCAGTGGTGGGCACCTCTCAGAATTTCGAGACAATAAGGGTCAGAATTGCTCAGTTTTAGGTGGGATTTTGGCTGCTTTACTTCCTGATACTTTCTTTGTTTGGACTTTAGGAGATTCTAATCCTCCCTTATCGAAGCCATTTTCTGATCTGATTCCAGGAAGTAACTCCTAGGTCATATCCCATCTCTGAAACAGCCAACCGTTTCCCCATATTGCAACTGCTTCCCAAATAAAGCTGGCATGTGATCACAAGTCCAATCAGCAGCATGCGATAGCATCTGAACAGGTGTAACTCAATTTGGATTAGTTCCCCGAGTCCCTCTCTCTGCGGACTGGGGAACCATTCCGCCATCTATTGCTCTAATCCAGCTCAGTTTGGACCCATCACTAGGTAAGGGGGTCGGCTGGATCAGCGGGCCGCCCGTAGTCCAAACCGTATTACACGGCTCTCTCTGGGGCCACATTATCACCGCGGGTCTGTAGCCTGTGACTCAGAAGCCAGGAACTCAGAGGGATTAGACAGAGCACAATGAAGATAACAAGAGACATACGCCGGGAAAACCTCTGAAAATCCTCGGAAGCGTTTCGAACGCTTTACTTGCATTTCCATGGGATGTAATGTTGGTAACGCCGTATGTCTTGTCATGGGATTTGGGAATTTTCCAGTGCATTACTCAGAACTATGCAGCATTTGAGTATTATAGGGCCCTGTAGTTTCGTCTTAGTCCCATTTCATAGTGTTGGAATCTCAAAAATCAGCACCAGAAAGTTTGCATGTGTGACCAATACCGATTCCGATATTAGATTTAAAAATCCCAGCATTCCTAGCAGTTGGAACGGATGGTAAAGGTGACCAGGATCAATAACTGATGATAAATTTATACTGATATGATCAATATTTATTACTATTTATTTGTTGACGGTTCCCCACTGTCCGGCTGGCACTCTGCTTACCAGAGACTGACTTCTCGTCGATACGAACGGCGTGCCAGCATGAGGAGAAATAGTTTGGCTTCGGTATGTGCCAGCTCTCCTCAATTCTGCGCCTGAGCCACTCACACGGAGGCACAACCCACAGCTGCACTGGCAATAAACCGAGAGAAGCCCTGGCTGATACATTTCGCCATGCTATGGTGAATAGCGGTGGTGTTCCAGCGGGAGCTTCCCAGGACATTTTGGTAATTGAAAAAAAGCCTGTGCATGAGCCATGGTGCTGCGAACCAACAGTGATCCTATGAGCCTCTAGACAAGGATCCCAGCATTCCCAGCAGTTGGGAAGGAAGATAAAGGTGACCAGGATCAATAACTGATGATAAATTTAGACTGATATGATCAATATTTATTGAGCTACACATACAGAAGTCTGTCTCCCAGTATGGCGTCGGGCCGCCGTGTTTGCTAACCCAACACGCCAGACGTCTCGGTATGGAGCTGTAGAGGTTCCTAATGGAGTCCTGTGATAATCCATTCCATGCAGTTCGAACATCCTCACACAGTTCCTGCAGATGGTGCGGTAGGGGTGGAGGTGGCTTGACACGTGACAATATACCGTTCATGTTGGTGCTGACCACTGTGCCTCCACACACGGATTCGTTGGGCGTCACTGAAGATGACCTGCTGCCATTCTGAGTCACTCCATGACAGTCTGGCATGACACCGTTGCAGTCTTCGGTGACGGTGACGTGGTGTTAAGGACAGTCGTCACAACGCTTTGTGTGCATGTAGTCCTGCGTGGTGCAGCCGTCTAACAGGATGACTCATGGAGGACATCACTGATTGCAGATTGTCCGCAACCGTGGCTGTTGGGTCACTCGGTGCATGTCAGACTATCCATCGGTTCTCTCTCTCCTTGGTTCGTGTAGGTGCTAGCGCGTGCCTTTGTCTGTCCACTGCTGCTAATAGCAGGCTGTGGTAATATCCACACAACCAGTAAAGTCCACAGCACATCAATTATACCGTTGAGCTTCCAGGAGCCCTACAATGGAACCCTTCTCCAAGCTCCTCCAACCGCTCGAATCGCTTTTGAACTCTTCTCTGAGGCAGACTTTACTCGCGAAGGATGCTACCCACACAACAGCAGTGTCAGAATGGAAACACACCCAACAGGACGACCTCATGCTGTCAGTCAGGTCCAGAGATAAGGCTCGTCCTTGCCTACGTCCCATCCGCAGCTGAGGGTGAAACATGATCATTAGCATGTCTCACCATGTCAAACCCACCCGCCAAGTTTCATTCCAGCCGGTTGATTCCTTCTGAGGATGAGTGTACTTGGTTGTCTTGAGACAGTGAGTGATAATATACTGAGGTTTCGATAAATTAGAGTCTAAAATACTTTATTTTAATAAACAGATACAGAATTAAATGAGGTTTTATTTTTTGGTTGGTAAAACCCAAGTGATAAACACCTGGGACAATGTTATAAATGGTGTTATAACCATGAACTAAGGTTTATTCACTACAAACTGAACAGGTTCACATGTAGTGTTCTGTCAGAAACCAACTAACACTAATCATTATGACATTATTAATGGTAATAAAGCTCAATTAGCATTTTGCTAAAAGCCCTTATTATCCAGACATCTGCTAACTGGGATGGGGGCATGCTGAAACCTGGCATATGGGACGAACTGCCGCTGTGAATGGTAGGGGTATTTTTTTTGGCATCCTGTCAGAGGCCACATACACAAACGTCTCCGGTGTTCTCCTTGAAGCACGTCAGGCCATTGTTCGGTTCTCAGGTGGGCTGTGATGTGATGGAAAGATAACAGTAGCCTTTCCAGCGCCTCGTAAGCTGGAGTGCTACTTGAAGTTTTGGCAGGTCACTGGCATGGAAAATGACAGTCCCGCTGAACTCGATAAACAAACTGAATGACCGTGAAAGCTGAGGAGCCCATTTGGGTGGCCCCACTTCAGGTCCTCATGCTCATTAGTCACATTAGTTGCTGAATTACTGATAGCAATTAATCCATAAGCCGAACCCTTGAGTGTCATCTGTGGAAGAAATGCCTTATGGGAATATGAATGTCCATAGTTGACGTGGCACACCTGATATGGATGTAGTCAGGCTTGTTCAGGGTGTAGCCGAGATGTGATGGGATGGGTTATGAACTTACCAGTACCGCAAATGATCTGCACCGTAAGGCACCATCAGGTATGACTCAGCACATGGTTGTGATTGGTGCCTATACAAATAGATGTGTTGCCAGCAGGTAGGAGATCAGACTGGATCTGATCTGCGTGTCCAAACATCACTAACCTATTCAAAGTGGTAGCCATCAGTGACTGTGCACCTGCGCTGGTGACGTGGCTTTCATTGACAGGGCACTTTCACGTTTCCCCTTTGACGCTCTGTCAGGTCACAGTTCCCAGCTCTTTGGTGCACTTCTAGAATCCCAGCACCTCCGGCACTCTGCATCAGACATCGCCGTTGTTTGTCGAGCTGTGAGTGACACAAAAAGCACTTTGAAATCCAGTTAAAGCACAGTTTTAGTCATCTCTAATTAGACCTGAGGGATCTTTAAGTGTCAGATTGTATCACAAATACACAGGTTCAGTCACACCTTTCATATCGCTTTCCTAATGTTATGGCTGCCAAAGAGATGGAATATTTCACTAATATGCCAGTATGTGTTACGGGCAAGAAGGTAAAATCTAAAACTGCACTTTAAATTATGGAGCACATCTAATACCAGTGATTATACGTCTTTAGGTTATGACCACAATAAAACTAACCAGAATCTATTGAAATCAAAAGCTGTCTTAACCAAGTGTTAAGACCTCCAGTGAATAAACTACAGACATGCCCGCCAGAGATACACTCATCATCAAAGGTGTGGGAGTGCCGGTGTGTTGGGAAGGAGGATAAGGGTGACCAGGATCAATAACTGGTGATAAATTTAGACTGATATGATCAATATTTATTGAGCTACACATACAGAAGTCTGTCTCTCAGTATGGCGTCGGGCCGCCGTGTTTGCTAACCCAACACGCCAGACGTCTCGGTATGGAGCTGTAGAGGGTCCTGATGGAGTCCTGTGATAATCCATCCCATGCAGCTTGAACATCCTCACACAGTTCCTGCAGATGGTGCGGTAGGGGTGGAGGGACACCAGGTCTTCTGGACGTGTGACGACAAACCGTTCATCTTGGTGCTGACCACGGTGCCTCCACACACGGATTCGTTGGGCGTCTCCACCAAGACTAAAGCGGGACTCGTCACTGAAGATGACCCGCTGCCATTCTGAGTCGCTCCATGACAGTCTGGTACGACACCACTGCAGTCTTTGGTGACGGTGACGTGGTGTTAAGGACAGTCGTGGTAACGGTCTGTGTGCATGTAGTCCTGCGTGGTGCAGCCGTCTGCCGATGGTGCTGCACTAACAGGATGACATCCTTGCTGACGTCACATGGGAGGACAAGCATGAAACTTGAGTCCTCCTGAACTTGCTAGTTGTTCTACTCATAGCAGGTGTCAGACCAAGCCCATGCCTGTTCAAATCCATCTTGTAACAAGTTGCATAGGACTATGGGGCTAAACAAATGCTAACGGCTAACGTCTGCAGCAAGTGGGTGATGTGCCCGTCCATCCTCTTGCCACAACAAAAGCCATGTGACGCAGTCCCGGAAGTATTTTTGATTGGCGGATGTCACTTCCCAAATCCAGACAGTGAGTTTGGTACTGGGATCAGTGAACTCGGCTGCTGTTTGAACAGTGTTTATCACATTCCCGTCTCGCCTTTTATCATTCAACCTCGCTTAACATAGCACTCGTTTAGCTACAGTTCATTTCCGTCACTTTAATATTGATAACCTGATGATTGACAAGCCTAATTGATAAGCTGAGGGTTCAGGAGGTGATGATACAGAATATCAGTGACTGTGGAGAAGGGATGGGCAGACCCCTGGCGTCCTATTGTATCGAACCTCTGTCCTGTAGCACAAATTATAGCAGCTACTCCACTCCCGACTCGCGCATCAGTCTGCTAATGGAGTTCCAGCACTCCGAGGGACGTGCCGTCTAATAAAGACGCTCTGTCCTCCCAGGAATGGTGGGTTGGTGCCATTGTGGACAGGTTTTAGTTCCACATGCCACTCAGCAGACGGGCAGACTTTAGAGTAAAACCAGCAGAGCTTGTCACCACCTTCAAAGGCGTTTTTGGAGCATCTCGTGACACCTTCCCCACCTCCCATTGTGTCGGCAGCCGGAGACGGTGGAGCTTCATTGATCTGCTCCAGGGACGCGATAATTGGGCCATTAACAGCTCAAAGAGACAGCCAGCATGTGGCTTCACAAAGGCTGAAGGCTGGTTATGGGAGACTATAGAGACGGCAGCTCCATAGAAAAGGATAAACACCAAGTCAACGGCTGCTCTCGTCTCTTTAGAGGAGCAGTAAGGATTCTGCGGTGGACTTGTTCTGCAGGAGCGCTCCTGGGAGAAACAGAAATCAGACAGGTGGGTTTTTAGTTAATAGTGTCAGATGGACTAGGACATCTCACATGGTCCAGTGTTGAGCTGCTAGTGAGCAGTGAGGGGTGAAAGGGGAGGAGTGAGATCCCCCTGCTGTGAGAAGGATTCAGACCTGGCCATGATGACCTATCCCATAAATATCCCAAAGTCTAATAAGTGTCTCTCCTCTCCATGTAAACTGGGCGGTGCTAATCTTGGGGAACGCTTCTGTAAGCATTCCCCCGACCAATCACAAGGCTGATGTTTCTGGCCCCGCCCACACAAAACAGTCTCAGAGTCAAAGGAGCTGAGAGGGCTGAAGCTAACGAGCTTAACCAAAAGCTAGCAGGCTGGACCTCCTGTCTGTAGCTGCTCCTCATCCCTTCATTCCTTTACCCATCACCCACACTGTTCCTTCATCCCTTCACTCCTTCATTCTTTTCATCCCATTTATTCCTTTACACATTCATCATCCCCGTTATTCCTTTACCCATCACCAACACCGTTCCTTCATCCCTTCATTCCTTTATCATCACCCACACCGTTCCTTCATTCCTTTACCCATCACCCACACTGTTCCTTCATCCCTTCACTCCTTTAACCATCACCCACACCGTTCCTTCATCCCTTCATTCCTTTACCCATCACCCACACCGTTCCTTCATCCCTTTACTCATCACCCACTTCCTAGATCATCCCATCCACACCCACACGTTCCTTCATTCCTCCTTTATCATCACCCACACCGTTCCTTCACACTGTTCCTTCATCACACCGTTCCTTCATCCCTTCATTCCTTTATCATCACCCACACCGTTCCTTCCTCCTTTATCCCTTCATTCATACCGTTCCTTCATCCCTTCATTCCTTTACCCATCACCCACACCGTTCCTTCATCCCTTCATTCCTTTACCCATCACCCACACCGTTCCTTCATCCCTTCATTCCTTTACCCATCACCCACACCGTTCCTTCATTCCTTTACTCATCACCCACACTGTTCCTTCATCCCTTCATTCCTTTACCCATCACCCACACTGTTCCTTCATCCCTTCATTCCTTTACCCATCACCCACACCGTTCCTTCATCCCTTCATCCCTTTATCCATCACCCATACCGTTCCTTCATCCCTTCATTCCTTTACCCATCACCAACACTGTTCCTTCATCCCTTCATTCCTTTACTCGTCACCCACACCGTTCCTTCATCCCTTCATTCCTTTACCCATTACCCACACTGTTCCTTCATCCCTTCATTCCTTTATCATCACCAACACTGTTCCTTCATCCCTTCATTCCTTTACCCATCACCCACACCGTTCCTTCATCCCTTCATTCCTCTACTCATCACCCACACCGTTCCTTCATCCCTTTATTCCTTTATCCATCTCTAATATTGTTCTTACATCCGTTCATTCCTTTTTTCCATAAGCCAACACTGTTCCTTCATATGTTTCTCACTTCATCCCCATGACAGTCTGGTACGACACCACTGCAGTCTTTGGTGACCTTGGTCCCTTAACGGTCTTCCATGTTTTCCTCATGGTGCACCATCACACTGCTGCACTAACAGATGACTCATCGGAGGACCCCACTCTCGCTGATGTCATAATTAGCATGTTGGGTCAGTCAGGTACACAATGTTCAAACCCACCACGTCACCAAGTTTCACTCTCTGAATTATTAGCATGTCTCACAATGTCAAACCCACCCACCAAGTTTCACTCCTGTGGGTTGATTCCCTCTGGGTGCGGCTGTTTGTGCAGCTGTTCTGTTGATGGTGAGTGTAATTCATCACTGGTATATACTGTATATTTTCCTGAACTGTTCCCTCTTCATTCGTTTGTACCACCTACATAAGACTGAGATTGACTGACTCAAACTTTTGGCCAGTTTTGTGTTGTATATAAGAACTGCAAATGTGATAGAACAGCCAATAAGGCCCTGATGTGACATGAGTAATCACAACACCGTTTTAATCACCGCTGGAACGAGGCATCAGTGTTATAAATGACGTTGACGTGACACGCCTGGCAAATAAAGAACGATTCAGCGGTTCCCAGAGAAACGCTGCAGTATTTTTGTGTCATTAATTCCTCGCTGTTGTCTAGCATGTTGATTGATTGACAGTTCGTAGCTTTATTTGCTGGAGTGAGATTCACAGGAAATGATCTCCACACCCCCCCAATTTAGTCTTTTGCAGTCCGGTCCTCTCCCCAGTCTCTCAGCGGATCCTCATTTTGTAAAGAACCCGGGAACCGAGATGGTGAAGTAACTTTAAACGGAATTTGTCCTGACTCGACTCAAACCGTTCTGGCAGTGCAGCCTCTGAGGCCAGCTCTACCTCTCCTGCGTGCTGCGTTCGCCGGGATTTCAAAGACGAAGCTGTGTCCTTGGAGACAAGCCGCTCTAGCTTCCAGCGAGGCAGTTTGCTGCAATCCTATTAGCCAGACATTCTTTGGTATGGTGAGTTTGAACAGATTCGCTTGTCCAGATAGATCGGTTCACCCTGTCCCTCAGGCGCCTATTTTTAGAGAGCCAGTTCTGCACTTTTCTTCCCCGTGCCATTTTCCTGGGTGTTGTTTAATGTCGGGGACGTCTCTTATCTGCTGCCACTAGTCCAAATGCTGCGAGTCTGCGTTGCTGGTAATCAGCGTCTCTTTCTGAGAACGTTCCACGGGCAGCTTGGAGAATATTAAGAAGCAAGCAGCCTCTGCCGATCGTCTCGCCTATCAGTAAAGAAACCGGTACAGACTACAGAACCTAAGTGTGTTCCATATTCCATTTATTTCTTCTTTACTTTTCCAGGATTTTGGCTTTGGGTTGTTTCAGAATGATCCCAAAGCTGTCATCCATCAGAAGACTATTCTCTCACTGTATGTCAAAAAGACAATTAAAATTATTTTTATATTATTATTTATATATTATTTTTATTATTATTATTATATTTATGTTTGTGTTTGGAAATGTAAACTGTGTGAACACTCTCCATTAGAGCTGAAAAGGTTTATGTACGATGTTTAGATATAGAAAGTTTTCTGGAGGCAATTTTGTTCCTGAAGGTTAAAAATTTGGTAACACTTATAGATGGTTAATAAACTCTTACTAGAATATTAATAACCCACCAACAGTCATCAGTAAAGTAGCAGTAGTGAAGCATCTGAATACACTGATGGAAAGATCTTGTACTGTTGATACATTACTTACATTAAAACCGAATCCTGACCCTGACCCTTACCCTAACCCAAAACCCAACTGTAACAGTGGCCCTGGCCCTAATCCTGCCCTAACCCTACCTCAACCTATAATCTAGTCCTAACCCTAACCCTACCCTTAACCCAAAACTTAATCCTAATAAATCCCCTAAGTTAGCCTCAACCCAGATTAAGAAACCAGATTAATATTTACCCTCAACCCAACCCAATAATGACCCTATACCCAGGCATTAACTAACTCTAACCTTAATAACCCAAACCCAATCCTAATAAACCCAGTTCCTAATCTTAACCTAGGTTAATAAACCCAGATTATCCTGAAAACCAGATTAATCTAACCTTAACCTCAACCCAAACCCAATCCTGACCCTCACCCTGGCCCTAATAAAAACTCTAGATTAATAAACCAAACCCCATCCTGACCCTCGAAACCAGGTTAATCTTAAACCTAATTAACCTCAACCCCAACCCTAATCCTGAGGTTACCCTAAAAACCAGATTAACTCTAACCTTAACCTCAACCCAAACCCTAATCCTGATCACCCTAATAAACTAATCTTAATCTAACCAGGTTAACCTCAAACCACCCTAATCCTGACCAGGTTACCTGGCCCTAGAAACCATATTAATTGAAACCAAGATTTAATGCTAACCCTAATTAACCTAACACCCAATTAAACCTAAACCAGGCCCTAATCCTAACTCTAGCCTTAACCTCAACCCCAACCCTAATCCTGACCCTCACCCTGGATTAATAAATCTAGATTAATCAAACCAGGTTAAGAAACTCACCCTGCCCTAAGAAAACCAGATTAATAACCTCAGATTAAGAAACCAGGTTAATCTTAACCTAAACTTTAAGAAACCCCAACCCTAATCCTGAACCTCACCCTGGCCCTAATCCTAACTCTAACCTTAACCTCAACCCAAACCCTAATCCTGACCCTCACCCTGGCTTAATAAACCTAGGTTAATAAATCAGACCCTAATCCTGACCCTCACCCTGGCCCTAATAAACCAGATTAATAAACCAGAACCCAACCCTAATCCTGAAAACCAGGCCCCTAATAAACCCAGACCCTAATGAAATCCAACATCAATGTTAATAAACCAGATTCAACCAAACCTGATTGACCTAAACCAAAACCTACACCAGTTAAACTCCAGGTACAGGACGGTGCCAGCAGCATGTCTAATACCAGATTAATAAACCAGGTCTTAATAAACCTGTTACATGTAAGAAACATCTCAGATTAATAAAACCAGATTAACTTAAAACCCAGGCAGATAAGTAAAAACCAGATTAATAAACCAGATTAATAAACCAGATTAATAAACCAGATTAATAAACCAGATTAATAAACCAGATTAATAAACCAGGTTAATAAACCAGATTAATAAACCAGATTAATAAACCAGGTTAATAAATCAGATTAATAAACCAGATTAATAAACCAGATTAATAAACCAGAATAAGAAACCAGATTAATAAACCAGATTAATAAACCAGGTTATTAAACCAGATTAATAAACCAGAATAAGAAACCAGATTAATAAACCAGATTAATAAACCAGGTTATTAAACCAGATTAATAAACCAGGTTATGCAGTAATTAAAAGTGTCTTGATGATCTACTGAATGTATCCAGATGCTGCAGTGTTGCTACATCACTGGTACAGTATGTTGTTGTGATGTTACTGAGCGTCCGCTGTACGTCTTCCCTTGTGCAACATGTGTAGTACTGTGAGACTGCGGCTTCTTTTGGGATCAATAAAATTCTTATCTTTAGCATCTATGTCATCATCTAAAAGTCATCTAATGCCTAATAAAGTGTTGCCGATAATCTTATCATATAAAATCATATGGCATGTATTAAAGTCTTTTCTGGTATATGGAGTTCCTGATGTGGAGATGAAATTGCCTTATGACAGTTACACATCAAAGGGCCTTCCCGCTGTCCAAGGCCGAGTCAGAGTTCCTAAGACAGCCTTCTGAAGGTCTTGATCAAATCCGTACAGACATCGGGATCAGGGTGCACTCCTTAATGTCTTACCTGACTCGCTGGGATACAGCTCCAGATCCACTTTGATCTAGCGGTTAGCTAGCAGAACCCAGAGTCATGGGCTGGAGGTTGGGGAACTAGAATTGTGAACGAATCCGTGTGTGGAGGCACCGTGGTCAGCACCAAGATGACCAGTTCGTTGGCAATCATCACACATCCAGAAGGCCTGGTGTCCCTCCACCTCCACCCCTACCGCACCATCTGCAGGAACTGTGTGAGGATGTTCAAGCTGCATGGGATGGATTATCACAGGACACCATTAGGAACCTCTACAGCTCCATACCGAGACGTCTGGCGTGTTGGGTTAGCAATCCTAATCCTATCCTGGTAACCTTTATCTTCCTTCCCAACACACCTGCACTCCCTCACCTCCTTCTGGGTGTGGCTGTTCTTTGGACGATGAGTGTTGACTCCTTCAATTTGAAGAAAAGAAGCGAAACATCTTGAAACTGTTTCTTTCCAAGACCGCATTCACAGCGAAGGTTCTTCCAGAAACGGAAACTAGTTTTCCAAAGTTGGATCAGCCCTGACACTTCTGCAAGCCGAGTCCAGTCCTACTCCGGGGCAGCCATCGGTCAGGGCTTTAAAACCAATGACCACTCTCCCCACGTTCCAGTCCCGGTCACCAGAGAGCCAGCCTGATCCCCCTAACTGGCTTTTTACTTACAGCTGACATTTGATTGCATCCGATGGATGTTTGAGGAGCTTTATGTAATCCTCGGAGCGTGTCCTGCCTCGATCGAAGCCGAGGCGTGTAATGGCTGAATTACAATGCGCACATCACAGTAAAAGACTTCAGTGGGTGCGGAACTGGTTTTAATATCTTCCTCGCCGCCATTATTCCGCCGTTTATTCTCCTCTAACCGCGGCTCGCGTCAACCGCCATCCGCAAGGCGGCCACACTTTCACTCGGGAGGAAAAGAAACTCATTTCAATCACGCGTGGATGCATGTAGCGCAGAAAACTCGGTCGCCTCATTGAAGGGAACCCTTTGAAACGTCTCGCCGTGAATATGAAGTATGAATTTAATAAGTAGGAGAGTAAAACTCTTTTCATAGGAGCGCTCTGTTAACTTTTACTTTTAATAGGGCTGTTTTTATACGAGCCCATTGTTCATTAGTTTTCATTAAAAATGGCTCCCATTCAGAGACTGTAGCCAAATATAGCATCTCTGCTCTCCTTTCTCGCTGAATCAATGCCTCGTCTGTGGTCGAGGGTCCTTCTGGACGCAGCTTTTCACTGAGAACACCATATGAAAGTCCCATCAGTTTCCTGAACAAATGGAATACTGTACAATTAGGATATTCAGCTGATTGAACTAATGTCTGTGATGGTCGGAACAATAGGGAGGACCCTGGAACCAATATTTGTTCAGAGCATCCGTTAAGATATCAGCTACTCTCAATCAACAAACTATAAATCCTGTTACTGTTTGTTGCTTTAATGTTTGTTTGAATTTATTTGTTTGTTTGTTATTGTTCTTAGATTTTTACCAGATGAAATCGGTATTGTCCTAATAGGGTTCAGAGGTCACACTGAAAATCTGGGATTGTTTTTTATTAAAACCGGGAAAATACAAAAAAACATTGTTGTGTTGAAAACAAATAGATATTCCACTTTTTTTTTTATTTAATGCAAAATAAAATATTTTTTATTTTTTATTATTTTTGTATTATTATTTTATTATTAAAAATAAATTTTTTAAATCAATTTTATCATATTCTTGGCCTTTGTACAGAATTTTTTTATTTTTTATTTTTTATATTTTTATTTTGTATTAAATAGAACAAAAGTTATATGGCTTTTCTGTACAAAAAAACTGCTTTAAAAATGTAATATATATATATATATTTTTCATATTTTTGGCCTTTGTAAGGAAAAGCCAGATTTTTTTCTATGGTCTGATCTATTTCTATTAAAGCTCGTATATGAACAACTATCTTAGATTTCGGGAAATTCATGTACAGTCATGTACATATTTTGAAAAAAATCTACTTTTTAATCAAATTACTACTATTTTTTCAAATTATTGAAAAAGTATATCAACAGACTTTGAAAATCAAAGTTGTGCACATTATATTAAACTTTATAATGGTACATTTATATGCCAGTATTTAGAGGAGTGTTACTTTTAACATTCTGTTTTACAAATGTATCGCTATAGTAATATATTGTTTAATGATAAATAAAGAGCACGGCCTCTGATTGGTCAACAAGTCAGGGACACAACCTCTGATTAACGGACAAGTCGGGAAAACAACCTCTGATTGGTCAGCAACTTAGGAACACAACTTCTGACTGGTCAACAAGTCAGTATCACAGCCTCTGATAGGGTAAAAAGCGGAACTCTGATTGGCTAAAAAGTTAAGACAAACTTTCTGATTAGACAAGTCAGGGACACAACCTCTGATTGATGGACAAGTCGGGAACACATCATCTGATTGGTTGAAAAGTCAAGACACACTCTTTGATTAGACACCAAGTCAGGTCACAACCTCTGATTGATGGACAAGTCAGGAACACAGCCTCTGATTGGTCAGCAAGTCAGGGACACAACCTCTGATTGATTTACAAGTCAGGAACACAGCCTCTGATTGGTCAACAGGTCAGGGACACAACCTCTGATTGACCGACAAGTCAGGAACATAGCCTCTGATTGGTTGGTCTCAGGAGCACAGCCTCTGATTGGTCTGC
Source organism: Prochilodus magdalenae (assembly GCA_024036415.1). Taxonomy (NCBI): domain Eukaryota; kingdom Metazoa; phylum Chordata; class Actinopteri; order Characiformes; family Prochilodontidae; genus Prochilodus; species Prochilodus magdalenae. The sequence goes on along the minus strand of JAMWET010003472.1, from coordinate 285,129 downwards.
AATTGATGAACACAACTTCTGACTGATCAACAAGTTAGTAACACAGCATCTGATTGGCTGGCTGACTGACTCAACCCAAGGCATCAGTAACAGCCATGGTAACAACAAGTAGGACTCTTTTCAACATGTAGAAACTGATACACAGTCCCAGAAGACATTCAGTGTTGAATTCATCATCATGGATTTATTTACATTCTCCAAAAAGACAGCAGCGTTCCAGGCTGGAATTTTCCAGCTTCTGAACGACCTTCGATCTGACTGGGGCCCTCACTAAAAGAGCCCAGCACTCCTCTTCCAGGAACACATTAAAGTACATCTCTACTGCGCGCCATTTCCAAGACGTATTCTTTCAAGTCTGACCTTCTTTGATCTTGTGTACTGCATTGTTGACCTGAGGAGCTAATGTGTGTTAATGTCACAGGACTAATTGAAATTCCTCCTTCACCGTTCACCCAAAGTAAAGGGCCAGGCATCCACCCAAGCAAGGCCCAATCTAAACGCCACATGAACGAATTCGACTGGATCTAGCACTACCGTGTGCTTACTGGACATCAGCGGTTCTCAGTGCCGTATTCAGGGTCACCTGACGGTTGTCACATTTGCTTGACCCCAACTTCCACCACATTGGGCTAACAGCAGAAGCCATTCTGTGGAGCATTCTGATGGGACGGTTTAGGAGCCAGTGGTCTATGATAAATGGCAAAACTTTTCCAGATCCAATATGGAGTTTAGATTAAGGTGCGAGCCACATACGCAAAGAGACAGAGAGCCGAAATCACAAAGTCAGGCAGAAAACAATAATAATTTAGCAGCCTGAGGAGGAATGGGTGGATAATGAACACGTAGAGCAATAAACGCAGAAAGCAATACCTGGGATCATGCGTGGCGTCGCAGGGCCGTGTCCGGCGTTGTTTATTATTTAGCAGGCAGGTTAGCATGCCTGCAGCTGCAGATTAGATTGCATTGTGGGCTCTGCAATAACACCGAGGAAGACGGCCAGGGGCCAGAGGAACACTGCAGCTTCCCTACAGACCCCAGTCAAGAGGAGACGGAAAGCAAAGACAGGAAGTCATTAGTCAAGCTGTGCCGCTGTGGTTCGGATGTCGGTAATCCATCCAATTAGAGTTTGAGGGCTATGCAGATAGGGATCAGCAGATGCCGTGATTGGTGGTCTGCTGTTCCCTCAGCCCGCAGTGGTGAAGCTGTGCTTGCCGAGCGAGTCTGTAGGGTCAGCGTGATGTAGTGTTTTCATTGTGTGGGTGTACCTTGCAAACGATGGCATCGGTACGAGCACAGAGATGTGGGGTGGGGGGATAGGGGGGGGCGTGTTTTGGGACCAGGAGGGATGTGATTATGGGATTAGCAAAAGTAGGCCACGTTTCACATCAGAGGAGCAGGAAAGTGACTGAGCGAGAGAGCGAGCCATATTTGATGTTACCCGGCCTGTCTCGCTGACTCTGGCTGGATCAGAATGGCAGGCTAATTATAAACGTGCATTCAGCCACTCTCTTGCAGATTGGCCCAACCTGCCTCGGGGCGTCTCTTTCTCCGGAGCAGAATTTAGCATTAGGGAGAAAAATTCGGAAACTTATCACGTTAAAGTGTGACAGGCTTACCGTGCATGAGAATGGTAGATGACAGTCCCGCTGCTTTGACCAACGTCGGGCTAACTGGGACTGTCTGTTTTGCCTAGAAGTTGGAGATACAAAAAAGCCCACAGTGCATTGAAGGTTTTGAAATGGTCCCAGAACATGGACTTTGTGTGTGTGTGCAGTCAAAGCCCTCTCTGGTCTAGATAGAGTCCCAGATGAAAGGCTTCAGATTTAGCAGATCTCAGTGCTACATGGCAGGGCGAGCTCCTGGAGGCTGGACGAGGTCAGAAGGAGTGCATCAGAACTCCTGTGTAGGAGGTTTAAGATGGCAGCCTGAAAGTCAGAGCAGGAACCATGAGATGTGTTCTACCATACTAATGATTAAATGAGGAAAACGATGGAATTGAAGCGTTTTGTTTTCCACCATGTTTCCTAGAATCGAGATACAAAAAGCCAGAAAGGACGTTATAGGATGTAACACCTCTACCAGCACCAATAACAGCTGGGACTGGATTGGGCATGGACTGGACGAGTTTCTGGATGTAGCCACATCAACGTTCAGACTCTCTTACATCAAAGACTTGTGCAGTTGATTCCAGATGTGGTGGAGGCCTTCCCTGGCACAATTCCGAGGAGAATTCCCTGTAGACTGGGATTGTATCCACTGCTGGTAGACCCGTATGACCGTACGCTTCCATACACCTGCAGATTCAGCTACTTCCTTCACACTATGGTCTTTGGCCACGCCCACATGCAGTCACCTTTTAGCCAATCATTAACATCTACATAAACATTTAAAGCCCCACACGGACTAGCACCCACCTATCTGTCAGCCCTCCTACATCCTTACGTCCCATCACGTAAGCTCAGGTCTTCTGACTCTGGTCTCCTAGCTGTACCTAGGTCCAGGCTTTCCTCTATGGGTAGCAGGTCGTTTAGTGTTGCTGCCCCCCCACACTCTGGAACTCCCTACCTTCATCTATATGCATTTCACCCTCTCTTTCCGTCTTCAAAACTCACTTAAAAACTTATCTGTTCTCTAAATGTTTTCATTCTTCATGATGATTATTATTTTTGTTTGTTTGTTTGTTTATTGTTGTGTTTGTAAAGCGTCCTTGGGTTTGTGAAAGGCGCTATAGAAGTGTAACCCATTATTATTATTAACATCTGCTCTGGAGCCATTTTCCACACATGGCACGAGAGATTCCCTGCACTGTAGCACCTCTTCCCAATCTATGGATCCCGTCACTCACACCCCACAGGGATTTATAGCTCCCTCGTGCAGCGCCATCTGCAGGAGCCTGAAGTTACTACCACCTCAAACACACAAGGTGACTCTGATGAGCTTATGACTTACAGAGTCACTTTTTAAATAGCCTATTCCGATTTAACAGGCTTGTTTATGTCCTGTGTGTAAACACAGGTACTATGGCGAGGGTCTAGTTAGATCCAGGACGGCCAGCTCTTCCATAGCTCCAAAAGACTGTTTTATTCAGGGCCATTTTAACAACAACCCAAAACAGAAAATGAAGGTTGATCCATGTGCATGTTTAGAATTGCCCGTCTTAGTGACACTGGAGATATCTGGAGTTATTTCTCAACAGGATGGCTAGCTTGGCAAATTGCCGAGATTGCTGGCATGCATTTACAAGCATCAACATTTCATTTCCGTTATTCAGTCATGATTTTGTTGCACGTATTGGACTTGTTCACTGCTGCACCAAATGATGTGCTGCGACAGCCCATAGAAATCAGCCATCATTTGGTAGCAAGGTTGAAATTCAGTGGGGAGGCACATATATATATATATATATATATATATATATGTGTGTGTGTGTGTGTGTGTGTGTGTGTGTGTGTGTATTGGGTTCTAGACGACCAAAAAATGAGAAACAAATTACTAAGTGGAAAAATAGCAGCCTGGTCTACTTGAAATGATAATAATTACTTTCCTGGAGACCCTCTCAAAAAGTGTAGTGGCTTAGTTTAAAGGATGGCACTTTCCAACCGTGAGCAGATGGGGAAAGTGTAAATGTGTGCGGATGGAGTAATCCACCGAGATATCCTGTAGCTCCGGAAACACAGCATTCTCATTCTCTCCACTAAAATAAGACCCTTATCAGCCGCGACACGCTGTTCAATATTCCTGAGAAAGGCGCGGAGAAGAGAGAAAAGGAATGGCAGCAGCTGAGAGGAAGACAGCTGCTTGATAAAGGTAGAGAGATAGCCACGATTTAAAATTCTTCAACTGGATTCAGAGTGAGAGTGAGTCAATAAACAATAAAGGCTGAGATGAGACAATCGGAAGGAACAGGATGTCGTAAGTTATGAATATGACGCTATAGCATAATAATAAAGTCGTAGTTACGTAGTAATAACATGTTAATAATGACCGATGACTATTTATGTCTGTAATATTTCACGCAGTGAGTTGAAAGGGCTAATGTATTAAGTGTTTCTAGCAGAAATGCTGTAGATATGCTTATAACAAGTCATAACACATCTAATGTAGTTATAACACTTCCTGTGGTACCATCCTCTTACCTGAGAATGTGTTTAAGCATCCCTAACCTCAAGCTGGAGCTTAGTAGGGTTACCAGTTTGATTTCCTGATCCGCCAGGACATTATGTTACCCGAACTGCTCCCCAGGTGTCGTGGATAGGGCTTTCCACTGCTCTAGACAAGTGTGCTCACTGCCCCCTAGTGTGTGGGAGGTCACAAATGGAAGAATACAGCACGTCCTCATGAAGCCCCAATTGGGCAAAACAGAAATGATGAAAAATGAAATTATGCCATGGAAGATCCACTTGTTTTATTTTTTAAAGAACAGGATGGTTCTCTAAAGTACAACTTCATGAGATGTGCATGAGATTATACATAGCGCTTCATAGCATAGTGCCTATAAGTAACCTCCAACTGTGTAAAGGGCTGCCCTCTGCTCTGGCCAAGTGTACTCACTGCCCCCTAGTGTATGTGTGTAGATGGGTTTCACTTTACCGATGGGTTAAATGCGGTAGTTCTCTGTGTGCAGGCACAGTTGGCAATCGGTTATGAATTCTTCAGATGATACGGCAACACATGGAATTCACGTCAGGATTAATGTTAGACACTGACCTCAGCCGTGAACCTAGACCGAACCAGGAATTCAGGCTTCAGTCAGAATCAGAGCGTGCTTTCACGCTATCAGTTCTCTGGTATGGTTTCACAGAACGTTCGTGAGGCGTATGTAGAGTGTATCTGGCTTTCACACATTCCTTCGTGTGTGGTTTGTTATCGGCGTCCTTGATGTTGTAGAGCTCAGTTGCTATTGCAGCCCCACCAGCAAGCCATATTTATTAGCTTGTAGCATATAGCACACAAACCAGGGGCCACCAGCCTTCTTCCTGGAGATCTGCTTTAGGCTCCACTTGCTCAATGCTAATGTATCCCACCAGCCAAGACCTTCTGAAGGAGCTGATTACATGTGGGAGATGTGGCTGGGACCTAGATACCACAAGGAACCAAGGAGAGACTCCCTATGAGCATAAGAAAAACCACTGGGAGGAACCAAGGAGAGACTCTCTATGAGTATAAGAAGAACCACTGGGAGGTACCAAGGAGAGACTCCCTATAAGCATAAGAAGAACCACTGGGAGGTGCTAAGGAGAGACTCGCTATGAGCATTTGCAGAACCACTGGGAGGTACCAAGGAGAGAATCCCTATGAGCATATGGAGAACCACTGGGAGGTGCTAAGGAGAGACTCGCTATGAGCATTTGCAAAACCACTGGGAGGTACCAAGGAGAGACTCCCTATGAGCATATGAAGAACCACTGGGACGTCCCAACGAGAGACTCCCTATGAGCATAAGAAGAACCACTGGGAGGTACCAAGAAGAGACTCCCTATGAGCATATGAGGAACCACTGGGAGGTGCCAAGGAGAGACTCCCTATGAGTATAAGAAGAACCACTGGAAGGAACCAAGGAGAGACTTCATATGAGCATAAGAAGAACCACTGGGAGGTGCCAAGGAGAGAATCCCTATGAGCATATGGAGAACCACTGGGAGGTACCAAGGAGAGACTCCTTATGAGCATAAGAAGAACCACTGGGAGGAACCAAGGAGAGACACCCTATGAGCATATGAAGAACCACTGGGACGTCCCAACGAGAGAATCCCTATGAGTATAAGAAGAACCACTGGGAGGTACCAAGGAGAGACACCCTATGAGCATATGAAGAACCACTGGGACGTCCCAACGAGAGACACCCTATGAGCATATGAAGAACCACTGGGACGTCCCAACGAGAGAATCCCTATAAGCATAAGAAGAACCACTGGGACGTACCAAGGAGAGACTCGCTATGAGCATAAGAAGAAACCATTTGCCAGAACCACTGGGAGAGTAGCATATGAAGGACTGGGACGTCCCAACTATGATGAGGATAAGAAGAACCACTGGGAGGTACCAAGGAGAGACTCCCTATAAGCATAAGAAGAACCACTGGGAGGTGCTAAGGAGAGACACCCTATGAGCATATGAAGAACCACTGGGACGTCCCAACGAGAGACTCCCTATGAGTATAAGAAGAACCACTGGGAGGTACCAAGGAGAGACTCCCTATGAGTATAAGAAGAACCACTGGGAGGTGCCAAGGAGAGAATCCCTATGAGCATATGGAGAACCACTGGGACGTACCAAGGAGCAGGACTCTCTATTATAAGCGAAACGGAGCCGACTGGCGAGGTGTACCAAGGAGAGACTCGCTATGAGCATTTGCAGAACCACTGGGAGGTACCAAGGAGAGACTCCCTATGAGCATATGAAGAACCACAGGGAGGTGTCAAGGAGAGAATCCCTATGAGCATATGAAGAACCACTGGGAGGTGCCAAGGAGAGAATCCCTATGAGCATATGGAGAACCACTGGGAGGTGCTAAGGAGAGACTCGCTATGAGCATTTGCAGAACCACTGGGAGGTACCAAGGAGAGACTCCCTATGAGCATATGAAGAACCACAGGGAGGGACCAAGACAAAAAAACAGGGACTCTGTAAGGCTATGAAGAAGACCCACTGAGAGGAGCATGGGGAAGAACCACTGAAAGGGACCAAGACTCAAAAGGAGAACCGGTTCTCCATACAAAGCAGAATTACATCAATGGAGTGAGCCTAAACGTTATGACCAACCAATGGCAAACCAGGCTCCTACAGGCAGGCCAGGGAGGTGTACTGAGTGTTGGTTGTGATAAACCACAGGAGCATCCTTTCCCGAACGTACAGCAGGCAAACAGGCAGAGCTTGTACTGTGTAAACCTGGAAGGTTCTGGGCCCCACTTCATTTATGTTTCACTCTCAGTTCGTAGACATGATTAGAAGTCCCAGATGCTCCAGGTAACAGATCAGTCAGGGGTGGTCCTGACTCATTCTACCTCACCCGGCCCAAACCCTCAGCTGGCCTGCTTTATTCAATGACAGCTCGAATGCGCACACGGAGCAAGGCTCGGATTACCTTTTAATGAGCGAGGCAGAGTTTTCACTTATTCAGGCCGAACCTTCTCGCATCTCTCCCTCTCTCTTGCTCTGATTCGCCGGCAAGCCAGGGCTGCGGTTTCCATGGCAACCCTGGGTGACGGGTAAGCGAGAACGTCAGTCTGTTCGGATGCAGGAAAAGACGGGAGGGTTTAGATTCTCCGCACATCATTAATCCGCAAAACAAGTCGCAGGAAGATTACTTCAGCTGATGATTTAACATCTCTCTGTGCCACTAATTAGCCACTAATTGCCCTCTATCAGCATACATCCATGTAAATAATCTTGATAGCGGCTCGATTAAGACAGGTTTACACACTGACGGAGGAATGAGAATTAAACTGTGCACTAAATCGAACAGAATGACTGAGCGGCGTGCAAAGACATACATCCTCCAGTCTGCCAGCTCGCCACTGGTTCCTCTTTGGGGAGAATAGAAATCTCCAAATAGAAGTATTACAAATTGGGTATCCTTATATAAGACATACGTCCTTATATAAGCTTAACAAATGACATGACTCAACAGGAGAAACTCTCTAAGAGCCAATGAGGGGAACCAATGAGAGGAACCAGGTCTCAAACTAACACTCAGAAACAGAGACTACCCAGGGACATGAGGAAGAACCCTGGAGAGGAACCAGGATGGCGTGAGAAGGAACCACTGAGAAGAACCAGGACTCAACAGGAGAGACTTCCTAGGAACATGAGAAAGAACCACAGATAGGAATCAACACTCAACTGGAGAAACTCTCTAGGACATGGCTTAGAATCAGAACCAGAGACAGAAACTAACACTCAGAAACAGGGACTACCCGGGAACATGAGGAAGAACCCTGGAACCAGGATATCATGAGCAGGAACCACTGAGAAGAACCAAGACTCAACAGGAGATACTTCCTAAGAGTATGTGGAAGAACCACTGAGAAGAACTAACACTCAAAAACAGAGACTCCCTAGGAACATGAGGAAGAACCACAGATAGAAAGCAAACTCAAATGGAGAAACTCTCTAAGACATGGCTTAAAATCAGAACCAGAACCAGAGACAGAGACAGAAACTAACACTCAGAAACAGGGACTACCCAGGGACATGAGAAAGAACCCTGGAGAGGAACCAGGATATCATGAGCAGGAACCACTGAGAAGAACCAAGACTCAACAGGAGATACTTCCTAAGAGTATGTGGAAGAACCACTGAGAAGAACTAACACTCAAAAACAGAAACTTCCTAGACACATGCGGAAAAACCCTAGAGAGGAACCAGGAAAGCGTGAGAAAGAACCACTGAGAAGAACCAAGACTCAACAGGAGATACAGTACTTCCTAGGAGCATGAGAAAAACCCACTGAGAAGAACTAACACTCAAAAACAGAGACTCCCTAGGAACATAAGGAAGAACCACAGATAGGAAGCAACACTCAACTGGGGAAACTCTCTAAGATATGGGTTAGAACCAGAACCAATACCAGAGAGAGTAACTAACACTCAGAAACAGAGACTACCCAGGGACATGAGGAAGAACCCCGGAGAGGAACCAGGATGGCGTGAGAAGGAACCACTGAAAGGAACCAAGACTCAACAGGAGATACTTCCTAGGAGCATGAGAAGGAACCACGGAGAAGAACTAACACTCAAAAATAGAGACTCCCTAGACACATGCGGAAGAACCCTAGAGAGGAACCAGGGAAGCGTGAGAAGGAACCACTGAAAGGAACCAAGACTCAACAGTAGAGACTTTCAAGGGGCATGTTGAAGAACCACTGAGAAGAACTGAGACTTAACAAGAGAGACTCCCTAGGAGCATGAGAAGGAACCACTGAGAAGAACTAACACTCAAAAACAGAGACTCCCTAGGAACATGAAGAGAACCACTGGGAGGAACCAAATCTCCAAAGTAGGCCTTTCCCACCAACGTGAAAAAAGGTTCGTAAACAAAGAACAGTAAGCTCTTATTGTGAACCGTGATGACAACTGTAGCCATGTGAGTTGTTGTGGAAAGAGAAAGCAACAATGGCGACACCCAAAGGTCTGCTGGAGAACCTCCTTTACTTCTTCTTATTTCCACTAGTTTATCTGTGCTTGCTTTCTGGATATAAACAAACATCTGGAATAACATCACCAACACTTAAAAGATTTAACGTCTTTGGTTTTAAAAGGTTTTAGGAGCATGAGGAGAAACCTCTAAGAGGAACCAAGACACAAGAGAAGAGAGTCTCCAGGAGCATGAGGAGGAACCACTAAGAGGAACCAAGACACAAGGGAAGAAAGTCTCCAGGAGCATGAGGAGGAACCACTGAGAGGAGCAAAACGTCAACAAGAGAAACTCTGTAGGAGCATGAGGAGGAACCACTGAGAGGAACCAAGACACAAAAGAAGAGAGCCTCCAGGAGCATGAGGAGGAACCACTGAGGGGAGCCAAACATCAACAAGAGAAACTCTGTAGGAGCATGAGAAGGAACCACTGACTGGAACCAAGACACAAGAGAAGAGAGCCTCTAGGAGCATGAGGAGGAACCACTGAGAGAAACCAAGACACAAAAGAAGAGAGCCTCCAGGAGCATGAGGAGGAACCACTGAGAGGAACCAAGACACAAAAGAAGAGAGCCTCCAGGAGCATGAGGAGGAACCACTGAGAGGAACCAAGACACAAAAGAAGAGAGCCTCCAGGAGCATGAGGAGGAACCACTGAGAGGAACCATCACACAAAAGAAGAAAGCCTCTGTAGGAGCATGAGGAGGAACCACTAAGAAGAGCCAAACATCAACAAGAGAATCTCTGTAGGAGCATGAGAAGGAACCACTGACAGGACCCTCCAGGAGCATGAGGAGGAACCTCTGAGGGGAGCCAAACGTCAACAAGAGAAACTCTGTAGGAGCATGAGGAGGAACCACTGAGAGGAACCATCACACAAAAGAAGAAAGCCTCTGTAGGAGCATGAGGAGGAACCACTGAGAGGAACCATCACACAAAAGAAGAAAGCCTCTGTAGGAGCATGAGGAGGAACCACTAAGAAGAGCCAAACATCAACAAGAGAATCTCTGTAGGAGCATGAGGAGGAACCACTGAGAGGAGCCAAGACACAAAAGAAGAGAGCCTCCAGGAGCATGAGGAGGAACCACTGAGAGGAGCCAAACATCAACAAGAGAAACTCTGTAGGAGCATGAGGAGGAACCACTAAGAGGAACCAAGACACAAGAGAAGAGAGCCTCCAGGAGCATAAGGAGGAACCACTGAGAGGAACCAAGACACAAAAGAAGAGACCCCCCAGGAACATGAGGAGGAACCACTGAGGGGAGCCAAACATCAACAAGAGAAACTCTGTAGGAGCATGAGGAGGAACCACTAAGAGGAACCAAGACACAAGAGAAGAGAGCCTCCAGGAGCATGAGGAGGAACCACTGAGAGGAGCCAAACATCAACAAGAGAAACTCTGTAGGAGCATGAGGAGGAACCACTGAGGGGAGCCAAACATCAACAAGAGAAACTCTGTAGGAGCATGAGGAGGAACCACTAAGAGGAACCAAGACACAAGAGAAGAGAGCCTCCAGGAGCATGAGGAGGAACCACTGAGAGAAACCAAGACACAAGAGAAGAGAGCCTCCAGGAGCGTGAGGAGGAACCACTAAGAGGAACCAAGACACAAGAGAAGAGAGCCTCCAGGAGCGTGAGGAGGAACCACTGAGAGAAACCATCACACAAAAGAAGAAAGCCTCTGTAGGAGCATGAGGAGGAACCACTAAGAGGAGCCAAATGTCAACAAGAGAAACTCTGTAGGAGCATGAGGAGGAACCACCTGACATTTATACACTTTATCATTTTGTGGATGATCATCTCCAGCTTCTCTCACGCTGAACCCCTATCCCATCTTTCCTTCTGAGGGAATCTGTCGTATGTTACAGTTTCCAGTAATCCACACTGGGGGTGCTCAGAAGGCGCATTTGGATATCTCAGTCCTCCAAGACATCGTTTCAACCGGCAATATCACAAACCAGTATACCGTGCACACGTGCCAACACTGGCCCGCTTCTTCCACTCAGACACTGTGTGCTTGGCTACTTCCCGTAGGGTATCAAAGCGTTAGCAGACCAAACTGTGTCAGGATCCAGTTTTAAGTAGTTGGCAGGAAGCAAGGATAATGAAGCCTTGTGCTCCACACTAGTTGGAAGCTCTCAAACGCTATCACATCTCATCTTTTTGTACCGCCATGATGCTAATTGGTTAATTCTGTCTGCGTGCCACATTCCTCAGCGAGGCTCAGCACGCTACGACTGTTTTTGTAGACAGACCGTGTCCCATTCAAGCAAGCAGAATGTGTGAAGCGATCGGTGCATCTGTTCAAACAGCAACTCCGAGAGAAAGAGAGAGCACTGCTCATTGCTTATTGCGCTCTGATGTTGATGAGGTGGATGAGTGGTCTATGAAAAATACCATCCCCTCAATAGATAGAGACTGTAGTGTAAACCTGCTCCCTAAACGGAAGTATAGCGCTCCCTACAGGACTACAGTAGATATGTCGGCATTGGAACTGAAGCTTGTTGGACTCTTCAATTCCCAGGTCGGATCCTTCTGGATGAAAAATGAAAGGCTAAAGCTTCAAGGTAAGGGGAGGTGAAGTCCAGCACAGCAGAATGAACACATTTGTACTCCCTCCATTCACTCTGTATAGCTACATGTGTGTCTGCTCTCCATGGAAAGAACAGAATCCATCCCATGCAGCTTGAATATCCTCACACAGTTCCTGCAGATGGTGCGGTAGGGGTGGAGGTGGAGCTACACCAGGTCTTCTGGACGTGTGACAACAGACCGTTCATCTTGGTGCTGACCACGGTGCCTCCACACACGGATTCGTTGGGCGTCTCCACCAAGACTAAAGCGGGACTCGTCACTGAAGATGACCCGCTGCCATTCCGAGTCACTCCATGACAGTCACGACACCACTGCAGTCTTTGGATGTTGGACGTTGACGTGTGTGGTTGGTGCGGCTCAGTTACCAGTCTGGGTAACTATCGGGTGCTACAATAATAAGAGTCCCTGGGCAAGACTGCTGGCACTACACTGGCCGTAAATGTGAAAAGTGTTAAGGACAGTCGTGGTAACGGTCTGTGTGCATGTAGTCCTGCATCATGCAGCCGTCTGCCGATGCTGTGTGTCACTGCTTGCTGCATGTCTGCAATTGCGGCTGTTGGGTCAGGCAGGTACAGCAATAAGACCTGTCCTTGCTTACATCACATGCACGGACGAGTGTGAATCATTAGCATCTCACAATGTCAAACTTACCCACCAAGTTTCATTCCTGTTGGGTGATTCCTTATGGCCTAACCTAACCAATGGGGGAAAACTCTTAGAACCTTAAGAGTGTACTTTATGGGCAGTTGCGTGGTTCTATCCTGGGCCTCATAGGTAGGGTTGCCACCCGTCCCGTAAAATACGGAATCCTCCTTAATTTGGCAAGTAAATGTTGTGTCCCGTGTTAAACCAATTTCGGGACGCGATTTGTTCCATATGTCTGTAAATTTGTTCCTTATTTCTGTAAATGTCCATAAATTTGTTCCGTATTTCCGTAAATGTCCGTAAATTTGTTCCTTATTTCCGTAAATGTCTGTAAATTCGTTCCGTATTTCCATAAATGTCTGTAAATTTGTTCCATATTTCCGTAAATGTCTGTAAATTTGTTCCGTATTTCCGTAAATGTCTGTAAATTTGTTCCGTATTTCCATAAATTTCTGTAAATTTGTTCCTTATTTCCGTAAATGTCCGTAAATTTGTTCCTTATTTCCGTAAATGTCTGTAAATTTGTTCATTTCCATAAATGTCCGTAAATTTGTTCCTTATTTCCGTAAATGTCTGTAAATTTGTTCATTTCCATAAATTTCTGTAAATTTGTTCCTTATTTCCGTAAATGTCCGTAAATTTTTTCCTTATTTCCATAAATGTCTGTAAATTTGTTCATTTCCATAAATGTCTGTAAATTTGTTCCTTATTTCCGTAAATGTCCGTAAATTTGTTCCTTATTTCCGTAAATGTCTGTAAATTTGTTCCTTATTTCCGTAAATGCCTGTAAATTTGTTCCTTATTTCCGTAAATGTCTGTAAATTTGTTCCTTATTTCCGTAAATGTCTGTAAATTTGTTCCATATTTCCATAAATGTCCGTAAATTTGTTCCGTATTTCCATAAATGTCCGTAAATTTGTTCCATATTTCCATAAATGTCTGTAAATTTGTTCCATATTTCCATAAATGTCCGTAAATTTTTTCCTTATTTCCATAAATGTCCGTAAATTTGTTCCTTATTTGTCACACACATAAATGAACACAACCCCACCCCCTCCCCCCGGACTCATGTCATCCCGCTCTGTTCCGTATAACAGTAAATGTCCGATAAACATGTGCATCACTCATGATTGATTACACTCTCACATTCTACACAAACAACCCCGTACCCCGCCCCGTCCCCCCGGAAAAAGATCAAATACTGAACGCGATTTTTAAACACGTCACTCACACGTGACCACGCCCACCCGTCCCACTCCCCTGTCCTTCATTTTTTTAATTTCTGAAATGTGGCAACCCTACTCATAGGTCATGGACATGATGCCTAGGTGCATCATGTCTGTAAATGAACCGTTTCCAGATTTACGCAGCTTAGGACAGAGCCATGCCCCCTGCCTGTAAAGGCCTGGCCTGGAGTTCTAAGAGTTAAACACATCCAGCACAATCACCCTGTTAAATTAAAAAAGAACTTTAATTACAGACACGTTCCCAGAACTCCTTAGGTCCTCAGGGTTCCCCGCTGGTGCCTACCATCCCCAGCCTCCCCAGCATGTAACAGACTAAACGGAACCGCTTACTCTTGTGCTGGGTGCACTGGTCTTGTTGTGTTAAGCAGTTCCATGAGTTCCAGCAACTCCAAACTAGGAATAAAAGTGGTGAATGAAACAAGGTCACCGGTAATTCTAGGTCATCATCTGCATGCTTTGCTTCAGACGTACGTACACTCAGTCACGCTGCAGGGGTTCTGGGTAATTTGGCATTAGCACAGTGCTAAGAGCAGTGGATTTTAGTCCCGGGGCCATAGCCATCCTCCCTGCCTCCTGCATGGCGCCATTTATTTAGCCCCCTTACATAAGCAGCCTGTGTCCTCCTTTTAGGAGACTACCAAGTGTCAAATCCAGTTCGTGTGTTTATGAATTACTAATACAAGCCCCGCAGGCTTCCTTCCTTCGGCTCGGCCAATCAGGAATAAGAAAGCCCTATAACAAACGACAAAAGGAATCAAAGTAGAAAACATTGATTGACAGGTCACATGCAACGTCTGCCAGCGGTTTCATCTCTACCGCTTTCCAAGCCGTGCGTGTTTTCCATTGGTACGGAATTCGGGACATATCTCGGTAAGTAAGTTTTAACGACTAGGCCTCTAGAAATCCATGTCGTGCTTCCAGCTGAAGTCTATCCAGTCTGATTCACGTGTCCAGACATCACCAGCCTATCTGCAGGGACTGTTGTAGTACCGACGTAGTAGCTACGTACCAAATCCCAGCATGAAGCAAATGCGTTAATCTTTGGCGCTCTACTTGAGTCTCAACACTTCCATCACTCTGGATTTGACTTGGCCATTATTTGTTGTATTGGGATACACTGAATTTGGATCTGAGTGGCCAGAACACCCAGACTGAGAGAGTCAGTCTCCATACAGTCTGGATATGCCAAAAATTGGACTTGGGCTTCAAGTCTGAACAAGCCCAAAAGGCATGCAAGCTAAACCCATGCTAACCCACACTAGAAACTAGAAACCAGTATGTCCAAGAACATGAGTACTGAGTTCCCTATAGAGCTACAGCACAATACAGCATAGAAGCCCAGTTCTTTACTGGTCAGGACCCCCACAGGACCACCAGAGAGCTGGTGGTATTTGACTGATTTGCCTGTATGTTTGGCTGGGACTATATTCACTGAGGTGTCACTGGAGTTCTGAGAACGATCCACTAATGACATCATACCTGCTCTGTGGTGGTCCTGTGGGGGTCCTGACCTTTGAAAAACAGGCTAACACAGTACACAGAGAAACAGATGGACTACAGTCTGGACCTGTACACCTACAGAGTGTCCCATTAGCAGGCAGTCCTATGTAGAGTCTCCAGTAGAGTGTTCAGACACTCTTGCATCTAAGTTGGACAGTTAATCCAGATTTGGTGGATGCCTTCCTTGGTACTGGAATTTTATCCACTGCTGGTAGACCCGTATGACCGTACGCTTCCATACACCTGCAGATTCAGCTACTTCCTTCACACTATGGTCTTTGGCCACGCCCACATGCAGTCCCTCCTTTTAGCCAATCATTAACATCTGCTCTGGAGCCATTTTCCACACATGGAACGAGACATTCCCTGCGCTGTAGCACCTCTTCCCAATCTATGGATCCCGTCACTCTCACCCCACAGGGATCCTCGTGCAGCGCCATCTGCAGGACCCTGAAGTTACTACCGCCTTAAACACACAAGGTGACTCATTTCTTTGTCTGGGGAGCTGAAGTTAAAGGACTTAGATATCCAAATACACAATGTGATTGGTTGATTCCTGTCACCTCCTAATTATGTTAGTAGTAAATTGCATGAGTAATGGTACGAGAAATCAGATTGGACAATTTTTTGTTGGTTTCCAATCAGAAGTGTACAGTAATAACAGTTTAAACATATCCAGCATTGTTATTCAATTAAATAGAAAAAAAAAAATTAAATTACAGACTACTTCCTGACACCACTGATGCTACATCTTCTCTTTTTGGACCAGATTCCCAGTCTTTATGAATAGACTAGAAACAGACTAGATATTTAGAAATTTTATACTTCAGGTCTTTAAAAAAGGTCATAGATGCACTACTAAACGGTTTAATCAGCATTATAGTTGCAGTAACGCGCTATAAACACCATGTGAAGACCTTGTTAACTGATCATAAAGCAGTGGCTTAAATTGACATCCTTATTGGGGGTCAAACCACATCAACCCATCATGCATCTCATCGTTTAGCTACAGCACAAGTCGACCCTTAACTCAGTATGCGGTACTCTAAACCACCATGTTTAAGTTGAAGCCGCTTTGTGACAGCTCTTGCGGCGAGCCGTCGTATTAAAGCCCCTTTACTGAATTAAGGCCTTGGTGCTTCACGCTCAGTAAAAGCACCGGGGCAGACATGCACGCTGCATGATCTGGGGCGGGACGGTGGGGTGATGGAGAGACTACTGCGGATCCAAAGAGACTGTCATGGGTTTGATTCTTGTGTTCCGCTGTCTCGCCACTCCAGACGACTGCCGCACTCGTAAAGCTTATTTGCACGTAACAAGAATTACGGGACTGTGTTACTGATTGATTAATGAATGTCATTGTCTTGTCGTACCTGCCCAGAGATGACAGGCAGGTGGAAATGAGACCAAATCGGTCAAACTGGCACTTTCCCTGAAATGTATTAATGGCCCAGTGAATCTAAAACGAATAAACCAAACTCAATTGTTGACTGATTGATTTTGCTTTGGTTTAGGGAGGCTTTATAATACCCATATAGTGGACTTGGTAAACCGTGACTAACCAGTAGTTGATAATTAGCTTAATGATCAATTAATATATTAATTAATGTATTATTATACAGTTATTACAGTGTAATAAGCATTATATTCACTCCTTTGACTCAACAGTATATGTGAGGTTTTGATTGAATATACGTAAGGCAATGTACACACTGCTATGAGAATTTGATGGAGCATTAGGTACTGCTAAACACTGCTGTGAGGATTTGATTGAGTATTAGTAAGGTTAGGTACTGATATTGAACAGTGCTGTGAGGATTTGACTAGACATTAGTGAGGATCTGGTTGAGTATTAGTGAGATCAGGTACTGATGTTGAACATGGCAGTGAGGATCTGATTGAGCATTAGTGAGGTCAGGTACTGATGTTGAACATTGCTGTGAGGATCTGATTGAGCATTAGTGAGGTCAGGTACTGATGCTGAACATTGCTGTAAGGATCTGATTGAGCATTAGTGAGGTCAGGTACTGATGTTGGAACATTGCTGTGAGGATTTGACTGAGTATTAGTGAGGTCAGGTACAGAGCTTGGAAAATTGCTGTAAGGATTTGATTGAGTATTACTGAGGTTAGATACTGATCCTGAAACATTGCTGTGAGGATTTGACTGAGCATTAGTGAGGTTAGGGATTGTTGCTGGAACACTGCTGTGAGGATTTGACTGAGTATTAATGAGGTCAGGTACAGAGCTGGGAACATTGCTGTAGGGATTTGATTGATTATTATTTGAGTCAGGAACTCACGTGGACTTTGCTGCGAGGATTTGATTAAGTATTACCGAAATCAGGTAATGAGGCTGGAACATTGCTGTATAGATCTGATTGAGCATTAGTGAGGTCAGGTACTGATGTTGAACATGGCAGTGAGGATCTGATTGAGCATTAGTGAGGTCAGGTACTGATGTTAACCATTGCTGTGAGGATCTGATTGAGTATTAGTGAGGTCAGGTACTGATGTTGAACATTGCTGCAAGGATCTGATTGAGTATTAGTGAGGTCAGGTACTGATGTTAACCATTGCTGTGAGGATCTGATTGAGTATTAGTGAGGTCAGGTACTGATGTTAACCATTGCTGTGAGGATCTGATTGAGTATTAGTGAGGTCAGGTACTGATGTTGAACATTGCTGTAAGGATCTGATTGAGTATTAGTGAGGTCAGGTACTGATGTTAACCATTGCTGTGAGGATCTGATTGAGCATTAGTTTAGTCAGGTACTGATGTTGGAACATTGCTGTGAGGATTTGACTGAGTATTAGTGAGATCAGGTACAGAGCTTGGAAAATTGCTGTAAGGATTTGATTGAGTATTACTGAGGTTAGATACTGATGCTGGAACACTGCTGTGAGGATTTGACTGAGTATTAATGAGGTCAGGTACAGAGCTGGGAACATTGCTGTGGGGATTTGATTGATTATTATTTAAGTCAGGAACTCATGTGAACTTTGCTGCGAGGATCTGATTCAGTATTACCGACATCAGGTAATGAGGCTGGAACATTGCTGTATAGATTTGATTGAGCATTAGTGAGGAGGTCAGGTACTGATGTTGAACATTGCTGTGAGGATTTGATTGAGTATTACTGAGCTCAGGTTCTGAGGTTTGACAGTCAGTTCTGGATCTCATCCCAAAGGTACCGTATAGAGCTCCATCAGTCCAGAGAATGAAGCTCCACTGCTCCTCAGCCCAATGCCGGGGGGCTTGATACTTCTCTAGCGTTGGATACGGTGGCCTTAGGACAATGTCCAGCTGCTGTGTTCGATCCTATGTCAATGAGTTTCTATGGAGATCAGATGTCTCCAGCTGTCTGAATACATCTAGACACATTTAGGATGTATATTTAGAAGCGTTTAAAATGCATTTATTAGTTTATTGATTATTATTTTAAAATGCATTTAAGGTATTCAATAAGACCACATAACCCTTCCCAGCTGTAGTTCTTCACCCAGCACTTCAAACACTCCATTCACTGTAATGCAGCCGCGTCAATAAGCGACATGTACCAGAGTCTTGTTTTCCTCAACCATAAAATTGGGAAGACGTTTTTAAGCACATTGGAACTGAAGCTGAATTTATATGTATTAAGGGGGGCAAGAAAAGGAAAAAAAAGAAAGAGAAAATGAAGGAAAACAAACGAAGAACCTTCCAGAAACAGGGGGAAGAACGCGTGGCACTTCAAAAAGCACGCTCGGCTTCTCTTTCATTTAAATCGCAGTGCACTTCACACACGTCTGCTCCAATTGAATTGTCTTCGGAGAAATTGCGGACGGTGGCTGACAAGCGTGTGTGTGTAACAAGTTGTCGTGCAATTTGTGTTGCTCGGTTTGAGCTTTCAGTGGAGCGCTTTATGCCCCCTTGACACCACCAAATAAAGACGGATTGAATAAACACGGTGCAGCTTAAGCACATGAACGCGAACCTCCAATAAACTGCCACGGGTGAGAACAGGTCCTATGGTATACACTCAGGCCACACACTCTGCTCCGACCACTGTAAACTCACGCTCAGCATAGGAGCTAATAAAATCAGCTACGGTTAAAAAAAAGCAGGAGCTTGGAGACATCAGAGTCACCAGACGAAAAACTGAGTCACCTTGCACGGCAGTAACTTCAGGTTCCTGCAGATGGCGCTGCAGGAGGATGATGGAGCTATAAATGCCTGTGGGGTGTGAGTGACGGGATTCATAGATTGGGAAGAGGTGCTACAGTGCAGGGAATGTCTCGTTCCATGTGTGGGAAAACGCTCCAGCGCAGATGTTAATGATTGGCTAAAAGGAGGGACTGCATGTGGGCGTGGCCAAAGACCATAGTGTGAAGGAAGTAGCTGAATCTGCAGGTGTGTGGAAGCGTACGATCATACGGGTTTACCAGCAGTGGATAAAATCCCAGTCCTCGGAATTGTGCCAGGGAAGGCCTCCACCAAATCTGGACCAGCTCACCAGTTCTTCGATGTAAGAGAGTCTGAACGCTGATGTGGCTACATCCAGTAACTTGTCCAGTCCCAGCTGTTATTGGGGCTGGTGGAGGCGTAGCATGTGGAGTGTGATATAGTGGCTTAAACTGAAATTTTTATTGGTGTATAAACCATGCTAATCCATCGCTAATCTCACCGAGCCACAACCTTAGGCATGTGTGATACAAACAAAAGAAGTTTATCGCTGTCACTCAGGTGTGAGTCGCTCGAGCAGGCATGTAAAGTCGGTCTTGCATGGCACAGACACCTCACTGTTATTTAAGTCTGAGGTGAACCTCCGGCACGGTAAGACACATAGCCTCCTCAGAAGTATGACGCTTCTGGCAGCTTTAGGTAAGACATTGTGTAGCACAGCCTATAGCCTTAACTCGTGGTATGACCATGTAGCTGGGATTTTCACTCTGATATCCATTATTAATGCCAGTGGGTTATGAGATGGTCATCATCCTCTACTTCATCAGTGTCCACAGGACCCTCTTGGCTGGATAGTTTTGGTTAGTGGACTGGTTTGGTTGGTGGGCACATGGTGCACAGTGCACATTGCAATCACCAAATGCAGTCACTCCTTCTAGCCAGTCATCTCTTCTGAGTCTATGAATCAACTTGTATACATATATATATATTTCTCACCTTGTTGAGAGTTCATGACCAAAGACCTAATAAGGCAAAGACGGTGATATTCAAGACACATACTGACAGTAAATGCATCACACAGCCAACCCCACTGAACGGAAGAGAACGGAACACTGACAGAATAATGCTAATGCTAAGAGCAACGCAAATTAGCATTTCAGAAAACAAAATTACAACCTGAAACGGAAGACGGAAAGGGCGGGTCTAACACACAGGAAGTGCTTGTTATGGACCCTTGTCTATCCGATTTCGAGTTTCGAAGAAAGAGACAAACAGGTGATGTCTAAATTGTTTGGAAATGGTAATGGAAGTGAGTGGGCTGTGACGCTAGCTGTAGTGGATAATCAGTGGTTTATAACCAACGCCAGGTGGCTTAGCCTGTTCGTCTCTTTCTTCCACAATGTAAACAAAAGCGTGCCAGATGGCTAAAACGTGTACCACGAAACGGACAAATCATGCCTTTGGGTTGTACCATCCCAGACTTTGACCGACAAGGGTCCACAACAAGCACTTCCTTTGTGTTAGACCCGCCCCAGTGTGTAAAAGAGTTTCACGTCTTGTAAATTGTTTTATTTTTGTAATTCTGCACTTTTTTCGGCCACCGTAGTATGGCTTGCACAGCACATGCCCACCTCATGTGGTCTTTAAGTTGGGTCGGCTAGGCTACTTTAAGTACAGCATAGCTGGTAGCACCGTTAGGCGCTGTCTAAGGAGGTCTGGCTAGCCATAACAGGAGCCGGGAGGGTCACAGTGGAAGATAGCGTACTGTAGTAATGCTGAAAAGGGGTCTCTACGTTCTGTTTTTCAGGAATTATTTTCTGATCACGTGTGTATAGAGTGTTCAGAAACTAATCTCTGGGTTTCCTCCACACGGACTGTTCTGGCGAAAAACGAAGAGAAGTACTAAAAAGCAAAGGTTTCAAATTTTTTGTTGTCTTGACCAGACGGAGAGGAGCTCGACTGCCCCTCCCGAGCCCTTTCTCATGCCTCAGTGATGCTGACAACTTGGCTTTCTTTGTTTTTCTGTTGGCAGTTGAGCAGTTCATCCGTCAATAACGGCACCATGCACTTTCCAGACAGCCACTGTCAGGGGGATCTAAATCAATTGCCTGATTATTTGATAAGAATGTAATCAAATCTATGAAAAGACAATGCCCTTGAAGAGAGAGGGGGTGTCGGAGGAAGTCTGCCGGAGGTGTGATTGATGTGGGGAACGGGTCGCTCTTGTTGATAAGTGGAAGATCATTTGGAGGATAAAGTTCGGCCGCATTTCTTCACTCACACAGACCAGGTTTGGGTTCGGGGAGGGTGTTACAGAGGGATTGGTCTTCTGCACTTCACCCATCCAACCACACACACTAGGGGGCAGTAGGCGCACATGTCCGGAGTGGTGGACCACCCTACTCACGGCAAACGGGCAGCATTTGGGGGTTAGGTGTCTTGCTCAAGGGAACTTCAGTCGTTACTGTGGGTTCAGGAAATCGAACCGGCGACCCTCTGGTCACAAGACTGGTTACCTAACTACCAGCCGATGACTGCCGACGAACCCCGTGGCTCAACAGGTAATAAATTAGCCCCCTCTGATTGAAACGTCCCTAATAACATATACAGGCTGCAGATCCAGGGGTTCATGGGTCGAGGGTTTTATGGTAAACTGAGATGCTGATTGGATTGGGCATGTACTGGACAAGTTTCTGGATGTAGCCACATCAGTGTTCAGACACTCCTACACCAAAGAACTGGTCAGGCGGTCCAGATTTGGTGGATGCCTTCCCTGGCACAATTCCGAGGAGAATTCCCTGTAGGCTGGGATTGTATCCACTGCTGGTAGACCCGTATGACCGTACGTTCCATACACCTGCAGATTCAGCTACTTCCTTCACACTATGGTCTTTGGCCACGCCCACATGCAGTCACTCCTTTTAGCCAATCATTAACATCTGCTCTGGAGCCATTTTCCACACATGGAACGAGACATTCCCTGCACTGTAGGACCTCTTCCCAATCTATGGATCCCAACACTCACACCCCGCAGGGGTTTATAGCCCCATCATCCTCATGCAGCGCCATCTGCAGGAACCTGAAGTTACTACCACCTTTAACATGCAAGGTGACTCATTATTTTTCTGGTGAGTTTACGATAAATCGTTCCTTGGTACCATGTACTGTATCTGTACTGTATCTAATGTCTACACTGTGCATATAGTATTGTTTTGCCATCATGGTTCTGTGCTGCTCCTTGTCTACACACAAGGATGACGGGAACGGTGTTCTTGTGTTGCTCCATGGTCCTGGAGGGATGTTGTTTGGTTTCACTGTGTACTTGTATATATCTGAAAGTGCAGATTGTGAACTTCCAATCTGAACTTGTTCTCAGGAGAAGAGATATTGCTGAAAGTATGATCTGATGAAAGCTTGTGTACAGAGGAAAGACCACCAGCTTTACATTGGTGCCATGCCATCATATTTTCGACATCAAACCGAATAGGAAAATGTCAGAGCCCACTCTGATCTGATGTAATGTATTGTAAACTGAAGAATGTGATATACTGAGTTTACTTCATTCAGATGTGAACACAGTTTTGCCAATACATGAAGAAACATGTTTTAATACAAACCATTATGTTTCCTTTGTTGCTAATAAGTCATGTAGATTGGCATTGAACATAATACACCCATCATCAAAATAATAGCTGCACCCTGACGGAGGTGTGGGATTGCAGTGCTGTTGGGAAGGAAGATAAAGGTTACCAGGATCAATAACTGATGATAAATTTAAACAGAAAAAAGATAAACAGATGAGTGAGGGTGAAACCAACAGTTGAGATGGTGTCTCTGAGTTGAGACGAAGAACAGTGGATGGGAGTGCACTTTTCCAGCCCATTCATTCTTAATGGGGAAAAAAAACAGATGGTGTCGTGGAAACTACGGTGGCCGAGAACTGCAAAACAAATTAAAACACATTTACAAGACGTGAAACACTTTTACAAGCACACAAGAAGTGCCTGTTACGGACCCTTGTCAATCAAATTCTTTGGCGGTGGTTGAGTGACGTGGCACAACGGATAACACCACTACTAACCAGGAAGCTACCGTCCCATGTGGGAGACTGGGGTTCGATTCCCGTTATGGGTGACTATGCTGTATATTATACACCAATAAGAGTCTTTGGGCAAGACTCCTAACACTACATTGGCCCACCTGTAATACGATTAACCTTGTAAGTCGCTCTGGATAAGAGCCTCAGCTAAATGATGTAGATGTGGGTGGAGTTTGGGATGATAACGAAGCTAAATCATGTTTTGTCTATTTTGCGGCGTTTGTTTTATCCAGCCGACTCGCTTCTGTTTCTCCTGTTGAAGGTCATTAGAGTTTTAAAGAGAAGACATTAAAAAGAGGCGAACAGGCGACTCTAAACCACGTGGGCTGTAAAAGCTCTCAGCCATTTTAAGCTAGCTAGCTGGTTCTCCACTATAGCTAGCATAACAGCCCACTTACCTTCATTAACATCTCCAGCTCTGAGAGGTTTAGACGCCTGTTCGATTCTACCACTGCCAAACAGTCGGACTGAAATGCAATATTTTTTATTGCCCTTGTAAATTTGTTTGTCTTGAAAGTAATTTTTTTTCATTTGTAAATTTGTTTTTATTTGTGGAAACTTTTCTGAAATGTTCATTAATTTTCTCGGCCACCATAGGAAATCATGCACCTGATCATAAAGCTGTTTTCAAGCAAACCATTCCCGATCAGACCGAACATTCTGGAGTGGTCTGATAGGAATGGTGTCAATATGTTGAAAACTGCAGGACTAGATAGCAAAATGTGCACCAAGAAGAGACCAGGCATATGTACAGTCGCATAGCAATACGACCGCATAGGTTTGGACATTGCGCAATCGCTAATTAGCACCTAATTGACCTGACGCCGGATTTGACAACAAAGATTCTGATGTTTAATACATGAATAAAATTAAGCATAATAAACCATGCAGTCACATTTTAAGTGAATGTATATATGATGTATTAAATTACTATGTAATTACTATGTAATTACACAGTTACTATTGATTAATAAAGTCCAATTACAGTAATAGCTCAACTTTTGCTGTTTCGATGGTAAATAAAGTGTCAGCAGTGAAATGATCCAGCAAAGCAGCCAGTTACAGGCTGAAAAATGCTAAAATAATATAGAATTATTCTGTATTTTAGGGCAAAATTGAAACCAACAATGTTTCTGAGGGTGAACGTGAGGTGAAAAGATTCACCCAATTATTAGACAGGAGGGTAGATAAGATCAGACTGTCATAAATGGCTTTGATCTTTTTCTCTCCCTCTCTCTTTTCCAGCACCTGGGCCACAGGTGCTGCATGCCAAGTTCAGTCAAACTGAAGCTACTAAGATATTTATATATAAATATATATATAAAATACTGCAAAATGCAGCTGCTGTTCAGCTGGAGAGATGAAAACATTTTCTCCTTCCGACTTCCAACACTGCGGCAGGAAATAAAAGGTGCTCGTCTTGAAAGGAGCATCTGAGCAGTTATTGACTTCCCCTCCTGACTCTACTCACACTGGGGGGCCGCATTACCATTAAATCATTTACACTTTAGAGGAAATAAAAAACTAAGAAAAAATAAAAAACATAAACTGTAGTAGACCCACCAAAAATCCACTTTGATGAAACGAAAGAGGATAAACAATGTCTGAGTGAGAGGCCAAATAAGCTATACAGCTGTACAAACTCTGGAATGCTGGTTTATAAAATATATATAAACCACTTATACACAAGCTTTCCTCAGCCAGACATACCTGGGCAATGCAATGGTTACCTGTGTATGTACTGTATATATAATTCGTTTATATAAAATAAACTTCCTGAACAAAAAATGGGTCCCCTTGCGTGTTTAAGGTGGTAGTCATTTCAGGCTCCTGCAGATGGCACTGCATGAGGATGATGGGGCTATAAATACCTGTGGGGTGTGAGTGACGGGATCCATAGATTGGGAAGAGGAGCTACAGTGCAGGGAATGTCTCGTTTCATGTGTGGAAAATGGCTCCAGAGCAGATGTTAATGATTGGCTAAAAGGAGGGACTGCATGTGGGCGTGGCCAAAGACCATAGTGTGAAGGAAGTAGCTGAATCTGCAGGTGTATGGAAGCGTACGGTCATACGGGTCTACCAGCAGTGGGAAACTTGGCTTGGCTCGCCTTAGAAGCCTTTAGGTCAGTGTTCATGAGTGCACTAGCAGTACCATTAGGGCCAGTCCAGAAATGGCATCCATGGGTGAGCTGCAAGACCAACACCAATGCTTTCCAAAAGGGACAAAAAGGCGTGTCCTACATTTGCTAAGAATTTACCCGTCAGGACCCTCAAGTCATTCCATGCTGGTCTGTAGACCAGGGAGTCAGTAGTGGAGCTATGTAAAGCATTGTGCATTAAGAACATCATACCAACAGTGAAGCATGGTGGTGGTAGCGTGGAGATGCTGTGCTGTTTCAGGGCTTGGGCGACTTGCCATAACTGATCAATCAATCAGTTCTGCTGTATGTGTGTTCTGCAGGAGAGTGCCCACTCATCAGTCCATGACCTGAAGTTCAAGTGCAATGTGGTTATCCTGCACGAGAACAAATAGAAACCAAAGTATGGCCTTGCAGTGGTCAGATCACCCAACTGAGCGAGAGGTCATGACCTGATCCTGTAGACACCCCCGCTTTAGACAGCCAGTCAAATGCTAACATGCCTACATTAGCTGTATTGGAAGGGTGGCATCTCAGGAGCACATCAGAATGATCTAAATCTAACATGAAGCTTGCCAAACATGGTGCAATGGTAGCTCGGACCCCACACTTACATTTACGGCATTTAGCAGACCCTCTTATCCAGAGCGACATCTGAGAATCAGCCTGAGAATGAATCCTAGGTAGTACAAACCAGTTAGAGACCAACCTCCCCTTCAGCTTAGTCACTGCCTGGACCAAGCCCAGTCCTGATACCTAGCAAGAAGAATACAGAGGTAAAGACAGCAGATGTGTAACAGCTAGCAATCCCAAAAGAGTGCTCGTACCTAGAGAAAGGACAGATATATGTCACCATAAATGCAATATGATCAATTTCAATATATATATATTTACTTGCTCACTGAAGTGAACTACACACATGGTCTTGTTTGGACAGGCAGTAGAAGTTCATTCCACCATCTGGGCCCCCAGACAGAGAAGAATCTTGAAGAATGGCCGGTCTTGCCATGCTGTACTCGAAGCTCTATAGGACTTGAGGTTGAGACTGACTCCTTCCTGATCATTACCATAAGGTAGGGAAGGGCTGGTCCATTATTGGCTTCGAAGGCAACCATGAGTGTCGTAAATCTGCAGTGGGCAGCTACAGGAAGCCTGTGAAGGGAGCGCAGCAGTGGAGTGACATGAGAGAACCTGGGGAGACTGAAGACAAGCCCGGCTGCTGATTTTGGATCAGTTGTAAGGGTCTGATGGCTCATAGAGGAAAACCAGTCAGGAGCAGGATGCAGTCGCCAAGCCTGGAAATGACAGGACACTGGACTAGCAACTAAGTGGCCTCTTCAGGGAGGCAAGGTTGGATCCTCTAGATGTTGTGGAGGAGCAATCTGAATTGGGAATGGTAACAGATCATCTGGGATCACACCAAGGCTTCTTGCACCTTCAGTCAGGGCGATCAAGGAGTTGTGGAATGAGATGGCAAGATCTTGGTGAGGTCCTGTAGCGGTCCTCAGATGAACATCAGCAGCTCAGTCTTGCTGGGATTGAGCTTGGTGAACTATCATGGCATGGGCATATTAAGTATTGCTCCTACCGTCCATACGCAACCCTACGCCCATGGAGGAAATGATTTGAATACTCAAATAAGTAAATTTGGGAATACTGCTTGAGCTGTTGTAGCAGCTCCCCCAACACCCACGGTGACTTTTCTCCCACATATACGCCCTGATCCATAACGAGCTGCTCTTTGTCCTGCCTGCTGATGGGAATACTATGTTTTCTGCCGTCTGTTTGTTGATGCAATGCATCCCTGTACGCAAGCTCGGGAATTCATGCGACAGAAGGCATCGTAAAGAGTCCTAAGTGTCTGACGGGTGTTATGAAACCTCCTTATGAAGAGATTAATAAACATAACTGCGTAATTGTTCTTTTTCAAAGATTATTCACAGGCGGTAGTTACGACAAACACACTCCTATGGGCTATTCCTCTAATTAATTATGCAGTCTAATGAGGACGCTGCTGTCTATAGCCACAGGGTCCGAAAAAGGGGACATGGTTTTTAATGACGTATGATGCAAGAGAGCGGTTTGTTGCCATAGGAACAGAAAGACATGGTATAATTTGTTTTTCCACCAAAACAACATGTCACAAACATATAGGGCATCGTATAGGAGGCTGAGACTGTCCCGCTGTATCATATCCATTATGAAGGTACAGATTAATCGTTTATCAGAACCAAAAATGAATCAGGAAATACGGAACGTCCCTAACAGTGTGTAACACCTTCATGAGCACCAGTAACAGCTGGGATTGGACTGGCCATGGACTGGTTTCTGTACTGGACACTCTGACGTCAGACTTGTGCAGGTGGTCCAGGTTTGGTGGATGCCCTCCCTGGCAATATGGCTAGGAGAATTTCCTGTAGACTGGGATTTTAGCAACAGCAGGTGGCGCCACCCTGGTAACCCTGAGTGCACACTGCAAGGGATAAAGCCGCTCAGTGTCATCGATCCAGTAAGTGGCGCGTCCCTGGTGGACTCGGGGACCACCCCACCAACACGCAGGAAGGCAGTGTGCTGGACTGCTAACGCATCCGTCGAGGTACTACGTCAGACGGAGGACTGGGAGTTGAAAAACCAGACCTGTGGCCACCCTAGGTCAGAATGTGCCACAGAGGTCACTGCTATGTCTAACAATCCCACCACACAGGGGCTGCGTCCCAAAATGCGCACTACAGGACTAAACAGTGTACAGCCAGGCTTCTGATTGGACAATATGGTTTCACGGTTAGGGTTATATCGCCACCTGCTGGTTTGGATGCTCTTGACAGTGCCTGTGTACACGTGGACTAGGCCTTAATGACCGTTTTGGTCTCTGACTAGTCCACAACATCGCATATGAGTCTCCTGGATGCACTCACTGCATTACCATCAGTGAGCTACAGAACAAGCCGCCTCTGCTTCACAGACGACTGTGCTTTGAAAGCGTGTGCGGTGTGTTTGTATTAGGATGTGTGGATACACACATGTGGGAGGCTTCCCATGAGTGGAGAGATGAAAATGGCTGCAGCTGACCCACAAAACCACAAACCTAACCTCATTTTCTTTTGTCTCAGTGAGCGGAGGAGAGCTTCACTTCCTAATGACCAGTGGGACTCCAGCAACGCAGACCAAATCACAGTTCGCTCCTGATAAACCCTGCGGTGTAAGGGGTGGATTCCAGCACTCGGCCTGAGTGCTCCACACTTTCCCGTTTATCCGTGCTCTATACTTGAAGATCTCCTGGGAATACTCTGGGGTCGTTCAACCTAATCTGTACCTGCTTCTTCTGTATCATACAGACGCTTACCATGGACAGTACCTTTGGTGTACACTCATTGGCAGGAGCCAGCTGCACCCAGAAGGAGGTGTGGGAGTGCAGGTGTGTTGGGAAGGAAGATAGTGGTGACCAGGATCAATAACTGATGATAAATTTAGACTGATATGATCAATATTTATTGAGCTACACATACAGAAGTCTATCTCTCAGTATGGCGTCGGGCCGCCGTGTTCGCTAACCCAACACGCCAGACGTCTCAGTATGGAGCTGTAGAGGTTCCTAATGGTGTCCTGTGATAATCCATCCCATGCAGCTTGAACATCCTCACACAGTTCCTGCAGATGGTGCGGTAGGGGTGGAGGTGGAGGGACACCAGGCCTTCTGGACGTGTGACAACAAACCGTTCGTCTTGGTGCTGACCACGGTGCCTCCACACACGGATTCGTTGGGCGTCTCCACCAAGACTAAAGCGGGACTCGTCACTGAAGATGACCTGAGAAGATGACACTCATTGCAGTCATTGGTGACGGTGACGTGGTGTTGAGGACAGTCGTAGTAACGGTCTGTGTGCAACAGCAATAAGGCCCATTCCTGCTTACGCCACATGCATGGCCGAGCGTACATTTCGAATCATTGGCATGTCTCACAATGTCACACCTACCCACCAGGTTTCATTTCTGTGGGTGGATTCCTTCTGGGTGCGGCTATGTGTGCAGCTATTCCGTTGAAGATGAGTGTATTTCCTGAAATAGCTTCCACTGAGGGCTCCATGAAGGTCTTCTCCAAAAATAGATTTTCATGGGAAATAAGTCCGAGTTTTACAAGCACAGCAGACAGAGATTAATGCTGGAGTGTGCATCCAGGAATAACCTGTCATACATGCATTTCCCCCCGTCTTTAAGTTCTCGGGTAACCGTGGAATTTTTAACATCTCGGCTAATATTCGCCAGGCTTGTGGCTGTGATGCATGGGATATCTCCCCTGCTCATTTTGCTGATGTCAGAAGGTTAACAGCTTTTCAAGAGATCCTTCTTCTGATAACAGCCACATCCTGAACCGCTCCTCCTGAAACACAATGCCCGCGTAACCCTTGAGTTCAAACCCTGGCTGCAGCTTTTTCTGCAGTGTTTTCTTCTGATTTTAGAGGCTTGAGATCAATGTCTGGGC
Organism: Prochilodus magdalenae; assembly: GCA_024036415.1. Taxonomy (NCBI): domain Eukaryota; kingdom Metazoa; phylum Chordata; class Actinopteri; order Characiformes; family Prochilodontidae; genus Prochilodus; species Prochilodus magdalenae. The sequence goes on along the minus strand of JAMWET010003472.1, from coordinate 255,127 downwards.
TGGCTCGGGGATGCTTCCTAGTTTAATAAGAAGTGGATAAATAAAACACCGTCAGGCCAGTTTCACTGGATCTTGAAGCCCATGAATTCAGGCTTGTGATATTGTCTCTTTCTGTGGTCAAGGACACCTCTCTGTAGAAACTCCAAACATAGGTCTCCAGGGACCAATAGTAAAGTCCGTTAAAGGTCTGAAAGGCCTACTGATTATGTGGAACACATTCAAGATGGTGGATGGACAGAATGATAGACTCATCCTAGGTGGTTGAAACAGAACAGGATGGTGGAAATAGGAGATGATGCAGAACTGGTATACTCAGATGTAGATCATGATGGAACTCAAAGCATGATAGGTCTAAAGGACTCTTCATCTCCATGTAAAATGGTGGATGTGGTCCATGGTGGACTCAAAGGATGGTGGATATGGTTAATGATAGAATTTCATGCAACACTCCAACAATGGGCCGGACAAAATCAGTGGCACCGTCAACTTAATATTTGGTTGCACACCCTTTGGAAAAACTAACTGCAATCAATCACTTCCTATAACCACCATCAAGCTTCTTACACCTCCCAACTGGAGTTTAGGACCACTCCTCTCTCCAGGTCTCTCATAATTGAAGGGTGCCTTCTCCCATCAGCCGTTTTAAGATCCCTCCACAGGTGTTCAATGGGATTTAGATCCGGACTCTTGCTGGCCACTTCAAAACTCTCCAGTGCTTGGTTTCCATCCATGTCTGGGGCTTTCTGAAGTATGACTGGGGTCGTTGTTCTTCTGGAAGACCCATGACTCGGGACGCAATCCAGCTTTCCGACACTGGGCCCTACATTGGGACCCACAATCCTTTGGTAGTGTTCAGATTTCGTGATGCCCTGCTCACAGTCAAGGCACCCAGTTCCAGAGGCAGTCGAGCAAGCCCAAAACATCTTTGACCCTCCACCGTATATGACTGTAGGTCCTGTGTTCTTTTATTTGTGGGCCTCGTTTCGTTTTTGGTAAACAGTAGAATGATATGCTTCACCAGAAAGCTCTGTCTTGGTTTCCTCCGTCCACAAGACGTTTTCCCAGAAGGATTTTGGCTTACTCATGTACATTTTGGCAAACTGCATGTCTCGGTGTGGGCAGTGGGGTCTCCTGGATCTCCAGCCATAGCGTTTAATTTCATTCAGATGTGGACGGATAGTTGGCGCTGACACTGATGCACCCTGAGCCTGCAGGAGAACTTGAATTTCTTTGGAACTTGATTGGAACTGCTTATCCACCATCTGTACTATCCTGCATCGCAACCTTTCATCAATTGTTCTCTTCCGTCCACATCCAGGGAGATTAGCTACACTGCCATGGGTTGTAAACTTGTTGGTTATGTTGTGTATCGTGGACAAAGGGAGATCAGGATTTCTCGAGATGGACTTGGAACCTTGAGATTGTGGAACCTGTTTCACAATATTGGTTCTCAAGTCCTCAGACTGTTCTCTCCTCCTCTTTCTGTTCTCCATGCTTAGTGTGGCACACACAGACACACCATGCAAAGACTGAGTCAGCTCCTGTCCTGTTTATCTGGTTTCAGGTGTGATTTTTATATTGTGACGTGGCACAAGTGAGTTTGAACGAGCATTACATCCTTGAAACAAAGTTATTTACCCACAAGTGGCACAAATTGCCAATCATTTTGTCTGGCACACTTTTGGAGTTTTGTGTGAAACGATGTCAACTTTGACCTTTCTCTGTTTCCATTGTTCCAACACACACAAAGAAAATAAACATGCATAACCGAACATGCGTAATTGCAATAATCTTCTGGGAACATTTCAGGGGTGCCAACACTCTTGGCCATGACTGTAGGTGAGGATATTCATTGAGTTTGAATGGCATATGCTGATGGCTCCACGCTGATCCGGAAGGCAGGAGGTACCAAAGAAGTAAAACTCAGTCAAGATGATGATGCATCAGAATTATGTCAGGCAGCAGCAAGATACAGACAGAAAACAGATGTTGTTGGGTACAATCCACATGACTGAACATATGGCGTATATGATGATACAAGTGTCAGTCATAATATAGCACAGGCATGAGACATCAGCATCCTTCCACTCGTCTGCCAAGAGAACTTAAGGGAGTGCATGCAAACACGCCTAATGAATAGCATGACGATAGCACAAGCATCTCAGTTCATCATTACCGTGTGCTCATATGCCACCCTTTTATAATTTCTAGGAGCCAGTAATAAGACCAGTTGGTCGATGGACTTTGTAATCCATGCAAGATACAACTAGAAGCCAACGGGGTGTCAATCAGGAAGGGCTACTCTCAAACATTGCTAGTCCTTTTTTTAAAACTGCAGTGGACCCAGAGCTGAGCCTGGTGGGACACCATAAGAAAATCAGATGGGTTAGACTGCATCAGGTATTTTAAATGAGGCTACTTTCAAACATTCTGGTTCTTATAGCTCTCACACCATAAGACCACTCTTCTTGGGTTAGACTGCTCCAGGTATTTTAAATGAGGCTGCTTTCAAAGCTGTTTTAAGTTCTTACAGCTCTCAGTGAAGTTTTGGACCGGACTCTTGCTGGCCACTTGCAAAACCCTCTCCAGGTCTTTTTTAATATGAAGGGTGCCTTCTCCCATGACTCGGGAGCAATCCAGTTTTACACTGGGCCCTTACATTGAGACTTAACGTCCATGAGATACAACTAGAAGCCTGTCAATCAGGGGGGCTACTCTCAAACATAAGAAAATCAGATGGGGGGACACCATAAGAAAATCAGATGGGTTAGATTGCATTGTGTATTTTAAATGAGGCTACTTTCAACATTTCATTTTTTTTAGAACTTAGTGGACCAAGCTTTGTGGGACACTGTACTTTTGAAAAGATGATCACATAGCTTTCATTGAATCTTGTTCTCTAACTAACACCTAGGGCTTAGTTAGAATCTGGTCTCAAGCCTTTCCTCTATGCCTCAAGTACCCGTCAAGACTGTCTCCAATTTCAGTGAGACAAAAAGCATTAAACCCATGATCTGTAATTTAATTTAGCAGGCCTGTTCTTGGTGTGATCTTTAGCGAACTTATATTTAGGAGTGCTCGTTTCAGATCAAAGGTGCCGACAATGAAAATGGGATTATTTAATAGGAAATGTATTACGGTTTGTTAACAACCTTCATATAATGTCTTGGATTTTTATAGCCTCCACAGGCGGGAACTTAGGAGATGCTTGGTTGAGCCTATTATATGAAGCCTGGCTTTGGTTCTAGATTGTTGATGACTGCCTGTACAGTGGATTCAAAAGGTCAGCCTATTATCAACTCAAGTCATTTTCTAAGGACCATGTAGCCAGATCTTAGTGACCATCATGTATCTCGTTGTTCTAATCCTGGAAGGCCAAGTTTGTGCAGGGAAATAATTTTCATGGAAGACGACTGCTTGGCAAAACTCCCATTTCTAATTAGCATGTAGTAGACAAACACTGAGAGTTGAAAGGATCATGCTGAAGAGCTTTCAGTTTGACATTTTCACCAAACCTTCCCACCAAGTAAGTTTATCCAGTGTCTGATCTGCTAGAGCGGCTCCAGTCTACCACAAAGACTGCTATGAGCGAGTACCGAAGAACGTGGACTCAACGTTCTTTATCTGAACTCAACGTTCACCATAAAGTTCCAAACTACTTCCGGAAACAACAGCAGCACAAGAACAGTAATACGAGAGCACAATGCCACTGAAACGTTCTCTGGGGAGACGACTCATGGAAGTGTCCTGGTTGAATCCCTGTTAACAGAATACAGGAGAACCCTTCCTCCCTGAGTGCATAGTAGAGGTTGCACAACTTCAGATTCGGTCGACAGATGAAGAAAGTTGTGTCAGTGTCAACTAATGACGGAACGTGTTGTGAATAAACCAGAGGAGAAGAAATGCTTCACAACAACAACATTTAAAAATGGATGACTCCTCGACAAGTCAGTGGAACATGACATGCCCTTTCCAACGAGCCCCGGATCACTGTTTGTCTTTGCAGAGTTGCTTGACCGCGTTGGAAGTCCAGAGAGCCAGATACATTTACAGTACCATAACTTGGAGATTGTATCCTTGGTAATATATTCCAAACCCTAGTGGAAAGCCTTCTCTGGGACACCAAAAGCTTTATGCTATAACATGTCATGACAACACCTGTGGTTATGGTCCAATATCTGTAACAGGGACGTTTAGGTGTCCACATACTTTTGGCAATGTTGAGGATGTTTCTCAGAGAGAAGACTAGCATTCATGTGGGTACAATAAAGACTGAACATACCGCACAGGGAACAGGGTCAAGGTGGTCCGTGTGGAAATAGATGAATGCTACTTACTGTGCTTTGTCGGCTTGTCTGAATATTCCCGCTGAAGGTTTGCCACCAGTAATAATCCGCTGGAAAATGTTCTCCGCTGTCTTTGAGGCGAAGGACGCTTCCTTTTTGTCAAAAGTCATTTAGGAATTCTAATGCTTTACTTACTGAAGGCTAATCCTGTAATCCACTGCGTGTGATAGTAACTTGCCTAATAAACTAACTTGATTTTGTTTTCTCATTTCTTTGACCCAATATGTGATGGAATGTTTCAGTTATTGCATTTTTGACAGAAAAAAGTGTGAAATAATTGTGTTATGTAGATTGTACACACACCCATGCGCGCACACACCGACACACACACACACACACACACACACATATATATATATTAATATATATAGTTAACATACACACATTACTATATTCCCTCAAGCGTCTTCATTTATCTGGGTCATAGGGGGTGCTGGAGCCTATCCCAGCATTCAACGGACAGGTGGAAGACTGGAAACACCCTGGACAGTCCAGCAAATGGAGGCTGGACTCACAGACATAGACACTTACACCGGGAGGGCACCTCACCTGACACACTCACACCTGAGGGGGCACCTCACCTGACACACTCACATCTAGGGAGTGAAAATTTAGCATTTCCTGTTCACCTGACACACTCACACCTGGGGGGGGGGCACCTCACCTGACACACCAACACTTGGGGCGGGGGGGAGCACCTCACCTGACACACTCACACCTAGGGAGGGCAATTTAGCATCTCCAGTTCACCTGACACACTCACATGTAGGGGATCAGATCACCTGACACACTCACATCTGGGGGCAGTACACCTGACACTGGAGTGCCCAAATGAAACCCCCTAAGCCTCGGGAGGAATATGCAAACTCCGGGGGTGACTGTGCTACTCCCCGCTACGCCACCATGCTGCCCATATCATATCATAGATGACAGTTCTGTGCCCACTGTGCCCTGGTGGTGGCAAATGCTGGTATATCACAAAACACCAAAATACAAATTGATATTCTTTATTCCACATACATGTATTCTTTTTTTTTCTTTTACTTTGAACTGTTTACAATCTAAATGATTTAACGACAAAATGAGAAACTACCACAACAAAGTCCAAATTTGTTACTCGGGGGAAAAATAAAGAAATGATGATAATAAAATGGGGACTTCACTGTAGAGACATGGACTTCCTCATCAGGTTAGCTTTAAGGTCCAGGGATCGGATGGATCAAAGTAAAGACAAGAGTAGGACAAAAAAGTAGTCCGTGTACAAACGTAAACAATAGCATGACTGCAAAAATCATAAAAAAGACATGTTATATTAGTTAATGGTTTTGGGAATATTCATCTGGGATTATGCACCTGGATGGGCTTTTGTTTTATAAATAATCTCTGATATTTTTTCACGTTTTTCAATATTATAAACAAATATAGTATTACCGTATAATTTGGGGTTAGATCCACGGCGCACGCATTTCCGGGTTAACATTTCAAAAGCCACTCGAGCCCTTTGTCCTCAGTTCACAACAGGTTCAAGGAGTGAGACGCTAGCCGGGTCACGATTACTCCGAAAGCAAGGGGAGGTCGGGGGGGTCAAGGGTCGGGGGTCAGGGCTCATCGGGACGGCAAATTTGGCTAACGTTGCCTCTGGTGAGTATTGCAAAAAATAGAAAGTGACGTACATGTTAACATACACATACATAATTAGGCATTACGTACATATATGTGGGGTGATGGAGGAGGAAACAGGTTTATGGTTCGTCGGTCTGTAGCGGTGAGAAGGCGTTTCGCGAGCCAACAAATAAGAGTAATACTTGAATTTTACAAATCTGTCCTGTACACAATTTAGGAGCGTCTCTGAATACGACCTCTCGCCAAGAGGGATTCATAGAAATCGAAAACTGATAAACTGTTAATTACTGACACAGACTGTATTCCCCTTCTGGCTGTCCATCAAGAGTTCAGGACGGTATCCGCACGGGCGTTGGGTCGAGGGCCTGTGTGCATCCTGACGCAACCCTGTCCCGCGGATGTGTCCTTTAGCAAAATAGATGTGTGCATAAATTTTCACCGGTTATCCTTTTTTTTTTATCTGTTTAAATCATTTTCATGTTAAAGCGTCGAGGGCCAGCGGTCTGCTCTGCTCCCTCGGCAGAGGCCCCGTTGGACTTGGAGCGCGGCACATACTCTATATCAATGTTGTTTTTGTGCTTCCCTTTGCCCCGGCTCCATACAAACAGGAGCAGGAAACAGAAGAGGACCACCCCCAGGAATGTGAAACAACCCATGGCTGTAGACACTAAGATGGTCTTTAGGTCCAAGCCAAAGGTGGTGTTAGGGAGGTTGGTGCTGTTGGCAGTGGTACTGTTGGGGTCTATGTAATTCTGGGTCCTGTTGGCATAGAGCGAGCCCAGGCTCTTGACTGCCAGAGACACCATGAGTGTGTCGTTTCCTGCCGTGTTGGAGGCCACGCATACGTACACACCGCCATCCTGGACCTCCACGGACTTGATGTCCAGCGAGCCGTTGTTGTGGACCATCACTCGACCGTGGCTCCTGTTGGTGAGATGTCTCCGGCGTGGGGTGATCCAAGAAATGGTGGGACGAGGGGTCCCATCTGCGCTGCACTGGAGCCGAGCCGACTGACCTTCTTCCACCGACACCAGCTGTGTCCTGTTCTCTCGGATCTTGGGCTTGGTGCAGGTCACATAGTAGGACAACAGGGTTTCCTTGAACTCCTTAAAGGGGCGTCCATGGATGCCCTCCGGGGTGTTACACTCAGGCTGCTCCTCGCCAAACGAGATGGTATGCCGTTTCTGAAGGAGCCACATTAGCCGACAGTCGCATACCAGTGGGTTATCGTTGATTAGCAACAGCTCCAGAGCCTCTGGCGTCTGAAACACCCCCCTCTCTAGGGTGTCCAACTTGTTGTGGGACACATCAAGGACCTTGAGCCAGCGTAGGCCCTGAAAAGCAAAGGGTTCCAAAGATACTAGCTGGGCGCCAGCTATTCGCAGCTCCCGCAGACGCACCAGGTCCTGCAAAAGGCCTCCTTCCACAGTGCGGATGCGGCTGTAGGACAGGTTAAGGTGTGTGAGGTAAGGCAGGTGGCGCAGGGCTTGGTAAGGAAACGCGGACAGGTTGGTATTGGTGACGAACAGTGTGGTGAGATTGAGCCCGTGCAAAGTGTTGGCTGGGAAAACATCCAGAGACGGCCAGTTGTCAATCTCCAAGTGGCGCAGGCGGAACAGCTTCTTGAAGGAATAGGGATGCAGGGTGCTGATGCTGAGGTAGCGCATGTGGAGACTCACCAGGTTGTGCAGGTGCGAGAGGGCTTCAGTGGGCACCACGGTCAGGTTACAACGCTCCAGCGTCAGACTCTCCAGAGCCAGCAAGCCATTAAATGCTCGATGCGAAATGTAGACCAGCTCATTGTCCCCCACCTCCAACGACTTGAGGTTGTGCAAGTCCTGGAACATGTAGTCGACCAAGATGACGATCTTGTTATCGCTAATGTCAAGTGTGGTGAGGTTAGAGAGGCCCGTGAAGACGCCCAGGGAGAGGAGTTTGATCCGGTTGCTTTTGAGACTGAGCGAGTGCAAGCTAAATAGGGAGTTGAAAGCGCCCGGCTCCACGTACGCAATGATATTGCCACTAAGGTCCAAGTCTTCAATATGGGGATAGGCAGCAAAGTCATCAGGGTTAATGGCCTGGATGCGGTTCTTGCTGAGGTCCAGGATGCGCGTCTCGATTGGGATGCCGTCAGGGATGGTCGGGTAGCGTTTCCGGTGGCAGATGACAGACCGGCTCTGGGCAGAGCACTCGCAGCGGGATGGGCAAGCGAGGGTGGAGCCTAGGAACACAGCCACCAAGGCCAGGCCCAGCAGTGGCTGCCAGCAAGACACGGCCGTGTGCAACATGATTCGACTCATACAGTCCACCATTCTGTCACGGCTCTGCAGGAAAGAAAGACAAAGAGAGAAAGAAAGAATAATGGGTTAGTGCATAGGATAAGCATTTTGAGAAGCACTGAGCTTGAACCCTGATCATGTTGGAACATGTCCTGTAACGCAATCATCAAAAAAATTGTTGCACCCAGGAGGAATCAGCTGACTGGAACGAAACTTGGTGGGTAGGTCTGACATTGTGAGGCATGTAAACGACTGAAGCTCCATGCTCGCCCATGCTTGTAAGGTCAGCTAGGATGGGTCTTATCGCTGTACCTGGCTGACCACAAATGAGTGATCATCTTGCACCATTGGCAGGCGGCTGCACCATACTGTCACCACAACTGTCCTTAACACCACGTCACCGTCACCAAAGACTGCAGTGGTGTCGTACCAGACTGTCATGGAGTGACTCAGAATGGCAGCGGGTCATCTTCAGTGACGAGTCCCGGTTTAGTCTTGGTGGAGACGCCCAACGAATCCGTGTGTGGAGGCACCGTGGTCAGCACCAAGATGAACGGTCTGTAGTCACACGTCCAGAAAGCCTGGTGTCCCTCCACCTCCACCCCTACCGCACCATCTGCAGGAACTGTGTGAGGATGTTCAAGCCGCATGGGATGGATTATCACAGGACTCCATTAGGAACCTCTACAGCTCCATACCGAGACGTCTGGCGTGTTGGGTTAGCAAACACGGCGGCCCGACGTCATACTGAGAGACAGACTTCTGTATGTGTAGCTCAATAAATATTGATCATATCAGTCTAAATTTATCATCAGTTATTGATCCTGGTTACCTTTATCCTCCTTCCCAACAGCACCACACTACCACACCTCCTTCTGGGTGCAGCTGTTACTTTTTGATGATGAGTGTATATGACATGCCATGATATGATGTTAAAATCTTAGGTAGCAGGGTGGTCCTGAATCATGTTGTTGACCCATTCAAATCATTAAACCCTTATTCACTCATTAATCTTGAGACTTTTCACCAAATAACTACGACGAATTGCATCACTTTCACGCTGCACATAAAATCTGTGCTCTGTACTGCTGGATCCCGTTGTTTATGTCTAGGCACGACTGCTCTCCAGCTCCAGAACCCAGTCGGTACAACTTGATGCAAGCACTCTTTGATCAGCACAGAGCACCGAGACAACTGGAGACACAAATGAACAGCCTCTGCTCCTGCTAGTGGGGTCACTGCATGTGCGTGGACTGACGCTGTATTGTTCTTGCATGAAGTCACAGCCCCGAGGTCACGCCGCTGAGTTGTTCTCAGTCTGTTCGGAATTTGCTGAGATTTGGGCTGAAGATTAGCACAGTCATGCCTCATGCGCACACTTCTTCCCCCGACAGAAAGAAAGCTTATGTAATGGCGCTTTCAGAACATCAGGTCATTGGTGATGAACGCTCTGTTCATTCCATCTTCCACTAATTTTCACATTGCCAGCCGAAGTACGGATAAATACAGTCCGCCAACAACTACACAAGCACTAACAGCAAAGACCTACTCAATGAAAGCACCTCAAGGCCAGCTCAAAGTCAAGATGTACAGCAGCACCTTTAAAGGAACCTACTGAATACCATTCAGCACGGTCAGTGCGTTCTTGGCTCTATGGACCAAGCTTAAGGCTTACCGTTACCTTATACCAAGGTACTCTCTGTGACTACCTCCAAACAATATAAGATGCTGGTGGATTTATCTGAGCAGGCTAATGGGTTTCACTGCTGGAGTAGTATGGTTCAGTTTCTCAGATACAGGTTCAGTCTATTCCGAAACTCTATTAACAAGCGAAGATATGAAACTGTAAATGTGATCCATCAAATCCGCCCATCTCAGACACTAATAACAGCTGCCTCTATTTGGCAGGACTGGACCAGTTTCTGGATGTAGGCCACATCAATGTTCAGGTACTCTTACATCAAAGAATTGGTCAGTTGGGCCAGATGTGGTGGATGCCTTCCCTGGCACAGTTCCGAGGAGAATTCCCTGTAGACTGGGATGACCGTATGACCGTACGCTTCCATACACCTTCACATTCAGCTACTTCCTTCCTAGCTCCCAAACCAAAACTTTGGAACCTTTGTTTTGAGTGAAGGTACACCAAAGCTGCCGCCAGTTGGAGCCTCTAGCACTGTCATCCATTGCTGTGCAACCTTTAAACTCAGAGTTGACCATGGCTGGAAGTTTGGTCCATTTCCAAACTTACCCAGGATCTCCTTTAAACAGGAAGGCAGTTTTAACCTTACTAATGCCTTGTTAGCTTGCTAGCTGCTACCAAACGTGATAAAGCCGCTGAACTGATCAGTAGCGGACAGTAAGGAAGTAAATATGATTGGTCACTCCACTGTTATTTGTCCAAATCTATATAATAGCGTGTAATGACACGTACTGGACAGGTTTCTGGATGTAGACCCCATCAGTGTTACGTAGCTGATAGTACAGTTAGCCTAGCTAAGGTAGCCCCTGTGATGGGTATAGGGTGTAGGGTGTGTGCAGCAAGCTGTGACAGGAGCCAGGGTGCTGGGCATTGAGCTAGCTAGTGCCAACAAGTCCAAGTGTTTGACATTACAGTGTTAAAGGAAGTGTCATGCTAAGTACGGCTCCACTGAGCCCTGATTCTCACAAAAGTCCTGGACAAAAGACTAACGAAAGAGCAACACCCAATACTACGCAGTTCATAGTACCGGCCTTTTCATCAAGTATTGTCCAACATGTCTTCAGAAACCAACCTCTGAATTTACTTACATGGCCTGTTGGCTAAGTATCGACCCCTCCTGAAACATCCAGCCACAATTTCCAACACTGAAACAGACCATTCTTACCACACACTGCAATTAAAGGTATGAGCTAACTGAGACCACCGCATCGGATAAATGTAGGGAGGCACATGAACATGGCCTGCTATAAGCGTGAAATTAGCTGAGCACGATGATGGACAGCACAATGCAGCAACTACAAGCACTTATCCAGAAGTGAGCATGGAGCAATCCCCCACCAGCTCATTAACACTAAAGGCATAAATGCTAGAAATTGCCAGCGCACTAAAACCATAATGGTGTTTATTGCTCCGGTGTGCAGGAGATACATGCTCTTTTAATGCCTCAGTTTAAACTTCGGTTCCAGTGAGGTATGTCCGCCATCCCTGGGAGTGAGGCTCCGCACACCTGCTAATTTCTGCCCTGGTTCTGCCACTGAATGCACCATGTCATTAGTATGCTGTTAGCTTTACATTTACATTTATTTTTGGTAGCTTTTTAATAATCCTGTAAGTTTTTTAAGTTACATTTTCACATAACCTATTTGTCCTGTTATTCTGACGTCTTATTATCTTATTTATTTTCCTCTAATTATATTAAATTTATTTTAAAATATTTGCTTAATATGTGTTACAGCACACTAACACATTACACTTACTGAGTTACTGTACACCAACACACTACTTACAGCACACTAACGCATTACACTTACTGAGTTACTGTACACCGACACGCTACTTACAGTACACTAACGCATTACACTTACTGAGTTACTGTACACCAACACACTACTTACAGCACACTAACACATTACACTTACTGAGTTACTGTACACCAACACGCTACTTACAGTACACTAACACATTACACTTACTGAGTTACCGTACACCAACACGCTACTTACAGTAAACTAACACATTACACTTACTGAGTTACTGTACCACCACAACACACCACTACTTACAGCTACTGTACACCGAACAATACTTACATTACACTTACTGAGTTACTGTACACGAACACACTACTTACAGCACACTAACACATTACACTTACTGAGTTACTGTACACCAACACACTACTTACAGCACACTAACACATTCACTTACTGAGTTACTGTACAACCAACACTCTACTTACATCACACTAACTCTTTTCTCTTACTTTGTTACTGTACACCGATACACTACTTACAGCACACTAACACATTACACTTACTGATTTACTGTACACCAACACACTACTTACAGCACACTAACACATTACACTTACTGAGTTACTGTACACCAACACACTACTTACAGGACACTAAGAATAAACATAGTGAGTTACTGTACACCAACACACTACTTACAGCACACTAACACATTACACTTACTGAGTTACCGTACACCAACACTACTTACAGCACACTAACACATTACACTTACTGAGTTACTGTACACCGACACACTACTTACAGCACACTAACACATTACACTTACTGAGTTACTGTACACCGACACACTACTTACAGCACACTAACCCATTACACTTACTGAGTTACTGTACACCGACACACTACTTACAGCACACTAACGCATTACACTTACTGAGTTACTGTACACCAACACGCTACTTACAGCACACTAACACATTACACTTACTGAGTTACTGTACACCAACACCCTACTTACAGCACACTAACACATTACACTTACTGAGTTACTGTACACCGACACACTACTTACAGCACACTAACACATTACACTTACTGAGTTACTGTACACCAACACACTACTTACAGCACACTAACACATTACACTTACTGAGTTACTGTACACCAACACGCTACTTACAGCACACTAACACATTACACTTACTGAGTTACTGTACACCGACACACTACTTACAGCACACTAACACATTACACTTACTGAGTTTCTGTTGACACACACACTACTTACAGTACACTAACACATTACACTTACTGAGTTACTGTACACCAACACACTACTTACAGCACACTAACACATTACACTTACTGAGTTACTGTACACCAACACACTACTTACAGCACACTAACACATTACACTTACTGAGTTACTGTACACCAACACACTACTTACAGCACACTAAACCATTACACTTACTGAGTTACTGTACACCTACACACTACTTAACTCACACTAACACATTACACTTACTGAGTTACTGTACACCAACACACACTACTTACAGTACACTAAACGACATTACACTTACTGAGTTACTGTACACCAACACACTACTTACAGCACACTAACACATTTACACTTACTGAGTTAATGTACACCAACACGCTACCCACTACCTACAGGTACACCAACACACACTACTGAGTACAGTACACCAACACACTACTTACAGCACACCATTACACTTACTGAGTTACTGTACACCAACACACAACTTACAGCACACTAACACATCACACTTACTGAGTTACCGTACACCAACACACTACTTACAGCACACTAACACATTACACTTACTGAGTTACTGTACACCAATCAGCTACTTACAGCACACTAACACATTACACTTACTGAGTTACCGTACACCGACACACTACTTATAGCACACTAACACATTACACTTACTGAGTTACTGTACACCAACATGCTACTTACAGTACACTAACACATTACACTTACTGAGTTACCGTAACACCAACACGCTACTTACAGCACACACTAACAACATGTACAACTTACTGAGTTACGTGTTACACAACACGCTACTTACAGTACACGGACACTCTTACACATTACACACTTACTGAGTTACTGTACACCAACACGCTACTTACAGTACACTAACACATACACTTACTGAGTTACTGTACACAAACGCTACTTACAGCACACTAACACATTACACTTACTGACTTACTGTACACAAACGCTACTTACAGCACACTAACACATTACACTTACTGAGTTACTGTACACCGACACGCTACTTACAGCACACTAACACATTACACTTACTGAGTTACCGTACACAACATGCTACTTACAGTACACTAACACATTACACTTACTGAGTTACTGTACACCACACGCAATACTTACAGCACACTAACACATTACCTTACTGAGTTACCGTACACGACACGCTACTTACAGGCTCACACTAACACATTACACTACTGAGTATTATCGCATTTCTGACATAATACAGACTAATTGTAGTCCATTTCAGCATTGCACTACGGGGCTTTGTGTTGTCCCACACTTTGTACAGTGAGAACTTGTACACATATGGAGGGCGGCACCACCGGCACCAAAGTGTTGAACACAGCTAGACGATGTGGAATCTCATTACAGGCCGAACTGAATGGGGAAAACAACACTTTCATCAGGGCAACACAGGTTAATACAACATGGACTGGAATGAAACATTGGTTGGGTTGGTTTGAGATCCAATTTAGACATAACTCAAGTTTCCAGTTTCAAACAATTTCTGGTCTAACACATGATGTAAGCAAGGACAAGTCCTCATCACTTGCATTCATCTCGTCACTGAAGAAGGACCCGCTGACGACCGCCGCCCGCTGCCATCATGACCGTCCCCCTGACCGCTCTCCGCTCTTTCCTGCCGCTGCCATTTGCTGCCGCCCCTCTCTGCCATTCCAATGGGGGCCATTCTTTTGTCTGAGTCACTCCATGACACCAGTAATGACTGTAACGACACCACTGCAGTGTTCTGCGTGATCGCACTGACAATGGCGGGATGTTTACTATAGCACAGTACTGTTACAGATTAACGGTTTCCTCACGTGTGCATGTAGGTCAATAATGATCGGCAGCAAAGTCTGCCAGATGGACGGGTGCACTAACAGGAATGACTCATGATAGGAACACTCAGCTGCAACGCAAATCAGCGTACTGTAAGGGAAACTTGGTGAGGCAGTCAAGGGTTCAGGAGAAAGACCCGTCATGTCCAGTCGTCACATTCGGTCGAGTGTGATGAAACTCGGACAAGGCATTCAACACTGTTGTATCGTCACTGTCAGAGGACCCGCTACAAACCTGAGTTCATTCCTGTTGGTGATGGT
>JAMWET010003472.1:227500-235000 GCA_024036415.1 Prochilodus magdalenae | reverse complement strand
CAACTGCTCCTCCCGGTGCCCTGTGGATAGGACGGCCTACTGCTCCGGGCAAGTGTGCTCACTGGCCACTAGTGCATTTGTTCACTAGTGTGAGCGTATATGCGAGTGTTTGGCTCTAAATCCTAACCCTACTACTCTTATCCTGAATCGGCGCATGATACAGCAGCTTCAGTACATTCTAAGTACGACGGGAGTGTCCCAATACTACATGGGGCCTCTGTATGTGTAGTCAGAATTCGTAGGAAATGGAAAACACATTAATGGAACTTTATGGAATCAAACAATGGAATATCGAGAAATATCGAGAGTAAACAGTTTACAGAGCTAAATACCGTAAATTAAACCCAACAGTTGGGAAACTTCTGGATGAAGTCCCCC
Source organism: Prochilodus magdalenae (assembly GCA_024036415.1). Taxonomy (NCBI): domain Eukaryota; kingdom Metazoa; phylum Chordata; class Actinopteri; order Characiformes; family Prochilodontidae; genus Prochilodus; species Prochilodus magdalenae. The sequence goes on along the minus strand of JAMWET010003472.1, from coordinate 234,622 downwards.
TGAACACAGCCTCATGCTCTGAAACGGAGCACTGAAGACAAGCCCCCCCATGTTAATGAATGCCAAGGGTTTCGCTCCCACAGAAGCGAATGAATGCGCTGTGATTGACTTGTTTACCACTGTTTCCCATGTTTGCCTCTCCGCATTCATGCGCCTCTAGCTACAGAAAATGCCACGGCTGTAAAATCTGTATTACTTAACTCTAAACATTCTCAACGCACAGCCTCCTTATCCTCCTCCCAACACCTGGGACGTGTATATATATTTTTTTTTTCCCCAAGGAGTTTTCAAACCCACCCGGAGCTTCCCTTAAAGCGAGTGGATGGCTTGCCTCCGCGGGTAAAGATTAGAACAGAGCTTAGGGCCCTTACAGGGCCTCCTCTGCCATTTTACGCTCTTCCGCTTCAGCCAGTTCCAGGCTTTAGATAACAAACTTGGCCTCCTGTGCAATCAAGCAACATAAGCCATTTTGTGAAATAAGCCCTGGCCTCCTATCGACACTCCGAGGAGTTCGGGCTTCTTTTGATGTTGCTCTGAGTTGCCCATCATTCCACCTAATGCGATGGCTTCTTGCTCTCGGATGGGTCACGGCTAACATGGTGGATCTGTTGTGTTTACTCTGTAATTAAAAACAAGGCTCTTTGATAGCAGGAGTCAAGCGCCGCACCCGGCCGTTGGGAGCACGGAGGGTTGCTCGGTTGATCTTCCAGTTTCTCTGAAGGCCGGTTAATGTCCCAACACTTCCCGAATGCTGTTACAGCAATGATCGGGGTGGAATGAAATCCGAGTGCAAGACTAATTAGATGAAATTAAATATAATCATCCGGAAAGAATGAGCATTTGGAAAAACACTGCGTCGGGCCGCAAACGCGCCATGCAGTTGCATGCTTGGTCAGTCTTGCATTAGCATTTGAATGGAGGAATGCTTTTCGACTCGCATTTGCAAGCGTAGCCGGAAGACATAATTACGGATGTAGCCGTTCCTATACTGCACAATCTGTAGCAAGAACCAGACTGTGCCCGTCTGGCTGCTGAAAAGAAAATAACAATAACAAATTAGACGTTTAGAAACGTACGAGGCAGTTTTAGCATCCTTCTCCAGGAGGACTTTGAGAGTAGCTCTTCAAAAGCATTCCTGTCCTCTTTACCCATGAAGCTAGGGAGGCGGTGAAGCTTATAAAATGCAGTATACTGGACTTTGTCTTTGGTCTCTCTAAAATGAGTCGAAGTCAAGGCTCAGGCCTCTGAAGGGTAAATCTAAGGCGAGTCTCGAGGCATTCAGACACGAGTCAAGTCAAGATTCAGGTAGAGCTGTAAGCCAAGTTAAAGTCGAGTGTGAGTCCTATTTAAGTCCTATATCTCTGAAGTATAAGTCTGTTCCCAGTAGGGATACATGTTTGAGTCAAGTCACCATGGTGTGAGTTGGAGCAGAGTCTTGATTCTCTAAGGTACAGGTCTGAATCGAGGTGTGAGCTGGAGTTAAGTCTTAAGCCTCTAAAAGGAGTCCAATCAAGCCTCATGTCTCTGAGGTGCAAGTCTATGGCAACTCATTCAGTAACAAGTTTTAGATACGAGTTTCAAGATTCTGAGGTACAAGTCAGAGTCTAGTCTCAAGTCTTTGAGGTGCGAGTCGAAGACAAGTAGAAATTTGAGTCAGGTTTCTGTGATGTGAGTTGGGGCCGAGTCTTGAAATGAGTAAAGTAGAGGAATGAGTTTGAGTCGAGTCTCCATGATGTGAGTTGGAGCAGAGTTTTGAAATGAGTAAAGTAGAGGAACGAGTTTGAGTCGAGTCTCCGTGATGTGAGTTGGAGCAGAGCCTTAAAATGAGTCAAGTAGAGGAATGAGTTTGAGTCGAGTGTCCATGATGTGAGTCGGAGCCGAGTCTTGAAATGAGTCAAGTAGAGGAACGAGTTTGAGTCGAGTCTCCGTGATGTGAGTTGGAGCAGAGCCTTAAAATGAGTCAAGTAGAGGAACGAGTTTGAGTCGAGTCTCCATGATGTGAGTTGGAGCAGAGTTTTTAAATGAATCAAGTAGAGGAACGAGTTTGAGTCGAGTCTCCATGATGTGAGTTGGAGCAGAGAATTGAAATGGGTCAAGTAGAGGAACGAGTTTGAGTCGAGTCTTCATGATGTGAGTTGGAGCAGAGTCTTGAAATGAGTTAAGAGAGGAATGAGTTTGAGTCGAGTCTCCATGATGTAAGTTTGAGCAGAGAATTGAAATGGGTCAAGTAGAGGTACAAGGTTGAGTCGAGTCTCTGTGATGTGAGTTGGAGCAGAGTCTTGAAATGAGTCAAGTAGAGGTACAAGGTTGAGTCGAGTCTCTGTGATGTGAGTTGGAGCAGAGCCTTAAAATGAGTCAAGTAGAGGAAGGAGTTTGAGTCGAGTCTCTGTGATGTGAGTTGGAGCAGAGTCTTGAAATGAGTAAAGTAGAGGAATGAGTTTGAGTCGAGTCTCCGTGACATGAGTCTCCATGATGTGAGTTGGAGCAAATAATTGAAATGGGTCAAGTAGAGGAATGAGTTTGAGTCAAATCTGCATGATGTGAGTTGGAGCCGAGTCTTGAAATGAGTAAAGTAGAGAAACGAGTTTGAGTCGAGTCTCCATGATGTCAGTTGGAGCAGAGTCTTGATTCGAGTCTTAAGTCTCTGGGATGTGAGTCTGAGGCAAGTCTCAAATCTTTCAGTTGCAGCTCCAGTCAAGATGCAAATCCGAGTCATCTCGGAGGTGCCCACCTCTAGTGGCTGTAGTTGGAATTATAAGAGGTGATGAAAGTTTCCAGCCTTCCAATCAGCCGGTTCCATTTATTAAGGCGAATTGATCCGAAGGCACCCGGTGCTCCGGACTCCAAACATTTAAGGACAAGTAAGTGCACTGAGGAAGAAAAACACCACGGCTCTGTATTTTCTCCACAGTTATTATGCTTGTTTAATCTATTAGCTGGTTTATCGACAAAGGTTTCGCCTCTGCGTGTCGCCTCTGACAAAATAAGGCAATCTTTATGTTTTGGCTCAAATTGATTTGGAATGGTTTTGTAAATGTGGGTCGCTGCTCTGAAAGCAGTCTGCAACGCCTACAGAAATACCCAGCGTTTTTAGGAAACGAGCCAGGTTCTTATTCCGATGCTTAACCCTAGCGTCATTAGCGATGCTACGACTGCACAGGAGAATGAATCACGCCAGGCAGATTCTGTTCCGTGCATGGGGATTATGAAATAGATAAGCAATTCTTCATTTTACATACAGCCGTGTGTTTTTGGGGGGGCTCTGTAAACTGTTTTGACAGAAATGACCCTAGTTTTGCAGAAGGACCCTCGCGGAGCTGAACAGCCGTCAAACGAATTAGAAGGCACCCTGGAAATCCGACCGAAATCCCACATCCTTAATACAAGCCCGGCACGTCGGGAACGCTGTCTTAAACCACAGCACAGCTTTGTCAGCACGCGATGCGTCGATGAGCATCTGGCATCTTAATGAGCCCTTAGTGGAGGTTGGTTTGCGAAATTCCGGAACCGTCGAACGCCGAGCAGGCCCTGTCAATGCGACGGTGACGAGACGGGTAACACCTACCGCACCTGTCAGCAGCCCAAGACGTCTTCATTTGCTGGACCGCTTCCCGAAAGCGAGCAATCTCGGATTCCTCATCAGGATAATTATGATGGAAAGTTATTAAATCATCGTTTTATTTTAATGAGCCTCGCCTCGTCTAATGACGCCACCCTGAAGGAACGATGTAATTAACACACGGGTTAAAGCGGAGGAAGAGCGGGTGCAATTAACCCTGGCTGTTTTAAGGGACTGCGTGGCTTTAATTACAGCCAGTCCTAATGTGGGCTTGAGGTGGAATGATTCCGCTGCTTATCTCTCAGGAAGAAAACGCTCGGGTTTAAAGGTGAGCCCGCTAATCTGTGCAGGACTTCGTCTTTGTTTGCTCCTTCTTCAGGTTGGACTGCTGAAGGAACCCGGCTGCTGGGGTTTTAATAAGAGCGTGTGCTGCTTATCTTCAGAAACACGTGGCTCGTCGGTGTTGAGTGTTGAAGGTAAATCTTTGTTAATGGTTCTTGGGAAAATCTTTAATAGGTAAACAGTCTTTTTAAGGGTTCTTTGATCTTTAAAGGGTTCTTCAGACACAGTGGAGGGAGGCAAGGAACCTTTAGGGCTTCCTAGGCCTTCAGAGAAAAGCCTGGAGGCCTTCAGCGAGAGGAACTTCTTAAACTAACCAGAGGAAACTGGATGAATCAGGATTTGATTTGTGAGACTGCTTAGTGATAAACCTTGTTCTATCGGCTCCACCGCAGGGTAAGGAGGCTGGTCCATCCTCCTGTAAAGGTCCACTCTGGAGGGTTTTAAGGTGGACTGGATAATTCCATGAGGGCTAGTTTATAGTTTGGTGTCTTCACTTTTATTCTACAGTAGGGCTTTAAGATAAACCTTTCACTGGCCACTTTATTAGAAACACCCACATTGTGCTTCCACTTACTGGCCACTTTATCAGAAACACCTACGCTGTACTTCCACTCACTGGCCACTTTATTAGAAACACCCACCTTGTGCTTCCACTGACTGGCCACTTTATTAGAAACACCCACCTTGTGCTTCCACTCACTGGCCACTTTATTAGAAACACCCACCTTGTGCTTCCACTCACTGGCCACTTTATTAGAAACACCCACCTTGTGCTTCCACTGACTGGCCACTTTATTAGAAACACCCACCTTGGGCTTCCACTGACTGGCCACTTTATTAGAAACACATACCTTGTGCTTCCACTAACTGGCCACTTTATTAGAAACACCTACCTTGTGCTTCCACTGACTGGCCACTTTATTAGAAACACCCACCTTGTGCTTCCACTGACTGGCCACTTTATTAGAAACACCCACCTTGTGCTTCCACTGACTGGCCACTTTATTAGAAACACCCACCTTGGGCTTCCACTCACTGGCCACTTTATTAGAAACACCCACCTTGTGCTTCCACTCGCTAGCCACTTTATTAGAAACACCCACCTTGTGCTTCCACTGACTGGCCACTTTATTAGAAACACCAACCTTGTGCTTCCACTCACTGGCCACTTTATTAGAAACACCCACCTTGTGCTTCCACTCACTGGCCACTTTACTGGAAACACCCACTATGTGCTTTCACTAACTGGCCACTTTATTAGAAACACCCACCTTGTGCTTCCACTCACTGGCCACTTTACTGGAAACACCCACTATGTGCTTTCACTAACTGGCCACTTTATTAGAAACACATACCTTGTACTTCCACTCACTGGCCACTTTATTAGAAACCCCTATGCTGTACTTGCACTTATTGGCCCCGATATTGGAAACACCCACCTTGTGCTTTCACTTGCAGGCCACTATATTACTAATACCCATTGTGCTGCTACTCATTGGCCAATTTATTAGAAACGCCCACCATGTGCATTCACTCACTGGCCACTTTACTGGAAACACCCACTATGTGCTTTCACTAACTTGCCACTGGCAGCTTGTGCTTTTGCTCACCGGCCACAGCGTATTCCAGAAATGCTTATCAAAGCCTGGAACCCAACACTGTGATGAACAAACTGTCAACCTCTCCAAGCAAGTCACGGCCTATCGGGGAACACGGCGGATTACACATGAAGGTCTATTAAATGATATTTTGAGCTGCGCGCTGGCCAGATACCCCGGCGGCCCAGTGACCAGAAAATCGGTTTTGATTCTTCTGATTCAGACACATAAAGTGACTTGCCACAGATAATCCAATCACAAGACCTCCAACATACCCATAAGCCCAAGACACCAATGGCAGTTTGTCTTAATGCAAAAAATAACAAGCGCATTGATTCCCGCGCGCACCGCCATCAAATCCGCTGTAACCCACATGCCTGCAGGCAGCCGCCGTCTTTCATCCGAGGCATCCTCGCCAATAATCAATTCCACCATAACCGGGTGCTGTATGCACGACTGCATGTCACCGAAATATGTTTCATAGGAACGATATCGGAGGTGCGCGGCAAGTGGGGCAGAGTTTCAACAGCTCGGTTTTCTGAGATCGTAATATTTTACAGCTTAACTAATATTAGCTGCATACATGCATCGAACCGTGTGCAGACAGGAAGCCAAAGCTAAATTAATTAATAATATAAAAATTTTAAAAAATTATATTGTGTCTCGGGTCCTATGAATCCATTATACACTATATTCCCAAAAGTGCCCGAGTGACGTCCCATTCCCAATCTATAGGGTTTAATGAGATGCCCACAACTTTGCAGCCTCAACTCTTCTGGGAATTCTTTCCACAAGGGTTAGGAATGCGTTATGGGAATTTCTGACCATCCTTCCAGAAACACATTTGTGAGGCCAGACACTGACAGGTCTGGCTCGCAGTCTCTGCTCAAGGTTCAAGGTCAGGCCAGTCCACCAGACTCGCTCACCCATGTCTTTATGGAGCTTGCTCTGTGCCATGTTGGAACCGGAAGGGGCCGTCCCCAAACTGTCCCCACAAAGTTGGAAGCGTACGGTCATACGAGTGTACCAGTAGTGGCAAAAATCCTGGCCTATAGGGAATCCTCCTCGGAATCATGCCAGGGCAGGTATCCACCAAATCTGGACCAACTGTCAATCAATTCTTTGATGTAAGATTGATGTCCAGACCACCTGGTCCAGTCCACCTAGTGTCCAGAAACACCCTTAGCGGTTCTGTGTATGTCACTGCACCATGCGTACGCATAGCGCTAATTCCCGAGGACGGAGACAACTGCCGCACCACACGGATGTAGGATACGCGGATGTAGATGTTGACGTTTCCATCCCTCCTCCCCCCAACAGTCTGGTGCCTGTTCTGGTGTCCAGGGAGTAAGCTCCACCCCTAACGTCCATATCCAGCAGGATCTGTGAGGGTCCGAATGCCTCGAGACCTGGGCCTAGGACAGGGCCTCCACCAAAGACCCTACATCCCTTAGGAACCGTTATGCCTCCACCTGTCCTCCGTGTCCAGGATCAAAATATGGTCCTCCATCACTTTTATCTTCCGAGTCTTTCCGGCAGAACTGTATCCGTATTCCAGGAGCGTCATTTGAACCGGACTAATTGAATAAATAAGCGTTCTAATCGGATCCAATCAACTCTTTC
>JAMWET010003472.1:180000-222500 GCA_024036415.1 Prochilodus magdalenae | reverse complement strand
CTACCTTCCACTAACCGGCCACTTTACTAGAAACACCTACCTACACTAACTGGCCATTTTACTAGAAACACCTACCTTCCACTAACCGGCCACTTTACTAGAAACACCTACCTTAAACTAACTGGCCACTTTATTAGAAACACCTACCTACACTAACTGGCCATTTTACTAGAAACACCTACCTTCCACTAACCGGCCACTTTACTAGAAACACCTACCTTAAACTAACTGGCCACTTTACTAGAAACACCTACCTTAAACTAACTGGCCACTTTACTAGAAACACCTACCTTCCACTAACCGGCCACTTTACTAGAAACCCACCTTCCACTAACTGGCCATATTACTAGAAACACCTACCTTCCACTAACTGGCCACTTTATTAGAAACACCTACCTTAAACTAACTGGCCACTTTACTAGAAACACCTACCTTCCACTAACTGGCCACTTTATTAGAAACACCTACCTTCCACTAACCGGCCACTTTATTAGAAACAGCTACCTTGTATTTTCACTAACTGGCCACTTTATTAGAAACACCACCTTGTGCTTCCACTAACTGGCCACTTTATTAGAAACACCTACCTTCCACTAACCGGCCACTTTATTAGAAACACCTACCTTCCACTAACCGGCCACTTTACTAGAAACACCTACCTTCCACTAACTGGCCACTTTACTAGAAACAGGTACCTTCCACTAACCGGCCACTTTACTAGAAACACCTACCTTCCACTAACCGGCCACTTTACTAGAAACACCTACCTTCCACTAACCGGCCACTTTACTAGAAACACCTACCTTCCACTAACTGGCCACTTTACTAGAAACACCTACCTTCCACTAACTGGCCACTTTACTAGAAACACCTACCTTCCACTAACTGGCCACTTTATTAGAAACACCTACCTTAAACTAACTGGCCACTTTATTAGAAACACCTACCTTCCACTAACCGGCCACTTTACTAGAAACACCTACCTTAAACTAACTGGCCACTTTATTCGAAACACCTACCTTCCACTAACCGGCCACTTTACTAGAAACACCTACCTTCCACTAACTGGCCACATTACTAGAAACACCTACCTTCCACTAACTGGCCACTTTATTAGAAACACCTACCTTAAACTAACTGGCCACTTTACTAGAAACACCTACCTTCCACTAACTGGCCACTTTATTAGAAACACCTACCTTCCACTAACCGGCCACTTTATTAGAAACAGCTACCTTGTATTTTCACTAACTGGCCACTTTATTAGAAACACCACCTTGTGCTTCCACTAACCGGCCACTTTACTAGAAACACCTACCTTCCACTAACCGGCCACTTTATTAGAAACAGCTACCTTGTATTTTCACTAACTGGCCACTTTATTAGAAACACCACCTTGTGCTTTCACTAACTGGCCACTTTATTAGAAACACCCGCCTTGTACTTCCACTAACTGGCCACTTTATTAGAAACACCTACCTTCCACTCACTGGCCATTTTATTATAAACACCTACCTTCCACTAACTGGCCACTTTACTAGAAACACCTACCTTCCACTAACCGGCCACTTTATTAGAAACACCTACCTTCCACTAACCGGCCACTTTATTAGAAACACCTACCTTCCACTAACCGGCCACTTTATTAGAAACAGCTACCTTGTATTTTCACTAACTGGCCACTTTATTAGACCATATTACCCCACTATTCAACTATACATATAAGAGTACAGCCCCTTCTGGCCCGTTTATTATTGGTCAGTTTCTGACCACGGGGAGGTTCTTACCGAAATATCACGTGGGCGGTATGCCAGTAAGAAATTGACTACTGATAAATGACTAGTGTGTGGTGGACACAATCAGTGCATCAACAGATGGACGACATTCTCTACGGGTCCACAAGCAAGGTAGAGTTGTTTGTTACACAATGGCGGTAGGTGTAGCTTGACGTCCAGCTTGATGCTGATAGAGCGCTAATATCAGAATGAGAGATGGAACCAGCCCAAAGTCTGTTAGTAGAGTAGTCTAGTGAGGAAGTCTAAGCCAATGAGAATTAATAGCTATGGGGTGCCTCGCGACCACGACTCAAAATGATATAGTCACAGGCCTATTTTCCTCATGGCTGCTCCAGCTAATGTAATTCATCAACTTAATGTGCCATATAAAACTGTGTGAAAAGGATAAACACACACATGCCATGAAAGGAGGTGGGGGGAGGGAGGTGGTGGAGGGTAAGCCAGTATGCTCATGAATATATGGATATTTATGTTCCTCTGTGATCTTAATTGCAGACACGCATCTCCACATGATCGGTGAAACTGAAGTTGACAAAGTCAAATGAGACAGGCGGCAATGAGCTGCACCCAGAAGGAGTCAACCGACAGGAAAGAAACTTGGTGGGTTGGTTTGACATTGCGAGACATGCTAATGATTCAAGTTCGACACTCGGCCGCCCATGTGATATAAGCTGAGCCAACAGCCACCATTACAGACACCCAGCAAGCAGTGGTGTCCTCCATGAGTCATCCTGTTAGTGCAGCACCATCGTCCGACGGCTGCACCACGCAGGACTACATGCACACAGACCGTTACCACGACTGTCCTTAACACCACGTCACCGTCACCAAAGACTGCAGTGGTGTCGTACCAGACTGTCATGGAGTGACTCAGAATGGCAGCGGGTCATCTTCAGTGACGAGTCCCGCTTTAGTCTTGGTGGAGACGCCCAACAAATCCGTGTGTGGAGGCACCGTGGTCAGCACCAAGATGAACGGTTTGTTGTGACACGTCCAGAAGGCCTGGTGTCCCTCCACCTCCACCCCTACCGCACCACCAAATCTGTGTGGCTACACATTGATGTGGCCTACATCGAGAAACTTGTCCAGTCCATGTCAGATCCAGTTTTTGTTTGGAGCTTGTTTTGACCTGTTGGACAGAGCTTGGTTCTAGCTTACGGAACCTGTTCTCCTTCAGTGTTCTGCGCTGATGATGATGTGAATAGACGTCAGTGTCAGACTAATGAATGAGCTTCTATTAAAGACTGGTGGACTGAGAGACACTAGAGTCTCTTCACCTACACTGAGCTGATGAAGAGTCCTGTTCCAGAAATGATAATAGGACATTAGAGCCCTAATAAACCATGCTCCTGTTACTCTCCATACTTAAGTACATCTGAAGGTACATACTTTAGTACTGGTACTCTCCATACTTAAGTACATCTGAAGGTACATACTTTAGTGCTGGTACTCTCCATACTTAAGTACATCTGAAGGTACATACTTTAGTGCTGGTACTCTCCATACTTAAGTACATCTGAAGGTACATACTTTAGTGCTGGTACTCTACACATCCATACTTTAGTAAGGTACATACTTTAGTACTGTACTTAAGTACATCTGAAGGTACATACTTTAGTGCTGGTACTCTCCATACTTAAGTACATCTGAAGGTACATACTTTAGTGCTGGTACTCTCCATACTTAAGTACATCTGAAGGTACATACTTTAGTACTGGTACTCTCCATACTTAAGTACATCTGAAGGTACATACTTTAGTACTGGTACTCTCCATACTTAAGTACATCTAAAGGTATATACTTTAGTACTGTTACTTCAGTGGTGGTCTAAAGGGAGGAGCTTCTACTGACACTGCAGGAGGAGTTAAGCTTGGGGATCTCTACTTTAATTCACAGGGTTTGTGTATTGTAGAAAAAAAGAGAGGCCTAAAAAGAAAATGGTACATGTGGATTAATAAAAGATGTGGGAGAAGCAGTTTACAGCCAAAAGCAGTTTACAGTCTGCCAATACCCTCCAACTACACATCACACAATACCACATGTGTACAACTCTGAATGTATGGCTGCGTGATAATGTCCACCGAGTACAGAACAACACTTCCCCTATAGAGACCAGCCCAGATGGGCACAAGAAATAAATTGCTCAATTTCACCCAATCAATCCTTTTCTTCCAGCACTCTCTCTGAGTGGCGTTCAGGCCTCGCATGTAATTACAAACCACAGCAACGACGGCAACAAATACATCAGTGAACTTAAGAAATTCAGACAAAGAGGAGGAGGAAAAAGAGGAGAGCGCTTTTCGGGATGGGCTTTGTTAGGGATGCATTCACAGAAGAAGTCCCCTGTGACTGAAACATACCTAATAGCATGTAACCCCTCCATGAGCACCACCAACAACAGCTGTGACTCACTCACATACAGCTCTGGAAGCAGCAAACACACAGGACAACACAGCTACAGACTGGCAGAGGGCCAAACCCACTCTCTACTGACCGTGATGAGCACCACCTCATTCCAATGTCCCTTACCCACCGTAAGATGACCTCAGGTGACCTACAGAGAGACTGGCGAGCGGTGGCTGGGGTGAGACGCACAGCGAGCATGGTTCTAAAAACAGGCTTCTGGAGGTCATTAGTGATTTTCTAAATACACAGATCTAATACAATATCTGACCTGGAGATTGGGAGACATGGTTCCAGTAGTGTAGAGAACCAAACAGAACCAACACAAACCCAGAACCTGTACACCTAGAGAACCTGATCAGTTACAGGGCTCTTGAGTTTTTCCTGAGCTGTATAAGCATCACCTGCAGACCACCTGTGTGGACAACACAACCTCATCAACAGCATTAAACGTCCACTTACCTGAGAAGATCAAAGCACCCGCAGTGGGAGAAGGAAAGAAAGGAGAGAGAGGGATTAGTCATGCTAAAGCAGATCTCCAACACACATACACATTTAGGTAAATATGCAAAAAAAAAAAAAAAAATATATATATATAATTTGGCATGTACTAGACAATGTCCTGGATGTAGGCCACATCCACATATCAAAAAATTTGTTGGGCGCAATTCCGAGGAGAATTCCCTGTAGACTGGGATTGTATCCACTGCTGGTAGACCCGTATGACCGTACGCTTCCATACACCTGCAGATTCAGCTATTTCCTTCACACTATGGTCTTTGGCCACGCCCACATGCAGTCCCTCCTTTTAGCCAATCATTAACATCTGCTCTGGAGCCATTTTCCACACATGGAATGAGACATTCCCTGCACTGTAGCACCTCTTCCCAATCTATGCATCCCGTCACTCACACCCCGCAGGGATTTATAGCTCCATTATCCTCGTGCAGCGCCATCTGCAGGAGCCTGAAGTTACTACCACCTTAAACACACAAGGTGACTCTTTTTATTTCTGGTGAGCTCATGTAGATGATCAGTCCTCCATCCCTCAAATCTCTTACTCCTTGTTAGAAAGAGTACGGGAGGCCAAAGCTGGTCTTTTGGTGGTTGAGGTTAAGGTCAGGGTTGTGCGAGTGTGTGTATGATGTCTGTGCTGCCTCTGCGAAGCCATGTGTAGTGTGTGTGTGGGATGTTGGAGTGTGTTTTATGAGGTCACTGCACACTCCTACACTCACTCAAGAGGGTTAGTCATGAATGCATCCTGGTGAGCGTCCAGCACAAAAGCACACGCTCCAGGTTTTTAGATGAAGACCAAAGTAACAAATGAACAGACCAACTTCAGGGGTAATTAGCTATCTAACGAATGGACCAACCAGGAGAATGAGTGAGGGGGCTATACCCTGCTGAAAAGACCACCTGGAGAGCTCAAACTGGTGAAACTGACCACGAATGGACCAACCAGGAGAATGAGTGAGGGGGCTATACCCTGCTGAAAAGACCACCTGGAGAGCTCAAACTGGTGAAACTGACCATCACAGTGCATTTCCGTTGTTTCAGATTGATGGTTCAGCTAGCCTAGCGGCATGACCAAGCTGGTCAATTGGTTTGGTGTATAGGGTGATAGGGTATAGGGTGTATAGCATCCAAAACACAACACACACTGGTGTTGCTGCAAACTTCCTGCTTACTCTTAAGATGGCCGTCATGGGGTATGATATTTTATGTTTGTTTGAGGATGAGTAACAATGAGGTTAACAATATAAGCAGGACTATAACTATAGGGTTATAGATTGTTCAGTCATATGACCAAGCTAGTTAACCTAAATTCAGAATAGGATATGTTTTCACTAACTACATAACTAACTGACTGACTGCTTATCTGATGAACTAACAAGCTAGCTAGCCAGCCGACTAGCTAACTGGCTGTATAGCCAATCAGTTTATTAACTGCTAAAAAGCTAGCTGGGTAACAACCTAACTAATCAAGTAGCAGGCTAGCTAACTCTTTCACCCATTGACATATGCACTACCTAATCTATTCACTCATACATGTTTAGCATGCTACATGTTCTCCACAAGGAGGAGCTGTTAGCTGGAGTTGGGTTTTGTGAATGCCCAGAGCCCACACCAGCACACCACACTCTCGATCAGACTACCAACGCTTCCGCCAGGCTGAGGAGCAGACCAGATCAAAACTGACCAAACAATACAGACGGTGATGCACATCAATCACACTGTGTCCTTGTCTTATCATACACACACTGGGAAATTTATCAGCACCCCCTCCCCAGTGATGCACCATTTGTCATCGTCCAGTCCATCATCATTGGTCAGGTTCTGACCACAAAGCCTCGGCTGGCTGGATACTTTTTGGCGAAAACCCAGCCGCAGCTGATTTGTATTGGCTGTCACAAACCAGACATAGGCAAGGTACACCATCAGTCAAAAGTTTAGAGACACCCCTCTTAATGGATGTAGTTGGTGGTCTTACAGACTCTACAGCCTTACTCTCCAACTGATGAGAGTCTGGACCAGTCCATATCCTGATACACCACATCTACTCCTGATGTACACATTATGATATTCCTCTGTATCTCCACCTCTAATATATATTTAGTGGTGAAAATGTAATGATTGACAGATGTAACTCAGCGCTAGCAGAGACCAGGTTCTTACAGTCAGGTCGGTAAGGTCAACAGCATAACCAGAGCAAACCTTCCAAAAGGGGAATTAACATCAAGACATCAATATACACTATACTGCCAAAAGTATTCACTCCTCTGCATTCACACGCATATAAACTTGAGTGACATCCCATTCTTAATCCATAGGCTGATGTCGACCCAGCCCTTACAGCTATGACAGCTTCAGCTCTTCTGGGAAGGCTTTCCACAAGGTTAGGAATGTGTCTATGGGAATTTCTGACCATTCTTCCAGAAGCACATTACTGAGGTCAGACACTGATGTTGGACGAGAAGGCCTGGCTCTCAGTCTCCGCTCTAATTCATCCCAAAGGTGTTCTGTCGGGTTCAGGTCAGGCCAGTCCAGTTCCTCCTCGCCAGACTCGCTCATCCATGTCTTTATGGAGCTTGCTCTGCGCACTGGTGTGCGGTCATGTTGGAACAGGAAGGGGCCGTCCCCAAACTGTCCCCACAAAGTTGGGAGCATGAGACTGTCCAGAGTCTCTTGGTCTGCTGAAGCATTAAGAGTTCCTCTCACTGGAACTAAGGGGCGGAGCCCAACTCCTGAACACCAACCCCACACCATAATCCCCCCTCCACCAAACTTTACACTCTGCACAATGCAGTCAGACAAGACTCCTGGCAACTGTCAAACCTGTCCATCAGATTGCCAGACAGAGAAGCGTGATTGGTCACTCTAGAGAACACGTCTCCAATGCTCTAGAGTCCAGGGGCAGAGCCTTACACCACTGCATTCCACGCTCTGCATTGTGGAAACCCATTCGCTTAAGCTCTCTAAGCACGTCCCAGTGTGGAGGTTTTTAAGGTGGACTGAATAATTCCGTAAGATTCATAAGGAGAAGCGAACCTGGTATGAGGAGCCGTCTCTAAACAATGTGTGATCCCTGATGTGCTCAGATGTGCTGCGGATCTCCCTCTGCTGTTCAGTAGGAGAAGATATAAAACACACATGATGTGAGTGTAGTCTGTTGTAGAACGTGCCTATGCATCTCCATTTCTGTTGTTGTCTGAAATCATTTGCTAATGCCTATTGACCATTACATCATATGCAAAGGTCATGATGAAATGACCCTAAATGAATTGGGAAAAAATGTCTGGTTCCTTTGATTTACCCTAAAAACAAAGCACCTTAATTCCCTCTCTGGGAAAGTTATCACCATGGAGATATGGATGGTTTTGTTCCGACAGCAGAGCCAAGTTAAATTCCATTAGCTGATACGCGTGTCCACTGTCACTTCCTGACCTACAACATACTCGTCTGGACAGTCAACAGAAGATGCTATTCCCAGCGGCCCTGTAGGTTCTTGCTTCTTTTCTATCCCCCTGTTTTTGTTTTCTCCATCTTCCCGCCAATCCACACCACCCTCTCTAGCCATCATCATCATCTAAATGAGCAGACCGCACACTCATCACTGCGTGTAATCAAACAAACAGCAGCAGAAAACCATCTTTCTCACCTCGTCATGCCGAACATATGGTTTTCAAGGAGTTCAGCGCACTTCCTAATCTCAGTCCAAACACGCACAAGCTCTCTCTCCACCACTCCTCCACTCCTCCACTCCTCAGGTCCCTCTAACTATAGATCAGCCATAGGGACGGCCAACCTTTAACCTTCAGTCAATGTAATTAGCATCAATTCAGCCGTGGAGCTTTTAAAGACGCCCCATCGGGAGCCAATGGGGCTTTTCTCCAACAGGATATCAGCCAGTCAGGTTTCAGCTCGGGCTGTGCTCAACATCAGCTGCGCTCATGAAAGCCGGTTGGATCTTTAGATTCCTTAATGAATTCATAACCGCTATTAATGAGCAGCTACTTGATTAGAGGGTAGAGGAAATACGATTATACTCACATGCCGGCGAGAGCATGAGGTAGTGTGTCCTACCTTTGGGAATAATGGCGAGCGGCAGGTTCTATGATCAGACTGTAGCCTGGTTAATGTCATGTGATTGCTCTGTTGTCTGTTGTCAACGGTAATAACGTAACACAAATCAATTTCCTTTAGTAAAATCAGGTGGGACAGCGACGATAACATGCACCTCAACATCTCCTGCCCACGATTTATTAACCCTAATTTCATTGTGCTGGGTACGCCGTCTCAGTGCAATGAATCAGAGCCGTCAATCTTTGGATGTTGATTCAATTCTACCCAACATTACAGATGTGGTCCAGAGGCTGGATACAAACAGTAAGAGATGTGGACCCTACCATGTACCGTAGTTATGAAATTTATCAAGGGTCGTTCTCACTGTATTTGGACTTCATGGCCCTCCTAGAATGATCTACAGGTGTTCAGATGATCGAACTCTCCCAGTTGATTCCCAAAAGCATTGGGCTGAAGTACTGGACCAGGTTTAGGATGAAGGTGCGGTTTGTAAGGTTAAGGTTAGGCAAAGTGTTAGGACCCAGAGTTGAGACTAACAGATTTTTTATTTAGCTGAATGTCAGTTTAAGGAAATATCATCATCTACATATTACCTAAAATGTTCTCTCTCAAACCATTGCGTAATGTTAAGGTTCTTTTAACTTTCAACACTTAGAACCAAAAACCTGTACTTTGTAGTTAGGTTGCAGGGCTCTGTTCTATGCATTAAGTCACTAAAGAGTTAACTTAGAAATGTAATGTAGGTGTGGAAGGTTGGGTTAGAACCATATTGTAGACCGTATGGGGTACATGAGGAGCAGTGTTTGGGAACCACTGCTCCAAGGAACCATCCTTTAACAGGTTACTCAGGGCAATGGTGCACTAAGGTTCCCCTAGATGGTCCACAGTGTGGTTCTATACCTATGTATTATGAGGCATGTCAGAGCAAAAATCTGGACCCTCTTGGAGAACCCCTTGGAGAATCACAGCTGTAGGGAACCGATAGAAATGTTCTCGGTTCTCGATCATGTCACTGAGTTACTCCCTCCTCTGTCCACAATGTCCAGTCTTTGGGTTCTAGGAGGTCTTTGAAAAGTTCTTCAAACTCATGTCTCAGCACTAAAGCAGTGTTGCAAGTTGCGTTGGAACCATAAAACAGTACATAAATGTTCTTCCTGGAGAATATTTTCTGTAAGTTCCTTCAACTTTAGCCCATAGGTTAGAACCATAATAGAGAACCTAAAGGTACTTCCTTGAGAACATTTTGTGGAAGTTCCTTCAACATTAGCCCTTAGGTTAGAACCATAATAGAAAACCTAAATGTTCTTCCTGGAGAACATTTTGTGGAAATTCTTTCAACTTTAGACCTTAGGTTAGAACCATAATAGAGAACCAAAAAGTTCTTCCTGGAGAACATTTTGTGGAAGTTCCTTCAACTTTAGCCCTTAGGTTAGAACCATAATAAAGAACCTAAATGTTCTTCCTGGAGAACATTTTCTGTAAGTTCCTTCAACTTTAGCCCTTAGGTTAGAATCATAATAGAGAACCTAAATGTTCTTCCTGGAGAACATTTTGTGGAAGTTCTTTCAACTTTAGCCCTTAGAACCCTTATTGCTTAGAACCCAGTAATACTAAAGCAGTGTAAAGTGGGGTTGAAACTATAATATTGTACCTTATATTCTTTTTGGAGAACATTTTGTGAAAGTTCTGTCAACTTTAGCCCTTAGAACCCAAGCCCCTGTACTTTGGAGGCAGGTTGCATGGCTCTGCTCTTGGGTTCTAGGAGCTCTTTGAAAAGGTTCTTCACACTCACACTAGGACACACTCAGCAGTACTAAACATTGAGAACCACTGGTCCAACCACCTAACCATCCCTAAACAGTGTATTAAGGGCAATGGTTCACTAAGGTTCCCCTAGCTGGTCCACAGGTTGGTTCTATACCTACATATTATGAGCCAGGTCAGAGCAAAAATCTGGCCCCCCTTGGAGAACCCCTTGGAGAACCTCAGCTGTAGAGAACCGATAGAAATGTGCTTCCCGGTGTAGTTAGTGAAGATCTGGTTTGCCCTGAGAACTACAATCACCAACAGTCATATTGCCGGGGCTGTGACTCGGTGATAAAGGGGAATCTAGGCCACTGCACCTGCTCCGGCGGCCCACAGAGACTTCGGAATGCTTTAAGGAAGAGCCAATCATAGCTAATGTTCTCCCGCCTGAGCTACGGCGCACAGATAAAGGCCCCCAGCAAACAAAGGGTTAATGAAGCCATTATGTGCTGTGAGCAAGCAAACTTCCGATACTGTTATATTTTACACATCTGTCTTACTGGACGAGCTGGAATGGACGCTCCCCGGGGACCTGCGCCCTACACGGGTGACCCAAAGCTGGATTAGCTATTGATTATGCCTCTGTCTTTGCAGGGAAATAAAAACATGTGAGGGGGAGATTATGAGAGGGAGCAGGCAGATTGCTGATCCTTGTCTTTGTAGCAGCTGGATCAATATGGTAATATTACAGGAGGAACCCGCCATGACAGCTTGTTCTCGACTACGCTACTGCGCTGGCGTCTGCTTCCTGATCTGCAGAAATCACTCCTGACATCACTGATTTCGCTTGAATTCCGTTTCATTGTTTGAATATTAATAACTCCATGCTATTAAAGAGAACATGTACAATCAAGGAGAAAGGCTGCAAGTCATTGGGTGTATGATACATACAATCCGTGGCTGTATATACGACATACTATATAACTTACACAATCACTAGCTGTATACCTGATGTATAATGTTACTAGCTGTATACATTAAATATACAATCACTAACTGTATACATGACATATACAATCACTAGCTGTATACATGATATATACAATCGCTAGATGTATATAATATACAATCACTAGCTGTATATAATATACAATCACTAGATGTATATAATATACAATCACTAGCTGTATATAATATACAATCACTAGCTGTATACATGAAATATATAATCACTAGCTGTATATAATATACAATCACTGGCTGTATACATGAAATATATAATCACTAGCTGTATATAATATACAATCACTGGCTGTATACATGATATATACAATCACTAGATGTATATAATATACAATCACTAGATGTATATAATATACAATCACTAGCTGTATATAATATACAATCACTAGATGTATATAATATACAATCACTGGCTGTATATAATATACAATCACTAGCTGTATATAATATACAATCACTGGCTGTATATAATATACAATCACTAGCTGTATACATGACATATACAATCACTAGCTGTATATAATATACAATCACTAGCTGTATACATGACATATACAATCACTGGCTGTATATAATATACAATCACTAGCTGTATATAATATACAATCACTAGCTGTATATAATATACAATCACTGGCTGTATATAATATACAATCACTAGCTGTATACATGACATATACAATCACTAGCTGTATATAATATACAATCACTAGCTGTATATAATATACAATCACTAGCTGTATACATGACATATACAATCACTGGCTGTATATAATATACAATCACTAGCTGTATATAATATACAATCACTAGCTGTATATAATATACAATCACTAGCTGTATACATGAAATATATAATCACTAGCTGTATATAATATACAATCACTGGCTGTATACATGATATATACAATCACTAGCTGTATATAATATACAATCACTAGCTGTATATAATATACAATCACTGGCTGTATATAATATACAATCACTAGCTGTATACATGACATATACAATCACTAGCTGTATATAATATACAATCACTAGCTGTATACATGACATATACAATCACTAGCTGTATATAATATACAATCACTAGCTGTATATAATATACAATCACTAGCTGTATATATGATACACTAGGTCTACCATACTTGGCTGTATAATATATGAAACATATGATATATGCACTGATTAACTATAGGTATATATAGTGAGTGTATATACAGTATAGTGATGGACTATATTTGCACTGTGCAGCAGCAGATGAGCTATCGTCTCTGACTGTCCATCTACAAGGTGGACCAGCAAGGTAGGAGTGTCTAATAGAGTGGACAGTGAGTGGACACAGTGTCTAAACACTCCAGCAGCACTGCTGTGTCTGATCCACTCACACCAGCACCACCCACACTAACACACCACCACCACGTCAGTGTCACTGCAGTGCTGAGAATAATCCACCACCCACATACTACCTGCTCTGTGGTGGTCCTGTGGGGGTCCTGACCATTGAAGAACAGGGTAATACAGTACACAGAGAAACAGATGGACTACAGTCTGGACCTGTACACCTACAGAGTGTCCTGTATGGTCAGTGGAGCTGATAGCATGGGTGTAGAATCTGTAGATCTGATATTCCTGTGTGTATGGTTATGGTGGAACACGTGTTCAGGTTCATGTCATCTCTGCATTCATTCGATGAAACTAAGGTTACAGAATTTCTGAAAGTAATAAGCATTTTCAGTAAATACCGGCCTACTTATTCCTCCTCACACAACCATAACAAATCGCAGGGTGTGCGTACGTGGGTGCGTTACAGTACGAGCTCTTTCTGAATATGTTCTGCCCTCTAGAAGAAGACTCGTAGCACCTGCAACAAAACAAAACATACCCAGCCAAACACGCACTTCATCTATATTTAGTGACATGATTAATTATCCTAACATGTTGTTTCTCTCTCTCTCTTCCACTCCTGACGCCTGAATAATTCATGTGCTTAGCCCTCGGTTTTTATCCCCCGACCAAAACTCTGGGTCCTTCAGCGTGAGAGGAGAAAATCAAACAGCAGAAACGAGAAGAGGAAAATAACAATAACAACAACAACAACAACAAGACCACCAGCAAAACAACAACAACAATAAGGTGTGGATGCAAGAGGAGCCGGACTGAATCAGAACTTCAGAACATCAGTTGAGATGACAAAGCGATTCTCATGAATTAAAATGGACTGAAACTAATTTGTGAAGATCAAACGATGCTTCGTTTAATCTCCCGAGACCTGGGACGCCGCTATGAAGTAGACTAGGATGAATTATTAAAGTGTGTTTTGAGATCAATGATCTGCAGAACAAATGACAATTAGAAACCTGTAGCTCCACCATGCTGGACGAGCAAGGCAGGGGTTTCCAATAAAGTGGCCAGTTAGTGGAAACACAAGGTAGGGGTTTCCAATAAAGTGGCTGATTAGTGGAAACACAAGGTAGGGGTTTCCAATAAAGTGGCCAGTTAGTGGATACATATGGTAGGGGTTTCCAATAAAGTGGCCAGTTAGTGGAAACACAAGGTAGGGGTTTCCAATAAAGTGGCCAGTTAGTGGAAACACAAGGTAGGGGTTTCCAACAAAGTGGCCAGTTAGTGGAAACACAAGGAAGGGGTTTCCAATAAAGTGGCTGGTTAGTGGAAACACAAGGTAGGGGTTTCCAATAAAGTGGCCAGTTAGTGGAAACACAAGGTAGGGGTTTCCAATAAAGTGGCCAGTTAGTGGATACACATGGTAGGGGTTTCCAATAAAGTGGCCAGTTAGTGGAAACACAAGGTAGGGGTTTCCAATAAAGTGGCTGGTTAGTGGAAACACAAGGTAGAGGTTTCCAATAAAGTGGCCAGTTTGTGGAAACACAAGGAAGGGGTTTCCAATAAAGTGGCCGGTTAGTGGAAACACAAGGTAGGGGTTTCCAATAAAGTGGCCAGTTAGTGGAAACACAAGGTAGGGGTTTCCAATAAAATGGCCAGTTAGTGGAAACACAAGGAAGGGGTTTCCAATAAAGTGGCCGGTTAGTGTAAACACAAGATAGGGGTTTCCAATAAAGTGGCCAGTTAGTGGAAGCACAAGGTAGGGGTTTCCAATAAAGTGGCCAGTTAGTGGAAGCACAAGGTAGGGGTTTCCAATAAAGTGGCCAGTTAGTGGAAACACAAGGTAGAGGTTTCCAATAAAGTGGCCGGTTAGTGGAAACACAAGGTAGAGGTTTCCAATAAAGTGGCCAGTTTGTGGAAACACAAGGTAGGGGTTTCCAATAAAGTGGCCAGTTAGTGGAAACACAAGGCGGGGGTTTCCAATAAAGCGGCTGGTTAGTGGAAGCACAAGGTAGGGGTTTCCAATAAAGTGGCCAATTAGTGGAAACACTAAGCAGACGTTTCCAGTTAAGTGGCCGGTTAGTAAAAGTACAAGGTGGGTGTTTCCAATAAAGAGGCCAATTGGTTCAAACAGAAGGTGGGTGTTTCTAATATACTGGCCAATTAGTGGAAATACAAGGTGGGTGTTTCCAATCAAGATGCCAGTTGGTGGAAGCACAGGTTGGGAGTTTTGAATAATGTGGCCGGTAAAAGGAAGCATAAGGTAGAGTGGCCAATTAGTTGAAACACAAAGTAGGTGTTCCTAATAAAATGGCCAATGCCCGTATGTTTCCATGTTGTTATATATCCAGTGGTGAATGCTTGCTGGGAATGTGGGGGCAGAAATTAGCTCTGAGGTTTAAAGACGAGAAGTCAGGCCTTCCCAGAAAACATCCTGCCAGAGCACAGTCATTAACCCTGCCTTATTAGCGCCTCTAACCGATTCCTCTCTCCCGGCCCTCCATCCCTCCTCCATGCCTGCTTTACTTATTGATGTCTGGACCCCATCCATTAGATGGACCTGATACCACCCTGTCTTTTCAGAAGTAAGCCAAAAGGCAATTCTCACCAAGCAACAAAAGATGCCATGGATTTTTTTTTTTCCTCGTGGAAAGGAGATCATACTGAAGGATGGAATGGATTGTGTCAACAGCGAACAGAAGGAAGAGAGAGATGAGAGAAACGAGAGGACAAGAGGAGAAGTGGTGCAATAGTAATCGTCTATCTTCACCAATATCACCTGGCGTTTCCCAGCCAAGAAGAGCTGATGTCTTATCCGTGGGTTCTCGGCTGAGTATCAGTCAGTGGACAGCCTTTACCGAGTCTGACAGTCTTCTGATGGAGAAGCCACTGTGGCTGCTGACGGGAAGCTTCTGTGTGAACTCTCAGAAGTCTGGAGTTATTACTGTTGCCTTGCTGCGCTGGCGGTGTTAGTCCATTAAGAGGTCTGCACACGGCCGGGTTAGTCCAGCAGGTCCCATGTGATCGGTTTGAGGCACGCCTGTCACTGCGCATCCCCAGGTATCAGGCTCATGGGAGGGTATGGGCCAGTTAGTGGAAGCACAGGCTGGACGTTTCTGAAGAAGTGGTTTCCAATAAAGTGGCCAGTTAGTGGAAACACAAGGTAGAGGTTTCCAATAAAGTGGCCAGTTAGTGGAAACACAAAATAGGGGTTTTCCGATAAAATGGCATGTTAGTGGAAACACAAGGTAGGGGTTTCCAATAAAGTGGCCATACCTAGTGAAAACACAAGGTAGGGGTTTCCAATAAAGTGGCCAGTTAGTGGAAACACAAGGAAGGGGTTTCCAATAAAGTCGCCGGTTAGTGGATACACATGGTAGGGGTTTCCAATAAAGTGGCCGGTTAGTGGAAACACAAGGTAGAGGTTTCCAATAAAGTGGCCAGTTAGTTCAAACACAAAGGTGGGTGTTTATAATAAAGTGGCCAGTTAGTTCAAACACAAAGGTGGTGCTACTAGCAAAGGGTTAATCTAGTCAATGCACAAGGTGGGTGTTTCTGATAAAGTGGCCAGATTGTGGAAGTACTAAGTTGGTGTTTCTAATAAAGTGGCCAGTTAGTTCAAACACAAGGTCAGTGTGTCTAATAAAGTGGACAGCTAGTCAAAGCACAAGGTTGGTGTTTCTAATAAAGTGGCCAGTTTGTGGAAGTACTAAGTGACTGTTTCTAATAAAATGGCTAGTTGGTTCAAACACAAGGCTGGTGTTTCTAATAAAGTGGCCAGTTAGTTCAAACACAAAGGTGGTGCTACTAGCAAAGGGTTCATCTAGTCAAAACACAACGTGGGTGTTTCTAATATAGTGGCCAGTTAGTTCAAACACAAAGGTGGTGCTACTAGCAAAGGGTTCATCTAGTCAAAGCACAAGGTGGCTGTTTCTAATATAGTGGCAAGCTAGTCAATGCACAAGGTGGGTGTTTCTAATAAAGTGGCCAGTTAGTTCAAACAGAAGTTAGGTGTTTCTAATAAAGTGGCCAGTTAGCTCAAATGGAAGGTAGGTGTTTCTAATAAAGTGGCCAGTTAGCTCAAACGGAAGGTAGGTGTTTCTAATAAAGTGGCCAGTTAGCTCAAACAGAAGGTAGGTGTTTCTAATAAAGTGGCCAGTTAGCTCAAACAGAAGGTAGGTGTTTCTAATAAAGTGGCCAGTTAGCTCAAACAGAAGGTAGGTGTTTCTAATAAAGCGGCCAGTTAGCTCGAACGGAAGGTCGGTGTTTCTAATAAAGTGGCCAGTTAGCTCAAACAGAAGGTAAGTGTTTCTAATAAAGTGGCCAGTTAGCTCAAACAGAAGGTAGGTGTTTCTAATAAAGTGGCCAGTTAGCTCAAACGGAAGGTAGGTGTTTCTAATAAAGTGGCCAGTTAGCTCAAACAGAAGGTAAGTGTTTCTAATAAAGTGGCCAGTTAGCTCAAACAGAAGGTAGGTGTTTCTAATAAAGTGGCCAGTTAGCTCAAACGGAAGGTAGGTGTTTCTAATAAAGTGGCCAGTTAGCTCAAACGGAAGGTAGGTGTTTCTAATAAAGTGGCCAGTTAGCTCAAACGGAAGGTAGGTGTTTCTAATAAAGTGGCCAGTTAGCTCAAACAGAAGGTAGGTGTTTCTAATAAAGTGGCCAGTTAGCTCAAACAGAAGGTAGGTGTTTCTAATAAAGTGGCCAGTTAGCTCAAACGGAAGGTAGGTGTTTCTAATAAAGTGGCCAGTTAGCTCAAACAGAGGGTAGGTGTTTCTAATAAAGTGGCCAGTTAGTTCAAACAGAGGGTAGTTGTTTTTAATAAAGTGGTGACTCCCCAGCTTGCAGGCTCTTGGGGGGGTATTGTGGTCGGCTGGCCGGTCGCCTGGCTGCCTGAATGGAGCAAGCTTGGAAGATTATTGGCTTGAAGTTCTCTCAATTATCACAAACTGCAGAACACAAGAATCCTATATGACATCCAGTAAATAATTTATGCACAAATCCAAACAGATTTTTTTCCCCACAGAAAGTTGTCACTGCATTCCTCAGCATCTGTCTGGCCTTGATTTAATTTCAGCTGACTTGTAGACGACTTGTAGATTAATTAGCCAGTGATATAGTGCTGACACGGATGAAAACGCTGACACAGATACAAAGTGGAGAAGCCAAGCTGCTCAGCTGTTATTCACACTGATACACCAAAAGTCATAGGATAGCAACCGATTACCTCAGTGGTGCTACCTCAGGTGACGGATTGGGAATGCCCAAACCTGGATGTTGTGAGGTGTGATCTTGTGTGTCAGGTTGAACACTGGCCAGATGTGTATTATTACACTTGAACAATGAAGGCATCACCGAGTCTATGCCTTGACTCGGGTCAGGTTGGGTGAACATGAAGGCCATGCCATTCGTCAGAACTCTCCAGAATACTTCTCAAAGCAATTCCGAGCAGTGGTGTCCTCCATGAGTCATCCTGTTAGTGCAGCACCATCAGCAGACGGCTGCACCACCCAGGACTACATGCACACAGACCGTTACCACGACTGTCCTTAACACCACATCACCGTCACCAAAGACTGCAGTGGTGTCGTACCAGACTGCCATGGAGCGACTCAGAATGGCAGCGGGTCATCTGCCCGCTTTAGTCTTGGTGGAGACGCCCAACGAATCCGTGTGTGGAGGCACCGTGGTCAGCACCAAGATGAACGGTGTGTTGTCACACGTCCAGAAGGCCCGGTGTCACTCCACCTCCACCCCCACCGCACCATCTGCAGGAACTGTGTAAGGATGTTCAAGCAGCATGGGATGGATTATCACAGGACACCATCAGGAACCTCTACAGCTCCATACCGAGACGCCTGGTGTGTTGGGTTAGCAAACACGGCGGCCCGACGCCATACTGAGAGACAGACTTCTGTATGTGTAGCTCAATAAATATTGATCATATCAGTCTAAACTTATCATCAGTTATTGATCCTGGTCACCTTTATCTTCCTTCCCAACACCACCACACTCCCACACCTCCTTCTGGGTGCAGCTGTTCTTTCAAAGAGCCTATTTTACAGACTAAGGCATTAATATATCATCTTCTGCATGCCTTTGCCATAAAATGCTAATTACTGAGACATGTCTGTGTTCTGGCACACTTCACGGCATCGCCTGAAGAGTTTTACTGCTGATGCTCAGACTTTTGGCAAAAACCCGTACGTTACTCCTCTCCCACTCCTTCCTAGGTCCTCTCGGCTTTATCCCAAGTTTTCTTCCCTATCCATTTTCCTCTGAGAAACTGTCACAACCAGCGCAATCCTACGGACCCCTCTCCGCCTGTCGTCGGCCCAATGCTGAACTCCAAATCCAGCATCATCATGCGCTAGACAATTTTAGTAATGACAGGTGCTTGTACCCCAGTCAGCCAACATAACCCAAACCGGCACGGTGGAAAAACCTCAGCCGTTCCTACATAAATCTCTCGTCACTGGGAGTTAACAAGAGCAGAAACTTCCAGCCGTGGGAAACCCGTAATTGCCTGGCATGGGACCATCGCTGCAACAGGATATGCCAACATACAGACCGGTACACAGAAGACAGTGTTTTCCCTGGGGGGCTCTTGTTTGTGGAAATGGCTTCCACTCCCCCATTTCATCTTGACAACCCCTTTTTATCAGAGCCTACCCAACACTTCAGCCTTTGTTGTGTTAAGGGCTCGTGTGGAGTTAATTTTCTTTGCTGTTTTTGACATTAAAGACTTTGGTTTACTATGTATGTCCCCCTCATTACCTTAAGCCTTCAGGGAAGACCAAATAACATTAATTATATTTGATAAAATCATCATTCTGTTACTGGAAGTACAAGCATTGTGGTTATATTTTCATTTCATGGTTAGTTTTGACTGGAGGTAAAATATTAAAGGGTTAAGAAAAGTGTCAGGTGGTCTCTAGGCAGTCTGCCATTGGCCAGAACTACAGACCATTTGTCCCTTTGTGCTTACATACAGGGAAATACTGTACGTCCTCAACTTTAAACCCCTCAGTGTAGTGAACCACTAGGGGGCGAACACATACCAATGCTAGGTGGCAGCAAGCAAACATGCTTGGTGCAGTGGCGGGGGCCTTGCTCAGGGGGGCTTTAGTCATGTCCTGATGGTTTGGGGATCAACCGTCTGGTCACAAGGCTGGTTCCATAACACCCAGCCCACAATCATAACTCCCCGTAAAATCTAAAGTGGGATTATTTGCTAGCGATTTCAGATGGTACCGGCTCCATTTTTGGCTTTCTGTTAGACTAGGAGTGTTACCCACAAAGAGCTGATGTGGAGGCAGGTTTTCGTTCCAACAAATCAGGAGATCACATGATCAGTTGTTTGAAGGTTGAGAATTTGATTGATTAATCAAGTAGAATCAGATGAGCTCCTGCAGCTACATCGGCTTTTTGCGGATAAGATTGGACCCCTCGCATTAGGCAAACCTGGTACCCCTGCAGGTTCCAAGCAAGTTGGGAGACCACTGATTGGTTGGAGAGAATCATTACCATCAGTCTAACAGTAATAGCCTCTAGCCTGTTAGCCCTGATCAGTAGCCCTACAGGATATCACATTAGCCAGAGACACAATGCACTTGACTCACATGGGCTTTGAGTTGGGTGGGCTTGACTACTCAAAGTATAGCATAGCTGATAGCACCATTAGCCACAGCTGATGTTAGCGAAGGAGGCAGTGCCTAAGAGGAGTGGCATGGGCTCCCTAGGCTCCTGGGATGAAAGTAGTCAATGGGCACTGGCCTAGCTGATGCTAATGTGCGCTAGCATTTATACCTTTACAGTATTAGGGGCGGGGCCTTTCTAAAGGTCATACTAAACATGACACCTATGCATCATTGAGCCCTGATTTCAGGCCCAATCAGGAAATTCTGAACACAAAAATAATAATAACAGACAAGTAGTGTTATAATTCTATAATTCAGTTCTACAGTCTTTTACGCAAATATGCACATTGTGCTCAGACTGGGCTGAGGGAAAACAAATTGAGAGATATCAGTCAAAACAAGCCGCTTAACTACTGGAGATTGCTGTACCTGACTGGCTAGCACCATTGGCAGACGGCTGCACCACGCAGGACTACATGTCTGTGACCGTTACCACGACTGTCCTTAACACCACGTCACCGTCACCAAAGACTGCAGTGGTGTCGTACCAGACCGTCATGGAGTGACTCAGAATGGCAGCGGGTCATCTTCAGTGACGAGTCCCGCTTTAGTCTTGGTGGAGACGCCCAACGAATCCGTGTGTGGAGGCACCGTGGTCAGCACCAAGATGAACGATTTGTTGTCACACGTCCAGAAGACCTGGTGTCACTCAACCTCCACCCCTACCGCACCACCTGTATATGCACTGGCTACACTCTGTGCTCTTGGGAGGCCAGTGCAGTGTTAGGAGTCTCTTATTGGTGTAGCACAGCGTAGCCACCCAGGCCGCGATTCAAACCCAGGTCTCCCACATGTGGTGGCGGCTGCCTGATGGGTAGAGGTGTTATCCGCTGAGCTACACCAACCACTGTACTTAAGCATTTATTAATGGTTATAAACTACATGATAAAATCATTAGTTAATTATTAATTGCTACATTACTTAATTAATGAGCTATGCT
This sequence comes from Prochilodus magdalenae, assembly GCA_024036415.1. NCBI lineage: Eukaryota > Metazoa > Chordata > Actinopteri > Characiformes > Prochilodontidae > Prochilodus > Prochilodus magdalenae. Next base: position 200,967 of record JAMWET010003472.1, on the reverse strand, counting down.
CATTACAAGGTGGGTGTTCCTTTTTCTGTTATTAGAATATAAGTATCGTTAATTGATGTACCTTTAGTATTAGGACTGGTTCTGGTACATGATGCCCCACAAAAGTTTAAAGAATTATAAAACAAGAACCATATGCATAATACTGTCTTTTATAGTCCGTTAGGTTCTAGATATGAACTATATTAAAACGGTACCACACTCACTTAGCTAATATCTAGAACACATTTAGCATTTCAGCTTAATTCAAATATTTCCACTGTCTTGGAACCCACCATTAAGACCACCATAATAAATGTTTTGGGTTTTGGAGGTGTCTATTTCATATCCAGACTGCAGGGGATTGTAAGGAAGGTGTTGCCCAGTAACGTAGAACCAGAACCCTCTAAGATGCTCCGCCTTTTTGGCCACCTCGTAGCTACAAAGCTGACTTCACAGACATCGCCAAGGCTTTGTTTGTGCTGTAGGAGATTCGGAGACTCTGTCCAAGTGTGACTTGGGTAACTGTAGCGTGGGCTGGCGACCCCCCCACCGAGCACTTAAACTGATTTCTGGAATGACCAGAGGGTCCGGTGACCTAATTACAATCCAGATGGTTAAAACCGAGTGAGTGTCCCGCAGTCGATTAGCGAGAGAGACCCCACTGTTCTGTCCACACTTACATCACCATTACATTAACATCAGAGCTTTAGAGGACAATCAGGTGACACAGGACACGGACAGGCCGGCAAATTAGTGCCATTACACAACATAATAATATAAAATAATCACAATGAAAGGCACGACGAGGTAATGCGGGTAATTACATGCATTTGGATCAATCATAATCATAATCAGCCTCAATCACTGACTGCTTTATCTCTAATGTAAACTGTGTGACTACTGCTGTAGAATCTGTCTGTGGTCAGTGATGTGGATAGTGAGTCTAATGTGTTAGTGTGCTGTAAGTAGTGTGTCGGTGTACAGTAACTCAGTAAGTGTGATGCGTTAGTGTGCTGTAAGTAGTGTGTGGGTGTACAGTAACTCAGTAAGTGTAATGTGTTAGTGTACTGTAAGTAGTGTTGGTGTACAGTAACTCAGTAAGTGTAATGTGTTAGTGTGCTGTAAGTAGTGTGTGGGTGTACAGTAACTCAGTAAGTGTAATGTGTTAGTGTGCTGTAAGTAGTGTGTCGGTGTACGGTAACTCAGTAAGCGTAATGTGTTAGTGTACTGTAAGTAGTGCGTTGGTGTACGGTAACTCAGTAAGTGTAAGTCAGTAAGTAACTGATCTTCAGTATAGTGGAAGAGTGACTGAACATTTAAGAACTAGTCTGCTAGCTTGGATTTTGGCTACGACCAGCATCAAATAACACCACACTGTGTAAACAAAGGAGAATGCCGTGCACACTCGACGGCACAAGCCATTTACACCACAATGAAAACAGACCTTCTGAGTATCTTCACTCTGAAAGGCATTGTGCAGAAGTTCAGTTTTCAGTGTCTACGGACGAAAAACAAAACCACAGTGAACAAGCTACGTCATAGAAACGCCAGTGGACAATGCTGAATGCAGTCAAATTCTCACAGCAATGTTCCAACATCTAGTGTACAGACCTCCCACAAGGGCCTAGCCTGTTACTCCAGCTAAGGAGGGGGGACATGTCCCCTATTAACACCCCTACTGCCAGAAGAAACACTGGAGACAAGACTCCCGATTCTACATTCGCCTGCCTCTCTGGAAAAGGACTTGGGAATCAGTGAATGATCTGCATCCTCGCTCCGGGAGTCTCCCGCCGCCGCCGCCGCTGCTGTTGTTTACAGGGTAATTCAAGCCTTTTGTGTGTGGCTAATATTGAGTCAGTCATCAAATCTCATTTAATGTCATGATGATTTACGATGGTTATTCTTTTCAATGAAATTTGAATGGGCTTTAAAACCGCACCGTCGTTTGCCTCGGAGTCTCACGGCTACCTTTTGAATATTGCACAAAAAGAGAGATTAAATTTATCTTAAAGTTGGGCTCCTGTTTGAAATCCCTAATTCAGACCTATATGTATATTAAAAGAGGGGGCGAGAATGAATGTGCGGGTGAGAAAGGCAGTAAAGCAGGCAGACTGAACGAAGTAAAGGAAGTATAGACCTGTTTAAATGACGGCGCTTTGCTGAATGGACGTCTGAAATAAAGGAACTCTTGTTTCCAGTAATTTCCCTGGTTCAAATGAAGTATAGACTTACAGCTCGTCCCGTGGAGTTGATTTTAACCCCACACTAGTGATTTCACTGAGCTGTTTGTACATAGTAATGGATTTCGCATTGACTGCTATTCAAGCAAGCCTTTCTTTTCATTCAGAGCAATCTGGAGACTCATCTCTCACCTCTTTCATCTGATTTTGAAAGACTTGAGCGGACAGAGAGAGGCGGGGTGGGGGAGAAAGAACTTTCCACGATCTGCTTTATGCTAACCTAGCACATGGTGCTGCCTAGCAGGTGAGGCAGCCGAACCGTTTCAAAGTGCAGAAATGAAGCTGGCACCGGCAGGGAATTTAATGAGCTGCCTTGGGTTCAGAGGAGAACCACATCACACGTGCCTGCCAGCGAGCGGCCGCACACTCTGTTGTTTGCTCCGATCATCTAGGACAGGAATAGACCACCTATTTTCCAGCGGAAAGAAAGGATGCTGGGTGGAGAGGGAGAATAGATGGGAAAGAATGGGTGACAGAAGAAGAAATCCCAAGTGACAGTAGTCTCGCAAGACAGACTTCTGCAGAGAAGTCTCCAGAGAGTTGGACGGGATTCATGTCCCTCAGTGAGGCCAAGAACAGCTAACTTTGACAGGAACGGGCCGTTTGGCTTTAATTCAAGAAGCAGTGGTGCTACAACAAAAACACAGCAGTGTAGAACAAAGCAATAGCAGTAACGATCTGTACGACTGGCATGAACCGGAAATCATTCATCTTCCATAACCTGGGAATATATATATATACACATACACACAGTACCAGAGTGGAGCTGTACAGGAGGATGGAGCAGCTTCCTTACCCTGCAGTGGAGCTGATAGAACAAGGTTTATTACTAAGCAGGTTTGGAGCGATTTTATTGGTCGGTCCATCATGAATATTCACTAACCTGAAAGGAGAGCTAGAGCTTTTACACTGTGCAGAAAAAGAGATCAAAGTTTTTACACCACTAAATATATATTAGAGGTGGAGATATGGAGGAGTATCATACTGTGCTACGTCAGAAGTGTATGTGGTGTATCAGGATATGGACTGGTTTAGACTCTCAGCAGGTGGAGCTGTCTATAAGACCACCAGCTACATCCATTTAGAGGGGTGTACCTAAACTTTTGACTGGTTTAGCCCCGCCTACTCGACAGACATTTTGAACAAAGATAATTATGACCAACAACAGGAACTAACATGGTAAAGAATTGGATGTAGGTTGGCATTTTTCAAGAGAACTTTATTAATGCCAATCAGGGCCATTACTAAACCATGCCCCCTCCATACGCCCTAGTTATACACTCACCGGCCCTTTCATTAGGTACAGCTCTATCAATCTGCACTCACTGTCCACTACACCAGCTCCACTGACCATACAGGGCACTCTGTAGGTGTACAGGTCCAGACTGTAGGCCATCTGTTTCTCTGTGTACTGTATTACCCTGTTCTTCAATGGTCAGGACCCCCACAGGGCCCCCACAGAGCAGGTATAATGTGGGTGGTGGATCATTCTCAGCACTGCAGGGACACTGGTGTGGTGGTGGTGTGTTAGTGCGTGTTGGGCTGGTGTGAGTGGATCAGACACAGCACTGCTGGACTGAGAATCATCCACCAACCAAAACTATCCAGCCAACAGCGTCCTGTGGGCAGCGTCCTGTGGGCAGCGTCCTGTGGGTAGCATCCTGTGGGTAGCATCCTGTGACCACTGATGAAGGACTAGAGGCTGCATCTCGGCTAATGCAGGGTCTATGTCTATGCGTCGGTGCTGTGAAGGACTCTTCTAAGAACGTAGGTAATAAAAACTGACGATGCTGCAAAAACCTTTGACCGTGAAAGACAGGACAGGTAGTATCTCAGATCTCAGCGTACAGCATACATAGGAAGGTCTGCGTTTGCTCTTTCACTGGACATACATCACGAAAGGCATGGAGATGTCTCCAGGGTCCTATTACCGTGGATGGGACAGCTCGTTACTAAGGAGAAGAGCTTAGAAGATCACCTCACTCTGCATGTTCCGGCTACAGCGGGCTTTGATAGGAAGGACGTGTGGTCTTCCTGGCCACTCGTTAGTTCTCTCTTTCTTTATTTAGATTTTATTCTTCACTTCTTTACAGATCTCCCCCATTTCCTATTCCTATCCATCAACACTGGAGAGGAGAGAGGAGCACCTCCTGCTGGAGCTCAGATTATGGAAATATGTTGTACAGGAAGTAGTGAAAAAGAGAGAGAGCGAGAGAGAGAAAGAGAGAGAGGGGATGGGGGAGAAGGGTTAGAGGGCTAAGAGTGAGAGAAAGAAAAAATGAGAGGAAAAAGAGGGTTAACAGAGTGACTGAGAAAGAGGGATGAGAAGAAGTTGGAAAGGTAAAGAGAGAGACAGAGTAAGTAAGAGAGGGAAATAAAGAGTGTTAGAAGGAGGGATAAGAATAGGTTGGAAATGAGGTGAGGGGAAGAAACATGAGATTAGGAGAGTGATAGAAAGAGAGAAGAATGGAAGAATGAGTGAGATTTTACAAACGAAAAGAGCAATGAAACAAGAAGAATGGGTGAAAATGTGTTAGAAAACGAGAGTAATGGAGTGAGAGAGAGAGAGAGAAGAGGAGGGAGGAAGGAGAGAGCAGTGAGAGAGAGAGGGAGAGCAAGAGAAAAGAGAGAGAAGGAGCAAAAAGAGAGTAGAGAGGATGGATACGGAGAGAGTTAAAGAGAGAAAGATGGAGGAAAGAGAGAAGAAAGAGAAAGGAAAGAGAGGAAGTGAGTGAGAGGGCAAAGAGGGAGATAGAAAGAAAAAGAGGGAGGAAGGAGAGAGGAGTGCGAGGGGAAAGAGAAAGATAAAGAGAAAGTACGCAAAATGGGGTGAAGGGGAGAAGAGAGAAAGAGAGTAAAGAGGAGAGAGGCAGAAGAAAATGAGAGAGAAAGAAAGAGAGAAGAGAAAGGATAGATCAGAATCTGTAAAAAAGATGAAGGAGAGAGAAAAGGGTGAGGAAGAGAGGAAGAGAGGGAGAGAGAGAGAAAGAGAGAGAGAGAGAGAGAGAGAGAGAGAGGGGGGCAGAGAGAGAGAGAGAGAGAGAGAGAGAGCGGGCGAGAGAGAGAGAGAGAGAGAGAGAGGGGGGCAGAGAGAGAGAGAGAGAGAGAGGGGGCAGAGAGAGAGAGAGAGAGAGAGAGAGAGAGAGAGAGGGGGGCAGAGAGAGAGAGAGAGAGAGAGGGGGACAGAGAGAGAGAGAGAGAGAGAGGGGGGCAGAGAGAGAGAGAGAGAGAGGGGGCAGAGAGAGAGAGAGAGAGAGAGAGAGAGAGAGAGAGAGAGGGGCAGAGAGAGAGAGGGGCTAAGAGAGAGAGGGGCTAAGAGAGAGAAAGAGAGAGAGAGAGAGAGAGAGAGGGGCAGAGAGGTAGAGGGGCTGAGAGAGAGAGAGAGAGAGAGAGAGAGAGAGAGAGAGGAAGGCAGAGAGAGAGAGAGAGAGAAATGTAAATTGGCTGTAATTGGCTTTTCAATAGAAGGTCTTATGAAGGGAGGAGTGAACAAGCCAGAGAAAGAGAGAGGGACAGCGAATGGGAGAGAGAAAGAGAGGGATAATGAAAGAGAGAGAGAGAGAGAGAGAGTGGGGGGATATTCTACTGTATTGTAGTGAACACTCTTTGAAGTGGGCTTTCTGTACAGTGGCTGGTGCTGAAGGGTGTGCAGTCCGTTAATACCCCACCAGCGCGGTTAAAACTCTGCCTTCCATTGTCATTAGTCCGAAGTATAAAGCGCTCCGCGGCTCAATGGAAGGTTCCGGAAATTATTCCATCCACCAGAGACAAACAGTGGAAGCCTCCATTACATCCAAGGCTGTAATGCACTCTAATAGCCATGTAATGGCTCCGGTATCTCTTGAGCGCTGTCTGTGTCGCCGGCATTTTCCTCTCAATGTCATTCCCTTCCTAAGCCTTCCGGATTTTCCACAGCCAGCAAATTTATTAGAGGAGGGGGCGGGGCTCGACTTTTGCAGAATCTCCTTATTCCTGTTTATGAATGAGGACAGTAAGCCTTCCCCCTCTGCCAAAACACAGAGCACGGCGTTCTCAGAATCGGGTTAAGAAGGAGCTTTGGCACGCGGTGAAAGGCTTCCAGACAGTGGAGTAGCCCTCTGCTAGCACAGCGCAGGAAAACCCAGCCGGACTCCAGAGTGACAGGCCGGGAAAGGAGGAGAGGGATGGAATAGCGCGGAGAACAAACCCTTAGCGAGCCCTCATGAAAGTTTTAGGAAGCGCGCCCGCCGCCCGTGCGCCAAATAACCTAAAATATGAAGGACCACACGTGTGAAAACGCCTCCTTATTAAAGCTTCATGCATCATACATAAAATATGTGATTAAAAATATTTATATGATGTCCTCTGGGTTGCGAGGTATTGCAGGGGGAAGGATATGAGGACTCACCCTCGGATATTACGGCCCCTGCTCTCCGAATAAAACTTGCTGAAGTGCTGGAATATAAACAGAAGGATATTCGGCCTGTGGAGCTCCGGAGAGCCAAACCCGGGAGCTCGTTCTAATGAGGTTAATCTTCTTCACAGAGACACACAGTAAACATGATCTAGGTACGCTAGGGGTGGCACGATACAGCGCCTCCGCATGTCCGATGCTGAGACTGCAGCCCTGAGGACCCGGCGATTCCGATACCAATCCAGTGTCCTATATGCGAGTCTTGTGCACTTTGGGGAACCACTGGAATAGCATGATGCTCCAGCTGTGGAACCAATATTATGTCCACTGTGTCCACTCACTGTCCACTCCAATAGACACTCCTACCTTGCTGGTCCACCTTGTAGATGGACAGTCAGAGACGATAGCTCATCTGCTGCTGCACAGTGCAGTGTTGGACGTCCTCTAGTCCATCATCGGTGGACGCAGGACGCTGCCCACAGGACGCTGCCCCACAGGACGCTGCCCCACAGGACGCTGCCCCACAGGACGCTGCCCCAAAGGAAGATTACCACAGGACGCTGCCCCAGAGGACGCTGCCCCAAAGGACGCTGCCCCACAGGACGCTGCCCACAGGACGATGCCCACAGGACACTGTCCACGAGATGCTGCACACAGGATGCTGCACACAGGACGCTGCACACAGGACGCTGCCCACAGAACGCTGCCCCAAAGGACGATTCCCACAGGACGATGCCCACAGGACACTGTCCACGGGACGCTGCACACAGGACGCTGCACACAGGATGCTGCCCCACAGGACGCTGCCCCACAGGACGCTGCCCCACAGGACGCTGCCCCAAAGGAAGATTACCACAGGACGCTGCCCCAGAGGACGCTGCCCCACAGGACGCTGCCCACAGGACGATGCCCACAGGACACTGTCCACGGGATGCTGCACACAGGATGCTGCACACAGGACGCTGCACACAGGACGCTGCCCCACAGGATGCTGCCCCACAGGACGATGCCCCACAGGACACTGCCCACAGGACACTGTCCACGGGACGCTGCACACAGGACGCTGCACACAGGACGCTGCCCCACAGGACGCTGCCCCACAGGACGCTGCCCCACAGAACGCTGCCCCACAGGACGCTGCCCCAGAGGACGCTGCCCCACAGGACGCTGCCCCACAGGACGCTGCCCCAAAGGAAGATTACCACAGGACACTGTCCACGGGACGCTGCACACAGGACGCTGCACACAGGACGCTGCACACAGGACGCTGCACACAGGACGCTGCCCCACAGGACGCTGCCCACAGGACGCTGCCCACAGGACGCTGCCCCAGAGGACGCTGCCCCAAAGGACGCTGCCCCAAAGGACGCTGCCCACAGGACGCTGCCCCAGAGGACGCTGCCCCAAAGGACGCTGCCCCACAGGACGCTGCCCACAGGACGCTGCCCACAGAACGCTGCCCCAAAGGACGATTCCCACAGGACGATGCCCACGGGACACTGTCCACGGGATGCTGCACACAGGATGCTGCACACAGGACGCTGCACACATGATGCTGTCCACGGGACGCTGCACACATGACACTGCACACAGGACGATGCACATATGACGCTGCACACATGGCGCTGCACACATGGCGCTGCACACATGACGCTGTACACAGGACACTGCCCAAAGGATGCTGTGGGCGGGATAGCTTTGGCAGGTGGATGATTCATGGATTCCTGGACATGGAAAGAACTTGCACACCCAACACGGAAACACGGACCCTGGACCTCTCACCCGGGAATCAAACACAAGCCCACCTTGCGTGAGGCAACTACCACAGTAATGGCACCAAACCTCAAATGGTCAACAGCCAAAATGGCTCTCTACTAGAAAGTCAACAGAGGTGTAGTCTTAAACATGTCAATAAATAACAATACGTGCGGTTCCGTTAATAACTACTCTATTACATGTGTAATAACTATGTTGTTTTAGACCTCTCAGGGTTAATGCAGCTTCACAGAGCTATGATACTTGGCTACATGTTGGAAACAGACTCAACCCAAGATGGCTGAAGGTATACACCCAATCCCAGCACGTGTGTTCCGCGTTCAGCACCAAGCTGTCTCCAGAAGACAGGTTTGAACCAGGCGGCCTGAATGAATCTGAAAAGCTGACTGCATAAACCCAGTGTTTTCCTCTTTCACATCCAGGAACCTGGTATTTTTGTAGGCGACACAGGGATTGCCCTGTTTTACAAGCAGCCCAGGCACCCAGGGTGCAGTCACTCAAACGGAGGCTCAGCTCAACATCGAATTCTCAGGGTGCAGGCGAAAGCAATTACAGGGAGGCTGGGCACCCCCACCACTCTCTCATAGCTCGTAATAAAGCCTCGCCTTCTCAACAAGATGAATCGTGTTCCTCTCTCCCCTGCACCCCGGCACTCGGTGGCCGCTCAGCAGAGAACTGTAGCTTTATTAGTCTCCACAAAACCTACAACTCCACCATACAGAGGAGGAGGCCTGAGTGCAGCCTTGTGCCTCACTCACAGCCTGGACTACAGCTACATCACTTTGCTGTATGATTTCAAATAGTAGCGACTCCCAGAAGGAGGTGTGGGGTTGCGGTGGTGTTGGGAAGGAAGATAAAGGTGACCAGGATCAATAACTGATGATAAATTTAGACTGATATGATCAATATTTATTGAGCTACACATACAGAAGTCTGTCTCTCAGTATGGTGTCGGGCCGCCGTGTTTGCTAACCCAACACGCCAGACGTCTCGGTATGGAGCTGTAGAGGTTCCTAATGGAGTCCTGTGATAATCCATCCAATGCAGCTTGAACATCCTCACACAGTTCCTGCAGATGGTGCGGTAGGGGTGGAGGTGGAGGGACACCAGGTCTTCTAGACATGCATGACAACAAACCGTCCATCTTGGTGCTGACCACGGTGCTTCCACAAGGTGGACATGGGCGTCTCCACCAAGACTAAAGCGGGACTCGTCACTGAAGATGACCCGCTGCCATTCTGAGTCACTCCATGACAGTCTGGTACGACACCACTGCAGTCTGTGGTGACGGTGACGTGGTGTTAAGGACAGTCGTGGTAACGGTCTGTGTGCATGTAGTCCTGCGTGGTGCAGCCGTCTGCCAATGGTGCTGCACTACCAGGATGTCTCATGGAGGACATCGCTGCTCACTGGATGTCTGTAAAGGTGGCTGTTGGGTTAGTGATCCTTGCTTACGTCACATGCGTAGCCAACTATGAAAATTGAATGACTGACATGTCTCACAATGTCAAACCTACCCACCATGTTTTATTCCTGTCTTCCTGAATTGATGGTTTCCACAGAATTTGCCCACTTGTTTAAACGAGCTTTTTTATTGACGATGGAGAAGTAATCAATAGCAAAGATGGCTTTCTGAGAAGTCCAGCAGCTGCTGAGAGTCAATCACGTTCGGATTCAATCAATCAATTACCAGGTTCAATCACTTTGCCAGCATCACATCAGGTGGATTCACATAAAGCCAGTAGAATCCACCTTGAGACGTCTACTATCTCAAACTAGCATAGCTGACGCTAAACCCCAGCAAACACTGCCCATAGACCTCTTTAGCTCGTATGCTACTTCTATAAGCAGGTCTCTTTAGAAATCAACTTGTGATCCAAAAGGTCTTGACACTGATCCCCTAATCACTGACCCCAAGGCCACTTTACATAGTGGTATTGATGATATGGCAGATCTCTGTGACGAGGGCTAATGAAACTGAGCTAAGAATATAAGTGCCACTCTGATAGATCACACCTTCGCCGAGTGAGGTTCAGCCTGCCAGGAGGTGAGAGCACCATGACGCTGCAGCGTTCTGACAAGCCGTTCACAGAGTTAATGATATTAGACGGCCTCAGAGTAAGGCTAGTCAGATTTGGCTTCGGGTCCAAAATGCTCCGTTCTATTGTCTGGTATATCTAATATACTGTCCTGGAGCTGCTCTGTATATGGAACACAGAGAACCTGTTTAAAAAGTGTTGGGGGTCTGGATAAACTTGCTTCACCCAACAAACCCTGGGGCTGGTCAGTCAAACTCCATAAACTCAGATTAGATGATTGTGATGGTAAAGGCTAGGACTGAACCAGGTATTCAGATATTCAGATATTCGTTTATTGGATAGGTATATCTTTTTAATTGTGGGATCCCTTGTTTATTTAGCTCCCTTGTGGATTACATAGGGTTCACTCCTTTAGTCCAATCTGCTTATTAACATGTCTGGGTCCAAACCTCTACGGCCCGGCTGAGACTGAGACTTTGTTACCATGCTGCAGTTCTGTGTTCATTGTAGTTTAAAATGAAATCAAAAAATCCAAAAGTCTAAAAATCTACTCAGTTATCATTCCGGCTCTTTTTCTAAAATGAGAAGTGGAAATGACTGCAGCTGATTTACAGTTCTTACACCAAGGAAGAAACACACTTGCTTGGTAGTGGGCTCTAATGTTAGCTAGCTATAGCTAGCAAACCTAGTAGCTAGTAACGTTAGCTCCCACTGGCAAACGCCAAACTGGCCCTTTGTGGAGACCCATGTGGGTTTATAGGTTGTTTCTTGCCATGAACCCACATCTTCATGTTGTGGTTGCTAGCTGTTTATCTGCTATCCAGCTAAAGTTAATATAGCTAGCCTTAGCTCTGCCTTAGCTAGATAGCTAGCTGTCTTTGTGAGCCCTTTTCTGACCAAGATGCATGAAAACTCACACACAACGACGTGGCTTCATAGCAAAAACACCCTAAAAACCCCAGACTGTATCGAGTAGCTGAAAAAGGACAGATAGGCTTAGCTAGTAGGTGAAACACTAGCTAGGTTAGCTAGCTAGCTAATGTCAGAGCCCAGTGGCACCGACCTGTGTTGGAACTGTGGCTTAGCTCATCACCTGCAGACTCACCACAAGGAAAGAGATAGAAAGATCACTGGCTAGTTTTTTTGGATGCAGGTCTATTTAGGAAACGAGAGTCGTAGCCAGTGCAGTGGAGCTACGACCTGGATGTGAGAGTCGCTATGTCACAGTTCCACAAGCAGATTCTGATCAGTGCTGAATTTCAGGAGCCCAAATAATGGCATTCGGGCCAGCCCTAGTAAAATCAAAAATGACACGCAAGAGGAGCCATTCAAAAGAAAACCTGAAATGATGATTAAGACTAACTTAGCTATTAATCCAAATTAGACCAATAATAAGACCTGCCTTCCCGAATCCACTCAGGACCCAGTAGTAGATACAGCACATCAGAAATAATAAATGAAAGGAATTTACAAATGAATCCGTATAGAATTCATGCTAACTGTTCGTCCTGCCTGCACTTCACTTCGCAGTAACTTCGCTAACACCACTAACTGGAAAAGCCAGAGGAAAGAAAGTAGAATGGAGAGTTTGTCCAACTCAGAATTTAAAACTTCATGAACTCATTTACACACAGCCCGGATCTCGTTTGCTCCTCACGGAATGGGCGATCTGTGACAGCGCGCAGGATGCTTCCCACTCCGGATAAGTAAAAGGACACTGTGGCATTTCTCCACCTCATTTCAGGAGCCGAAACTTTGAGAGTGATGTCGCTGGCAGCTGTGGTCTCAGCTGATTTCCAGCTGATGTTGGAGACGCAGCTCCACTGAACGAAGCAACGGAACAAACAGGCTGAACGTCTTTAAGAGCAAATAAGATCCGGCGCTATGCTCCCAGGACAACAGTGACGCTGGGTTTCTGCCCATTCCGGAAAACTGAAAATTGCATGAAGAGGTTCACCACGTCATTCGGATCTCTACTATCGGAGATTCTGATCCATGTGACGTTCCTTTTACTGGAGTACAGCAGCTCCGTCAACTTGGTTGACGTTATGTCTACAGCCATCTCTCTAAACCTACTATAAAGGAGGTGTAGTGTGCTATGTAGGTAGCAGGGAAAACCAGAGAGGTGTAGTGCACTATGTAGGGAGCAGGGAGGTGTAGTGCACTATGTAGGGAGCAGGGAGGAGTAGTGCACTATGTACCAGCAGAGAGCAGTAGTGCACTATGTAGGGAGCAGGGAGGAGTAGTGCACTATGTAGCAGCAGGGAGGTGTAGTGCACTATGTAGGGAGCAGGGAAGAGTAGTGCACTATGTAGCAGCAGGGAGCAGTAATGCACTTTGTAGGAAGCAGGGAGGAGTAGTGCAATATGTAGCAGCAGGGAGAAGCAGTGCACTATGTAGGGAGCAGGGACGAGTAGTGCACTATGTAGGGAGCAGGGAGGTGTAGTAGACTATGTAGTGACCAGGAAAGTGTAGTGCAATATGTAGGGAGCAGGGAGGTGTAGTGCACTATGTAGGGAGCAGGGAGTAGTAGTGCACTATGTAGGGAGCAGGGAGGTGTAGTGGACTATGTAGTGAGCAGGGAAGTGCAGTGCTATATGTAGGGAGCAGGGAGGTGTAGTGCACTATGTAGGGAGCAGAGAGGTGTAGTGCACTACGTAGGGAGCAGGGAAGTGTAGTGCACTATGTAGTGAGCAGGGAAGTGTAGTGCACTATGTAGGGAGCAGGGAGGTGTAGTGCACTATTTAGTGAGCAGGGAGGTGTAGTGGGTTATGAACTGAGCAGGGAAGTGTAGTGCACTATGTAGTGAGCAGGGAGGTGTAGTGCGCTATGTAGGGAGCAGGGATGTGTAGTGCACTATGTAGGGAGGTTCGGTTCCATTGACTTCTATTAAAGTTAAATGAGGTTTTGGCCCTCTCCTGTTTAATTGCCATTTCGGAGATGCTTGTTTCCATTGGGCAGTGACAATATATAACTAATTCAGCTTCTATCTAAACCTCTTAAGTCACCACCAAAAGTTCTAAAGGTCGTCTATTCCAGGTGGCTATGTAATGAGGTGGTGGTAACTTCAGGCTCCTGCAGATGGCGCTGCACGAGGATGATGGGTCTACAAATCCCTGTGCGAGGGAAGGCATCCACCACATTTGGACCACCTGACCAATTCTGTGATGTAAGAGTGTCTGAACACTGATGTGGCTACATCCAGAAACTTCTCCAGTACATGCCTAATCCAGTCACGCTGGTGGAGGTGCTATGTTTAGTCAGGGGGGCTCGTTCTGCTAAAGCAATTACACACGCCAGAAAGGATGAGCTGCTACAGGTGACGTGGTTAATGCATTATAAATACAGAGCTGAAGTTTCACCAAATTCATCCTTGGGAAATTTTCCCCAAATGTTGGGAATCCCTCAGGGACAACCACCTCGCTAGTTTTCCCCAGGTACTTCGGGGTTTTCGAGACCCCAAGCCCAGACAGAGTGTTCACTGATGCTCGTTTTAGCATGTATGATGAACTTGGTGATGAGCTGTGATGAGCTACAGCAGTTTTGGGATCTCGCTCAGGATGAGCCTCTCACGGGAATATTGTGTGCGACATCCACCAACTGCTCGGCTTAACACCGGCACCAGGAAAAACGAGAACAAAGACAGAGAACAAAGTGAGATAAGCTCGAAGATTTCACGCAATTAGAATGAAAAATGAGTCATCCCGAGACGCACCCTCATGTGCAAAATTAGAAGCTTTGCAGGAACGAGCACACGAGGCAAAGCTAAGGTTGATTTTCCTTCTGGAAAGTGTTTTAAGGGAACAGACAGAGCAGAGGAGGAGGTAGAGATTAAACACAACTAAGCCATCCAGCTGTTTCTGCTTCAGTTTCAACAGAACATTGGCCACAATACAGTAGCAGGAAAATCTCACTTAGAAAATCAACACACACATTCATTTTGGGGCGTTCAGATTTTTGCAGATGAATATAAAATCCTAAAATTAATTAGCTAATAATAAAATAATGTGTAGCTTGTATCCTGTTCATTTCGGTTCAATAAAGAAAAAAATAATTTCTATTGATTTCTCTTAAAACTACATAACGGCTCTCTCTCTCTCTCTCTCTCTCTCTCTCTCTCTCACTCATATAAAGTTATATACAGGTACAAATGAGAAATATTATAAAGTAAATATCAAATGATATACACTTAGAAATATACAATATATTTAAAATTATATATATATATATATATATATGTTAGATTAGCTATTAGATGTAGATATTCACTATTGATATTAATACTTTTAATACTTTTATTAATACTCATCTGAATTACAATATCACTTTGTAAATAATATATATATATATATATATATATATATATATATATATATATATATATATATATATATATATATATATATACTTAAGATTATATAATTTTATTATAATAATAATAATAAAAAAATAATATTATTTATTATAAAATCTATTTTATATATATATATATATATATATACATATATATATATATATATATATAAAACTGTATTTATTATAAAACATTATTACATATTAAAATATATATTATATTACTTAATAAATGATATGCACACATTACAAATTAGAAAGGTAAATGTTGAATTATATTATATCTTTTTTATATTTATATTTTATATATATATATATATATATATATATATATATATATATATATATATATATATATTTTTTTTTTTTTTTTATATTTTATATTTTTTAATATAAGTATTAAATAATATATTAGGTTATATAGGTGTATCTTGTGTATATATATTTAATGTATAGTGATATGCTGTAGTTCCACTGTCATTCTTACTTTTGCTTATCTAAACTAAATCTTAACCTTGCCTAATTTAATAAACCCGAAATATCAGCCCTGAAATTTCAGTGCCCTCAAAATGAGTCTGGACCTCCATTCTACGTTTAGGACATACGACAGAAGAATATCAGAGATATGCAGTTAGACGTAGTCAGCCTCTCAGCGTGTGTAAAGACTACATCAGCATTTGAAGGCAGCCGGGTGATGTACTTAAGCTATCAGACCAATCATTCAGTAGAGAGCTGAGTGGAAACGGTGCCTTACCACAGCGAGCCAGATAAAGTGACCCGAGTTGTATTTCCAGCCTCAGAGCAATTACTCCACTGGCGAGGTGCTTTTTTTCCCTCCTCCATCCTTTGTTATTGTCTCTAGCTATGAAGTGGGAATCTCTCACGGGCAATCTAGCGTAGCTCCCCCATCGCGCTGACCACTTAGTGCAAGCACATGCTCGCAAGCCCTCGCAATACAAATGACCCAATCTCCGCCTCCGAGGAGAGCACCTTAATCGAGTACTAGGTGGTGGAAGACATTACGTTAGCCTGGGTTCCATGTGACAGTGGGAATGTTGTTGAGTGGGGGGGTTAGTGTGAGGGTGGGGGGGGGTGTTTGAGCCTGGGTAAGCCTGCGCTCTATTGGTTGAATAGAGGTGATGTTGGTTAGTTAGCTCAGGCTGGGGTTTGTACCTGCAGTGTGTAATGAAGCCCGCGGGGCTAGGCCTGGCTGCGCTCCTGATTACAGACCCTAATAGGTCCACAGGGTTCAATCAGGCCATACATACGCTGAACAGTGGATACAATGGGAAAGTATTGAAGTAAACACTATTCCATTCCACCCCAGAGACCCGGGCTTCAAACCACACAGCGCTAATGATGGTGGCGCATAACCCAAAAGAGAGAGAGAGAGAGAGAGAGAGACACAAATGAAAGTGGGAATGAATATGAAAGACTTGCAGATGAATCAAGTTTTGATTTATGCCAGGCCAGTTTTGCTGAACGTGCTACCCACACATGGAACAAGAGGATGAGTCAGAGTGCTTGTATAGGCTACTCTGAATGTACAGATACTACACTGTACTGTACTACACTAGTCTCAGTAGGACCCTGAGATGATTCTGGTTTGATGAAACCATCTTGAGTCTGGTTTCACAGACAGGAGAAATCAGAAAACATCAACAATGACTGAATATAAATGTGAGTTCTGGGCTTTTCTGTTATAATTACACCATCAAAATAATATCTAAATATTATTATTATATAAAATAATACCTGCACCCAGAAGGTGGTGTCGGACTGCACTGCTATTGGGATAGAAGTTAAAGGTCACCCAGGAAGAATAAGCAACACCCAACACGCCAGATGTCTCGGTATGGAGCTGTAGAGGTTCCTAATGATGTCCTGCTTGAACATCCTCACACAGTTCCTGCAGATGGTGCGGTAGGGGCGGAGGTGGACTCACACCAGGTCTTCTGGACGTGTGACAACAAACCGTTCATCTTGGTGCTGACCACGGTGCCTCCACACACGGATTCGTTGGGCGTCTCTACCAAGACTAAAGCGGGACTCGTCACTGAAGATGACCCGCTGCCATTCTGAGTCACTCCATGACAGTCTGGTACGACACCACTGCAGTCTTTGGTGACGGTGACGTGGTGTTAAGGACAGTCGTGGTAACGGTCTGTGTGCATGTAGTCCTGCGTGGTGCAGCCGTCTGCTAATGGTGCTGCACTAACAGGATGACTCATGGAGGACACCACTGCTCGCTGGATGTCTGTAGTGGTGGCTGTTGGGTCAGTCAGGTACAGAGATAAGACCCGTCCTTGCTTACGTCACATGTGCGGCCGAGTGTGAAACTCGAATCATTAGCATGTCTCACAATGTCAAACCTACACACCAAGTTTCACTCCTGTGGGTTGATTCTTTCTAGGTGCAGCTATGAGGCTGGATTACATAGCTTCCTACGGCTACACAGCAGCAGGGAAGCCTTCATGTGAACGACACATCGGTAAGTATCCAGGCTACAAAAAGGACCTTTAGTCTTTGATGTTCAATATTCTTTGGTGCCATTGATGACACTACTGACCTCAGAAGTTGGTCAACCAAAATGGACAGGCCAAGTTTGAGGCCGGTTTGCCCCAATTGCAAAGCATGTCCGGAATTCAAGAAGTCTTATACAACTATCTTCCCGGAATATCCTGCAGGGTGAGGTGTACGGAATCCAATCCAGTTGTGACCAGCCCAAATCCAAACCGTAAATATTAAACATGTTTATGACTCAGCATCCTGTAACACGGAGGAGAGATCACTGATGCCATGCATGAAAGACCATTAACCAGCAGAAGACCCGAGCTGAAGGGAGTTCAGCTGGGTGGGAATCAAAATTAAACACAGCTCTTGTTTTTATGCTGCTGTTAATCCATAACCAGTAAAATAATCTGAGCCTTAAAGTCGCATTTACTTGGGATCTCGAGTTCTGAGGGACACTGGGGTCAGTCGGGCTGCTCATCCATGAGGTCCTTTACGTTTCCAACATCAGGTAAGCTGCTTTCCCGCTGAGTGCGGAACATTCACCACTGTGCTTTTAAACACATTATGTTAATGGGATGCGCCGTGCAGACACGGATCGTCACTGCATGGAGCTCAGTGGAAAATGAGTCCACCGAGGGGTCATATAAAGTTCAAAAGTTCCAGAGTTCTCAACTTCTGCCAAGTGTCGGCACAGCCAACAGTAGAGCAAGCAGGTTTGTCCGGTAGGTCTTGATGCTAATCGAAAGGCTGGTTTTAGCATCTCCCAGCCGGTGAGCAGTGCCCATATTCCGAGCGGTGTGAAGCCTGGGAAGTGCAGCACATACAGCAGCTGGTGTAAAGCAGCTTGTACTGTGGGCCAGGTATCATTTCGCAAACCAGGCATCAGAGGGTCAAGAACGGACCACCTATCCCCCATCAACGGGGTAGCTGGACGAGAACGGTTAGGGTGGGAAGAAATCTAAGACTTGATCTCCAAGCATCTACATAGTAAGGCTTAAACCTGAACGAACCTGCATCCGTCAAAACAGGAATCCATCAACAAACCTGCAAAGATTTCCCACTCAAAGCCACAACCAAACTAAACACTCTTTTACATCCAGAGGCTCCATCTCGCGCTGGAGGTCTCGGTCATGGAGCACAGATCAGGTAACTGATTGCAAAAGTTTGTTTCTGAAAAGAAGTCAATGTGTTAATGGGCAATGTTAATGCGGCTGTTAAAACATTGACAGTTGTGGCCAGCTTAACCTACTCTAGACAAACTCTGCGGAGCTTCTGAAGTGATAAAGGCACAGCAATACTGTGTGGTGAGCATCAGATACTGCATGGTGCATAGCATTCCCAGCATACTATCTGGTGCTCACCACATAGTATGCAACGTGCACCCTATAAGTACCAGTTGTACAACAGGTACTAGGGGTAAACACCAAATATTATGTGGTGTCCACCAGAAATGCACTGAGCAGTGGTTAGCACCAGATATTATCGGGTGCATGCCAGGTGGTATGCAGAGGGCATCCGAAAATATCAGGTGCGCACCAGATACTATGTGATGAGATATTATGTGGTGTCCACTAGAAAACATGCACTGAAGAACAGATCCTATGCATTGTGCTCCCAATACTGTGTAGTGAACACAACTGGTGAGCACCAGTTATTATCAGGGGCAACATGTGGTTAGCAACACATATTACTGTGTGTACACCAGATACTATGCAACAAGCCCCTAACATTATCCAGTGTGCACCAGATACTATGCACTGACCAACATATCCTATGAGTTGTGTTCTTAAAACTATGTGGTTACCACCATATACTGTCAGGTGCACACCAGCTACTATGTGGTGACCAACATATACTATCAGGTGCACACCACTTACTATGCAACAAGCACCCAGCATTTTCCAGTGTGGACCAGATACTATGCAAAAAGCACTAGAAATTACACGGTTTCCACCAGAAATACTCCCAAAACTATGTGGTGAGCACCATATACTGTCAGGTGCAAACAAGATACTATCCAGCAAGCACCCAACATCTTCTGGTGTGCATCAGATACTATGAGCCGAGCACAATACACTTTCCAAAAAAAAAAAAAAAAAAAAAAAAATGCACCATGTTTGTATCTGGAGGACACCACATATGTTCTGGTGTGCACCAGATTTTTGCTTAGCAGCAAAACAGCATGTCCCTTCCAGGGCTCTATCAATAAGAAATGCACAAGTGTGAGACTGATAGCTGTCGTTAGCTCACTCCTAGAGGTTTATCGAACTCGTATTTGGTAGAAGAAGGAAATGAAGTCATGCACTTCAGCCAAACTTAAACGAATCTTCTACACTGTATTCGCTGGGTGTATCTGTGTAGAGGAAAATACCACAACCGCTTCTCCATCGTCCTCGAACCACACGCACACCAACTTGTCACTACCTGTTTTCATGCTGTTTACTCGCACCAGTTTCCCATCTCCCCCTGCTTGCTATTTGTTTTTAGGTCTCGAGGGGGTTTCAGCCATCAAGCCGCCGAGATGCCACCCAGAGCTTACAGCCTAAATAAGGCTAAGTTCTACAGGCGTCCCTGTCTCTGTGCTCAGCCGCATTACATTCACTGCAGTTTTGGAAAACCTGCTTCTCGGCTCGGCCGTGTTTGTGACACGTAGCGCACTTGTCTGATAGCGAAGGTCGGAAGCATAGAAAGATGCTAATGCAGCTTTATGGCAGCACAAGCACTCGACTTACGCAACACGGCTTAATCCAGATGCTACAGTAGGTTATTATCTGATGTAGTAATCGGCCTGTGATATGTGCAGTGAGGAACTGTGTAGCATGTAATTGCATGTTGCCATGCGTGGAAAGTTTGAGCAAAGCTACATGTGAAGGTGGCATAAATTATGCATAGCAGCTGCTACAAAGCTGAAACGCTCACAACATAGTTAACGACTCAAAAACAGCGCATCTCCTCAAGGACGAAAACGAGAGGAATGTTTATATGCTCTAATTAGGAGGTCGAGCAGTTAGCTTGGTGGGCTAACAGCTAATTTTACATTCGTACCATTTATGAAACACTGGTGTGAAATGGCCCCATAATAAATAATTAAAAGAGCAGTAACCGATCTCGCCACTCTGGAGCAGATTTCCAGGAAAGACCACAGCTGTTTCTGAATTATGCCTGGAAATGTTTTAAAATGGCGCTAGTTTGATTATTTCTCTGGTGCAGCTCATAGAAACTAGCGGATACACCGTGGGGAAACTGCAGATTGTAGACTCTTCATCTTTGTAAGTAGTGAAGAGGATATTTCACCCTGTTCCACATAGTCTGGAAGAACTTCTACATGTTTGGATTTGTTTTGCACAATAGAAATAGACAAAAGAGAAAAATTCTAACTGCAAAGTCAGTGTAATGTATTGTGTTACTATGGTGCTACTGTCACACAGACATCCGAGAACATGTGGTTACTATCAGGTGCACACCAGATACTATGTAGTGAGCATTGTAAGCAATAAGTTGCATTCCAGATACTATCAGATGCGCACCACATACCAGTTATATCAGGTGTATACCATACTATGTGTTCACCAGATTCTATATGATCAGCATTGCATATTATGTGGTGGCCACCAGAAACTATGCACTGAGTAACCGGACCTGTGACTTGTGCACCAACTACTATGAGATTATC